>QEPC01010033.1:706367-718173 GCA_003113815.1 Sphenodon punctatus
CATCAGCATATTGGTGACATCGCACCCCGAACCCTCTCACGATCTCCCCCAGGGGCTGCATATATACATTGAACAATAGTGGAGACAGAATGGAACCCTGCGGAATGTCGCAGGTCAACACCTGGGGGCTAGATGTTTCATCCCCCAGCACCACCCGCTGACTTCTACCCGAGAGGAATGAGCGGAACCATCCAAGGACAGTCCCATCCAGACCTCCCAAGTCTCGCAGACGTCTCAACAGCAGTCCATGGTATCAAAAGTGGCCGAGAGATCTAGCAGGATCACAAAGGTCGAACATCCTGTGTCTATCTCCCAGTGGAGATCATCCACCAAGGCCACCAACGCCGTCTCAGTACCATAGCCGGGGCGGAACCCAGTTTGAAAAGGGTCAAGGAAACCGATGCTGTCCAAATGTGCCTGGAGTTGCAGTGCCACTGCTCATTCAATAACCTTCCCTAAAAAGGGAAGATTAGAGACGGGTCGGTAGCTGGCGAGTTCGTCCACATCCAAAGATGGCTTCTTCAGCAGGGGGCGCACCACAGCCTCCTTGAGACTGGGTGACGATCTCCCCTGCTGAAGGGATGCGTTCACTACCCTCACCAGCACCATCCCCAAGGTCTCCCTGGAGGCTTTCACCAACCAATCAAGAGACAAACCCTTAAAAATGGAGACATTTGGTATATAAATCATGAGTTGCTCTTTTTTCCAGATATAAACCATAAGCTAAAAATAAAAATAAAAAATAGAATTAAAAAATTAAAATAAAACAAACATAAAATGACTGCTGAGTCCTTGGGACTGCAGGGGTGGATGCTGGGCTAGTGGGCTCTCTCCCGTGCCTCACTTCCCAATGCCCACTTCCTAACAAACCTTCCGATCTCACGAAATTAGTGACACTAATCGGAGGATCACAAGTGAGGCTTAGATATCACGTCTTTCACAAGAAATTTGCAGGAGTTGGCAATGCTGGGAATCCAACATCCAGGAGGAAACCCTCTGGATTTTGGGTTCCCCCAAGAAGGGCATTTTTAAAACAAAAATGTGGGTTTGTTAGAACCCAAATTGCACACCCCAACCCTTTTCTGAAATGATACTCTCATAAGTGGGAATGCAGAAAGGACTGCAGAAAGGATGAAACAGTCGGAGAGAAATGACCTTTATGCTCCATGTACTGTTTGCTAATGACAGATACCTTCACACATGAGGCAAGGCCTTTGTAACGACTGAGGCATGGCTTGATATAAACATCAGCAACACCTGACACACAAGGATTTTTTTTTTAATAAATTTCTCCCTTTGATGGGGCTCTAATCACTTCCTTTTAAAAAAAAAAAAAAACCATGGAAATGACGCCTTGACAGTCTGCAGTGTTCCGCACTAATTCGTACATGCTGTACATTTTCCCTGAAGGGCCCTGAAGACTTTAAATGAAATCAATTAAAAGTTTAAGACTTTGTATGGCTTTCTTTCAAAACGCCGGCTCATGTGGAAAGCTGAAACCTCTCATTAAATGGCCAGCCAGGCTTCCAGACATCCTGAAGCACTAAGGGGGCACCGAACGGGACCCCATTGTTCTTGGCAATATTCCTCCAGGCTGGCAGAATGGAAGCCTTGGATTTCATCATCCCACAACCTCATTAAGTGTTAAAGAGGGCCCCTGTTCATTTGACATCCCAGGGCACAAGGTAGCTTACAATTACTTGTCTTGGTACAAAGGTGGTCTTGTATTTACAAATATACAGCCCTTGCAGAGAACCTCGTTGTGCTTGAAAGCGATTGTTCTGTCGTGCCGGTGTTAAATTGCATCCCGTGTAATGCCTTCCAGTTTGTCACGATCTAAGATCTGGGGGTGACACTTACACCTCTGGCTGAGACTGGCTGTGGATGTTAGAAGTCTGAAAGCCTCCGAGTGGGATAATAGGTGTCTTAGACAGTATTATTCAGTGGAAAATTTAATGGCATTTTTGTTTACGAGGCAAGATATTTTGAATGTGTGTGTTTTTTCCCACCGGTGTCAGGATTTGGATACAAGTAGGCTTTATCATAGTTTAACACACATCACTAGCTCTTCTCCCCATTCTGAGGGACCGAACCAGTTTTTGATTGAAAACACACAAGCCTCTTGGTTCCTTTGATAAGGGTCTGATAGGGCTTCTGCTGACACCTGCAGAAAAATCTGCTACCAGCCCTCCAATTTAATCAGCTTTTGCAGTCTGTCAATGCAGCAGCATAGACTATGGTGTCACCCCTTATCTCAGAGGATTGTCATAATGGGTTGTCTTTCAAGCCTGCTCCATCTTGTGGGGAAAAACCTCCTTTTTCAGATCGAAAGACCACCATGCTCTGGTGACAGGGCTATTGATAGGAGAGGTGGGGAAACAGAGCCCTGTTCCCGTGTTCCGGCCACAAATTGGAGCCTGTGCTCAACTTGAGCTGGACTGCATTGGGTCCAAGTCTGGCTTGATCCTGATGCAGCCACATCCAATGTGTACAGGGGCCCCCGTAAAGCTGAAATGAGTATCCATGAAAATGGCTATGCCCATCAGAATTACGGTACTTGACTCAATTCAGTAACATTAGGTTCTAATCAGTACCCAATCAGTGCCCCATGGGCTACCCAAGTTAACCATTTACCATTTTCTGTCCTGATTTTCCAGTTTCCAGTACCGATTTTTCTGAGTTCCGGTACCATTTTTTAATTTTATTTTTTACTTCCAGTACTGTTTTTTCTGAGTTCCTGTACCAATGTTACCAATAGGTAAAAGAGTAAATCAGCAGTCAATTGGTAACTCAGTAATGGTAATAACTGGTATTTTCAAGAAGTCAGGTGCCCAACTTGGTACTTGGGTAATGATCGAGCACCAGAAAGAAGGCCTAAAAATGCAGTTATTACCTGGAGGTAGCAACTGCGCCACCCACTTCAGCTTTAGAGCCCTGCAGATAATGGAAAGGCTATATCAGAAAAGGGTGCGGCTAAGGCATTCCTCTGCCTCTTCTGACATGGTTCTGGCCCTCATGGAGGGCTGTGATGTCATGACGTTCTGTGGCGGTGGGGCCTCCCATCAGTGAGGCCCTGAAGAGCTTCTACAGAGAGTGCACCCTTCTTGACAGGAGGACCAGTCGAGCGCCGTTCTTATTAATTATTATTATTATTATTATTATTATAAGCATTTGTATAGCGACAGCTGTGTACCAGGCGCTTTACAGAACAATAAGATAGATGCGGTCCCTGCCTACGGCTTACAATCTAATAGACATGGAGGGGGGAGACAAGAAGAGGGAACATAGGGAGAGACACCGGATAAATAACATTCAAGCGGATGTGAGGTCTCAGGTGCACATGCTTGCCTTGGTTGCAGTTAGGCAGGAGTCTGCGGGGAGGGCAGACAGTAAAGATTGAGAGGAAAGTTCTAACAGGTGTCGGGAAAGGCGGCGAGGAAGAGGTGGGTTTTGAGGAGGGATTTGAAGGTGTGGAGGGAGGGGGCGAGGCGGATGTGGGCAGGGAGGAAGTTCCAGGCATGGCGGGTAACAAGGGAGAAGGAACAAAAGCTGTTAGGGGAGCAGGGGAGACGAGGGAGAGCGAGGGAGGGGGCAGAGGAGGAGCGGAGAGTGCATGCAGGAGTGTGTAAGGAGACTAGGGCTGAGAGGTAAGGGGGAGCCAGGTTGTGAAAGGTTTTGTAAGTGAATTCCAGGAGTTTGTGAAGGATGCGTTGGGGAAGGGGGAGCCAGTAAATTGAGGAGAGGAGAGGAGAGGCTGCACGTGGTCGAAGCGACGGACTAAGTGGAGCCAGTTGTTTTGTTGCATGTATATATTCAACAGTCACTTTTAAGAACATAAGAAGTGCCATACTGGGTCAGACCAATGGTCCATGTAGCCCAGCATCCTGTCTCCGACAGTTGCCAATGGCTTGGGAGAAGCACCCAACAGGTCACAATGGGGGATCCATTCCCTGTTGTTTTCCCCCAGCTCCTGTCATGTTCCCTGATCCTCTTAATGGGTTTAGCCTATGTGTGGGCACAACTTTACATGCAAAAACTGAGAGATTTGGCTTTTTATGTCAGGTTTCTTGTGGAAAGGAGGATTGTGCGATTGCCTTGTGTGCGATTGCCTTAATATCTTTTGATCCCACAGTCTGATTTCAACCAAATTTGGTAGAAATTTAAAGACAGAAGGCTCAAAGGGAGGAAGAGAACAAAAATTTCATAACAAATGGGTGCCCGTAGAGGAGAGTTAGGGGCCCTTTTGTAACTCAAAACTCTCGTTAACTTAACTGAGTTGGAGGGAGGGAAGGTTTAAAATATTTGCATTGTCCAATAGCCCAACAATTATTCAAATAATTATTCACCACAGAATAGGGTGGCCATACCTCCCTTTTAAAAGAGGACACTTATGGCAAATACATGGTGCAGGGCTGCACTGGAACCAGTGCAGCCCCACAACATGTATTTTTCATACGCATTCTCTTTTAAAGGGTAGGTATGGCCACCCTACCACAGAAACAATGTTCACATGTCCTTTTTATTCAGTTATTTCAGTCACTTTGGTCATTTGTAGGCAGAGTGGGGTGGAGCTGATTCTGATACAATTCAGTCAATCTCTCTCATTCCTCCTCCCCTCCTTTTCCTTTCCCTCCTCTCACCATCACTGTCTGCAGCATGATCCTTCCTCCTCCAAATGAGTCAGGGCCCTAGGTCCGCGCATAACCTCGGTGCACCCCTTCAGGGAAGCATGCCCTCACTTTGGGAATCATTGTTTTAGACATATATGTTGTCCCATATGCAATACATATTGAAAAATAGAGGCATTATTCTCTTCTCCCTCGCAACACGTCATCTACCCCAGGTGAATTCCACTGGCGTGATTCACTCCCGAGTCCTGATGCACTGTCATTTTGGATGTCTCTCCACATAACACTTGCCACAGTTCCAGCTCCCCAACATGACTTTGCGGAGTCTTTCACCGGGGAGTGGGGGTGTGTGTCACGGGTTGGAGGTCCGCACCCCCACTTTACCAGGGTTGAGTGACTCCGTTTCCCTCGCTTACAGTCCACTTGAATCAGTTTTTCTCTCTAGCTGATTCAATCCTGCAGCAGGGACAACCCCTTTGTCGCCCAAGGGCCCGATCCTTCCCGTTTACAGACTCTTTCTCTCTGGGGTCCCAAGAGCTTGTAAGCTCAAGTTGCTCACTTGTGTTTCCAGTGTTAGACACAGACTCTTCTTCATAAAGATAAGAAGTAAGTTTATTGATTTACATAAGCAAGACAGTTGATATAGAGTGGTAACTAGAAATCAAAGGTAAATATAACACATTCCTAGTCTATACTGGTTGAGTTCCTAGATTAGCATCTTACCCTATAAAGGTCCATAGAATCAGTTCATACACAGCCAGTTTGGTGATGTTGGGTTAGAAATCAAAGTTCTGGTCTCAGTGCATGTCTTCCAGCCTTGCTAGCTGGCAGGATCCAGGATGCAGATGAGATTGCTCAAGATGGCTCTGTCTCTCTCCTTTGTCTTGTCTCCCTTTAAATACCTTTTCATGGTCTCTTGTTTGAGCTTTCCCACTCATGAGCTTGTGTGTTTCCTCGCATAGGCAGCCCAGGCAAACAGGTAAACAGGAAGCTTAATTTGCAAGTAAATGGGTTTCTGTCTGGCTAGGCTTCCCAAATACACATTCTTTAAATGTCGACACTTCCTGAAGTTTCCCAACTGTCAGTTAACAGCACATAATTACATGAACTGAGCTGTCAGTTCTCAACATTACATCCATGTTTGACCTCCAGCTTTACATATTTACTAGACTTGTAGCCTATGTGCAGGCCAGCAACACACGTGTGTAACCCTATGTTCCTTCGTGACAGGGTGCTTTGCCAAATCAATTTCACTAGCATGGTGGGGAGAGGACTGTTTGCCTAGTCAATTTCACCAAAGGAGGCTTTATCAAGTCAATAGTATCACACACAGGGCTTTGCCAAATCATCTTTCACCATAGGGGGGAGCTTTGCCAATTTCACCAGCAAGTGTGGAGTGGGGGAGGGCTGTTTTGCTTCGTTCGTTTCACCAGAGGGACTTTGCCAAGTCAATTTCACCAGATTGGAGAGGGGGCAGAGAGGCCCCTTTGTCTTGTCATTCTCAACTGTTGAGATTTTCTTTGTCAATTTCATCACTGGTACCTTCGGGCTTCACTTGGAACTCGCGAGCTATTCTTATTTATGTTGCCACCTAGGGTGAGACCACATGAGACCGAGAGAGGAGTCTACCAAACACGAGACCGAGAGTGGAGTCTACCAAACACAAGACCGAGAGGGGAGTCTACCACGCCTTAGGAAGCTTTACCCCTCCCCGGGCAGCCAGGCCACATGATGCAGTGGTTCATGTGACCAGGACCAGTCTGATCTCCTCCCCCACCCCCACCCCCCCTGAAGAAAGCAGCTGGCTGCTCCACAGTGCAAATTCCTGAGGACACGTCACATCACAGAGCAGCCTTACACCAACTAGGGTAAGGCTGCCTGGGGGAGAGCAACCCGTGTGGCCCGGGCCCCTTCTGCCCGCCATGCTGTGAGCTCTGCAGTGGGGCCGTGAGTGATGGGCACTAGTACCCATTGCACACAGCCACATCATGGCATGGGGAGGGCTCTCAGTCTGGCTGGGGGGAGGGCCGGGTGCCCGTTCATGTGTTTGGTGCCTCTGCCCATCCTGGCTGTGGCAACAGCTCCAACAGGGGCCGGCCTGCCCATCTCTCCCACAGCCATCTGTCCATGTGGTGGCAGTGATTGCCCACCACCACTCATGTAGCCTCACCCTCTATGGGCTCCCCCTTTTGGTCAGAGTCAATGGGGCCGTAGCATAAACATGGAACGGCATGAATGTCTGTCCATGCTGCTCCACCTTGGAATGCCATTGTAGGACGTACCAGGTGGTTGATTTACCTGGTGATTAACCACAACGTGTAGAGCCACTGGTGAGTAAAGCCTCCGATGTTTCCAAAATGGTTAACCAGTGGAGAAGGCCAAAAAACTAGATGAATGAGGGGCTTGTGCAATCTGAACGTGGAAGTATTGATTTTGATCACGCAGACCCTTTTTTTCTCTTAATAGATTAACAGATTTTACAATGTGCATTTATTTTGTTTATAATCATGCTGTGCAGCACTTTTATAACGATCTTACATCATCCTTATTATATGATTTATGGACTAGGTTGCCCATTTTGCACCACGAGGGTCACTTAATGAGAGGCTGTAGGAAAGCAACAGCATGGTAAGTGTAATTATTAGACTGCATTAATTTAGCTTAGTGCTGTGCAGTTGGGATCCCTGGTACTTTTGTCCTAAGCACATTCTCCTCTATACAGAGCTGCATTCTCATTCCATGCTAGGGGGAAATGCCATTTAAAAAAGGATCCCCTCCCATCGCTCTCACGGATCCCTGTTTTTCTCTACAGAAAGGTGACTAAGCACAGCAGTGTCTGCAGGACGTACATTGGAATCTTCCCAATCCAGTGCCAAATGCAGTCAATGGGACTCCTACTATTGATTTCAATAGTGAGTTCACTTCCTTAAATGGGCTGCTCCTATGCACAAGTCTCCTATAATCTGCAATATCAATGAGCTGCTATGTTGCCTTTCTGAACAAAGCACATGCTGTCAGAAAACACATACATCAGTGTATTGCAAAACTTGATGTATAGGGCTTGTCAGCGACCCATTCAAACGAGTGGTGGCTTTGGACTGGTACTAATTATTTATTGTTTATATAAAAGCTTATATCCTGCCCCTCCTGCCAAGGCAGTTCGGGGTGGCTAGCAATTTATTATTATTATTATTATTATTATTATCAATACAATATATCTAATCAATACATTAAAACCATGCTAATACGGATTGGGGAAATCAAAAACAAAATATGCAAAAACCCAACCACCCTAACCTTCAACCCCCCTCCCATCACCCATCTCCCTCACCAAATGCCTGGCGGAACAGCCAGGCCTTGCATTGTCGTCAAAAGGCATTACGGGAGTAGATGTTGATTAGAGGCTTTGGGTTCGCCTTTCCTAGTCCCCTTTATGGAGGAACGTTCGATAAATGAGCTATGGCAAAAGCCCGCATACAACTGTTTGGATTATATACTGTTTTGTTTTGCTCCCTCTGTGGTGGCTGATACAGCCCATAAAGCCATCTGTTAGCAAAGCTCAGTCATAAAATTATTAATGACCAGAGCCTAAAACCAGTCCTAGAAAAACAAACAGTACCAGAAGGCCAAGCAAGAGAGATTCTGGGATAAAATGCACATGAAATAATATGAGAAATAAATCTTCTGAGCCTCTCCCTTCATAAAACTGTGAGTTGGCTTGGAAATCACAAGACTTGCATGGTAACACAGGAGAGATTGGGCTGCCGGTGGGTGGGGCACTTGGGCTTCAGGGCACCTCGAATCCAGAACAGGAGAACTACAACTCAACCAGCAGTATCCAACTGATCTGGTTAGGCTGGTCCATGTCAGGCACTCTGTCTGCCCAAGTCTCTCAGGCTGAGCCTGGCTGGGCTCCCTAGCTGTGGGAGGCCACACCCCATACAATTGCAGTGACATCACAGCACTCGGTAAAGGTCAGGGCTCTGTGCAGGATGGGGCCACGTAGTCACATCAAGTGCAGGCTTGGAGGAGCTTGGGGGCATCGGGCCTACATCGCACCCGACGTAGTCAAATTTCTGGTCCAGCAGGGATCTACCCAGAACTACAGTTCTAGCAAAGCTGCTTTTGCATCCCAATACTACGAGTGGCTATGCCAATACTAGCTGGCAATGCTAAATCGGTAACTGATTGGCAACTGACTGGCAATTTAAATGATCTGCCACTTACCATTACCGATTGGCGATTGCCATATTACTGATTTTCATCATTTACAATGTTGCCGTTTACTGTTTCCCCATTCCATGGTTATTCCTACCCTCCCTCTCCTCAGTCTCTTACAACCCACAAAGACAAAATGGAAGGCAGGACTCTTATATAGCCAGGGCTGGAGGGTGGAGAAAGAGGAGGTGAATGCCCATAGAAAAAAATGATTGGCTAAAACAGAGTAAACAAGCAACAGACGCAAACCCGGAAGTAGACCAGAAATGTAGTAATACGGTAAATTGGTTAACCAATAACGGCGTTCTTGGTATTATTTGGTATTTCAGAAAGTCGGTTATCTGATTACAGTATCCAGTTACTGGTCAGTTAACCATTTGACTATCCAGAATAGTGGTTAATAATAAATAATAAATAATAATATTTATTATTATATAGCACCCCGCTGCCATGGCACTTAGAGCACTTTACATACAACAATTTAACACAACTTTTAATTCTCACAACAACCCTGTGAGGTAGGATAGACTGGGAGAATAATGCGACTGGCTCAAGTTCACCCAGTGAGTTTCTGGCTAAGGTGAGACTAGTGTGGTTATTAACCACGATGACCTAATTGGGTAATTTTGAAAATGGGTATTAATTTCAGCGCTTTAGAAAGGGCCTCAAGCCAGCCCTACATTTGCCATTGCAATCTAAATGAGATGGAGTGTGTCAAAGGATAAGGAAGAGCAAATGCAGGACAGGCTGGAGGCCAGTTGGTGGCTGGATGTAGGCAATAACCAAGAATGCCGTTATCGGTTAACCAATTTACCGTATTACCTCTCTACACAGTGTTGTATGGAGAAGAAGGAATTAAGAGAAAAATGTTTCTGTTGTTGATAGGCAAGGACCTGTGTTCACTGTGTTTTCCCCATTGGTGGTAATGGGGGAAATGCACTGAGCAGAATTTGCCACCTATACACATTTTTAAGCAACACTTATGAAAAATACATGTTACAGGGCCTGCATTGCCACTTGAGGCCCTTCAACATGTATTTTTCATAAATGTTCCTTACAAATTGGCATAGGTGACTCCTTAATCTGTGCTTGCCCCTTGTCCCATAGCAATACATTCACACAGATGCTGTTTCACTGAATTGTCAATGAGGAGGCAGCCGACTGCATTCAGGGTTAGCTGCATAGGGTGCTGAGTAAGGAACTACCTAATGGCTTCGTAAATCCTCCCCTTACTTTCCAGGTGCCTTAGATTCACGCAAGGGCAAATACAGGTCTGTGCGCAGACTGTGAACTCACATAGGGCTTTGTGTGGGGGCCATCAGCACAGTAGCCCCTCAGCACATGGAGTCCATGAATAAACTTCACTGAATCTCAAACTTGGGGAGTCATGGCCCACTAAGAACCCATGGTGATTCAAGTGGGGGGACAGGGGGGTAACCTCCTGAATCTGGCCTGGACTGCAGGCCTCTCATATGTAGTGCAATCATTGGGTGATTTCAGATGGACGCAGGGCTGGCCACCCCTACACTTGCTCTGGGGGGGGCGCGCACACACGCACCCATCTGCCCACTTGCAGCCTCATCTGGGTCAGGTTTAAGTGGTCTGGTGGCCACCGCAGCACCCACCCCCACACCGTAGAGTTGCGGGTGGATCACCCAACGCTCTAGGCTGCCATCTGCAACGCCGTGGTGTTGCCTGGGGCAAGCGTTGGCCGAGAGAGGAGCTGCAGTGGCCGTCCGCTGAGCAGACAGACAGCAGCTGCATCTCAGGGCTGTGCCCTCTGCCCTGGGTTTGGATGGCTCAGTCCGCTGGCGGTGCTCCTGGATGTTCTGGAGCAGAGCAGGGACAGCCTGCCCTGCCTCTGCTCCACCTACCCCCTGCACAACTGGAAGCCCACCTTTAGATGGATGGGCCACCTGGGGGTGCAGCGGAGCAGAGGCCAGGATGCTGTCTGTCTAAAAGCACCCACTGTGGTGACTAAATTCCTCGTGGGCTCAGATAAGATTGGAAGCACGGAGCTAAATCCAAACTCATAGTCACTCATCACAGTTGAGACTCAGACAAACAGTGGGTGACAACTTGGGCCATGGCTCCCCACTTCCAAATGCCATCCCTCTGAGCAAACTAGCAGAAAGGAGATGTCTGCTGCCAGGGGACATTGCCCAGAATGCAGGGAAGTGCAGGAAAGCAGCAGGGAAGTAGCAGGTGACCTTTTCACTGGGGTTCAGAGGCCTAAAACAAAATCCATTTGCCTCAGGGCTCAAGATTTCTAAAAGCCTTGCTCTGGCTCTTGCAGGAAATTTATTTATATTTATTTATTTTATTTATTTAATGCATTTATACCCCGCCCCTCCTGCAAACAGCTCGGGGCGGCTAACAAATTTCACATAAAAAACATTTAAAATATTTAAAATCATCATAAAAAAATCTAAACAATTAAAACAGGGAAGGACAAGGAATTATAACAAAAGAAGGGTAGGAGGATAAAAACCTACTAACCCACCCTCCCACCCTCCCCAAAGGCCTGGGCGAACAGCCAGGTTTTACAAATTCGCCGGAATGTTAAAAGGCTCGGGGCCAGGCAAGCTTCCTCTCAGGGAATTCCAAAGGCGCGGCCCGGCCACCAAGAATGCCATCTCCATTGTGGCCCCCCTGCTTAACACGGGGGACCTCCAAGAAGCAGGGGCAGCTGGTGGGTTTTGAGGTTGATGGGGCAGTAAGGCTGGGCCATGGTGGGTGGAGCCAGGGCAATGGTGGGCGGAGCCAGGGCAATGGTGGGCGGAGCCAGGGCAATGGTGGGTGCAGCCAGGGCAATGGTGGGTGCAGCCAGGGCAATGGTGGGCAGAGCCAGGGCAATGGTGGGTGACATAACCCAGCAGCAAGGAGTTCCAAGGGTTAATGTTGGACGGACATTACATTACTTAATCCAGCAATTTCAGTTAGGTTAGGCAGGTTATAAT
>QEPC01010033.1:723174-738064 GCA_003113815.1 Sphenodon punctatus
CCCAGCCATGGTGGGTCCCGGGACAAATGTCCTGCCTGTCCCTGTGATAGCTACGCCCCTGGAGGTGAGGAACCTCTGGCTCACTGAGGGGTTTTATTTGTCCCCTTTCCAGATTGTGGATTTGGTCGGGAGCTGGGGGAAAACAACAGGGAATGGATCTCCCATTGTGACCTGTTGGGTGCTTCTCCCAAGCCACTGTGATTGGCCACTGTCGGAGACAGGATGGTGGGCTAGATGGTCCATCTAGATCATTGGTCTGACCCAGTATGACATTTCTTGTGTTCTTATGTCCATAGATCCAGTCTTTTCCCTCAAGCACTGGCAGAGTGAGCTCCGGGGAAGGAAATGATGAAGATGAGGGCATGCACTGGATCTATGATTTGAACCCTCCCTTTCCTTCTCCTCACCCTGAGCACGTCCCCTTAAGTATCCCTACCTCTGCTCCGACCCCTATCTGAGCCACAGATAAGGTGACCATAACTCCCCTTTAAAAGACGACACTTATAAAAAAAATACATGGTGCAGGACTGCACTAGAACCAATGCAGCCCTGCAACACGTATTTTTCATGTGTCCTCTTTTAAAGGGGAGGTACGGCCACCCTAGTCACAGAGCTTGTACTAATTTTTTTTAAAGAGGCCCTTGGGAGCTAAAAGGTTCCCTCCCCTGATCTAGGTTAGGATTTTTAAAGTAATAAACATGCAGCACGCTGGATTGGTGCCTGTGGTGTTTAGACATTGTTTTAAATTTCTATTTTATCATATTAAAAATGTTAATTAATTAGGAGCAAAACACAGTGTCTCCCTGTGAATGAAATGCGTTCTGCGCAAATCTACACTGCGTCTCTGCTAACCTTTGGGAACTCAGACAATCCCCTATATCCAGTCCTCTCCCCTATAGCTGTCCTTTTGAGAATCTAGATCAAAACCCAACATGCATTATTCACCCCACTGCCATGCAACAGGGTTTCTTTGAGAGCAGGGTGACTCTATAGCTCAGTATTTTCTAAATTACATATGCTGGGAGATATTCCAGGTCCTCTATAATTAGCCAGCGAGGAAAAGCATTTCTGATTCATTAGGTCAACTTTATTGGTTTCCTCATTAAAAGTTTTTGCTGTTAAGCTGACAGAAGCTAGAATTTAATAGTAGCTTCCAGCTCTTTCTTTATTAGCCGATCTCTATTGAATCAGTCTTTATCACCTGAAGAGAGATTTTAAATGGAAATTCCTCAGCCCCGGGCAACCTAGATTGACCAGAGTCCTGGAGATTGTTCTGCCCCTGGTTTAATAAACTCAGTGTATATATTGCTTCAAAGGTCAGTCCTCATTAGCGATGGTCAGGCAAGTTTTAATGGATTTTACCCCCGTGTCTACCCATGTCCTCTTCAGTATTAAATAGACATTATATAAAGACGAGTTTATAACATGAATCTCCTCACTGAGCAGAAGACAGCTCAAATAGAATAGAGCAATGACAAAAACATGGCTTCCTCTTCTCAACTCTGCAATAAGGCTCTTTTCTCCCTTCAACAGGAGTGGTACTGTCCATAAGATGGTTTGTATCTGCTAGGTCTTCGTTCCTCCACCAGGACCATAGCCAAGAATGGACCAAAGGGGCTTGAACGCCCTTATCCCCACCAAAATGTTGGCCCTCCTTTGGCCTCTGCCATAAAGGAATTCATATATTGGCCCTTTTTACACGGACATGCTAACACTGATAAAATGGGTGTTATGTTTTATTATACATGTTGCAGGGCACCCATAGAGTACACCTGAAGCCCTGCAACATGTATAATAAAATGTAAAATCCATTGTATCAGTGTTAGAGTGTCTGTGTGAAAAGGACCATGGACATAGGCATCGGGGCTTGACACAAGGGCCACAATCTACCAATTCATGAACCACTTACAGTAAGTGGTTGGTGCCTGTGGGTTTCAATGGAACTACTCTGGAGTAAGTAGTTGGGCAGTCTCCCCTGCGTGTATTTCATGTGCTTGTGACAGCCTCCATTTAGTGGCACAAGTGAGAGCAGGGGGGGGGGGAGTGGACACTGTAGGCCACCAGAAGTGGCGTCTCATTTCATGCACCTCCTGCCTCGTTCTCCCTGGCCTGCCTATCAGCTACATGCCACTCTATGGTGCTAGCGGACCTGGATGTGGGCAAGGCTGCAGGAGAACCCGCAGACACGTGGGTGCACATTAGCCCAGTTTCACCCACACGTTGGGCCTGCGATCTCCTGGAAGACTTTGAGTGGCAGGTGGGTGGTGGCCACATGGCGGGCAGGAGCTAACATCTGGAGGCCACCTGATAAATGAGCAGGCGGACACTCACCTGGTGTGAGCTAGTGTGGGCTAACATTGCATTTGTTTTCACCCTAATATGAAATGCTGTAATAAATAATCCCAAAATGGATATATCCTACAATTTTGTTTCCAGCATTCAGTCAAATAAACAAATATCCAGACTAAAATGACTAAAATAACAGCCCCCCAAATTGGAGTATCCACAGCAAAACACCCAAAGCAACAAATATGCAAATTCCAGTTTGGATGTAACTGTTTATTTGGATATTCAGAAGGTTGTCAGAAAATGCAAATAATATCCACAAAATCAGCTGTTGGTTTTGGCTCTAACTTGAACCCTTGACCTACAAGATGTGCTTCACTGCATAACCAATTGGCTGCAGTTTTATTGGCTGCCTGTACCTGAGACTAGTAAAGCAATCAAAATCCTGATTTGCTGCATATGCCTGCTGTTCAAGTAGGGCGGGCAGACAGAACTCTCTGACATACAACCACCTCACATTTTGTCTATCTTCAAAATTTGTTAAGCATACTGATAGTACTTTTATTGAGAGAACAAAATACCTGTTGCATTATTGTAACATGATACATACTTAACACACACACCCTTCCAGCCCCCACCCCTTTCTGTCAGCATCTGGCTACAGGCTAGGGGTGGAAAGTTACGGATTAATCTGAATCCGTAACTGGCCCGTTATTGACAGTTACAGATTAATCTGATCTGACCCCACTGCTGAACAAACATGGCGGCAGCCAGGGCTGGGGAGAAGACGGGGAGAGGGCGGGGGCAACGTGCAGCCATGGTCCGTACAGTCACGCCCCACGCTGCTCAGCAAAGCCACACCTCCTCCCTGACTGGCTGGTGCAGCAGCCTATGAGACCGCCGAGGCCGTGAGGAAAAGGTCCGGCCACCAGCCAGAGTTAGGTAGAGTGGGCCATCATGCGTGACAGCCTGCTCTACCATGGACCAGGGATGGCTTCCCCAGACCATGGCAGGGAGCCCAGTGCACAACCCGGAGTTAATTCTGCCATGGTACAGGGCGTTTGTTCCTGCCTACAGTAAGTATCTGGCGGGCGGGAACAAACGTGACACCATCATGGGTGACCACGCCGAGATAAGCGTGGTAGCATCACGTCTAAAAATACCCCAAGACAAGCAACAACAGCAACCCCCACCATCTCATCAAGAGTCCAGTAGGTAGAGTATTTGTGGACACATTAGAACCTCCATTCTTACAGATAGTTTCTCACTCAAACCAAACCCACCCTTTTATTTATTTTTTAAACTGAGACTATCTGCCTGTTTTCACTTCCTCCAATCAATAGTCATTAGCAAGGGATACTTGTACACAAAAGCACACTTATCAGACCACCTGCTAGTTTACGTAAAAGGCCCATGGAATGTCCAACCAGCACATCGCACCTCTTGCTCAATGTTTGGAGTGTGCACCAGGGCCCCATGTCATTTTTCTTTTTTCATTATCTTTTTTGTTATTAAAATGTGTCATTTTCATTTTTATTAATTACAAAATGTCAGTTTTCATTATTGTTGTCAATTTCAAACAAAGATTTTGTTTTTGGTATTGGTATTGTATACATACAATATCTAGTTTTATTTGAATATAATGTTTTATATATATATATATATATATAGTGAATGACCAAACAGAGGTAAATTAAATCTTCTAGTTAAACGTTTCAGCTTCCATCTTCTTCAGCAACCAGTTCGAATAGAGATAGATTAGAAATAGTGAATATACCTCACAGCGTGTGTATATATATATATATATATATATATGGAATATTTTGTATTATACATAGATTAGGTTTAGTTTACATTCTGTATATAATCTAAGCTAAACCTAACCTATGTTTAATACAAAATATTATACTATCGTATAATCCTAATATATATAATAAAACAGCTCTGTGTGTGTGTGTGTGTGTGTGTGTGTGTATAGACACACACACACAACTAATATCTATGTAATATATGGACAAGGGGAGACATACAGGGGAAGGGGAAAGGAAAACTCAGAGATATATCCACTATCTCTAATCTATCTCTATTTTATATATGTATATAAAATAGAGATAGATATTATATATATATATATATATATATATATATATATATATATATATAATAGAGATATAGACAGATATAGGTAGTATAGTCTATATATATACAGAGATATATCCACTATCTCTAATCTATCTCAGATAGATAGATAGATAGATAGATAGATAGATAGATAGATAGATAGATAGATAGATAGATAGATAGATAGATAGATAGATCTCTGTATATATATAGACTATACTACCTATATCTGTCTATATATATATTTGTACAGGGGGAGACAGGCAGGGGAAGGAAAAAGGTAAAATGTAAGGGTAAGGAATAAGAATTGTAAAGGTAAGGTGGTAGGGATATATATGGGAGGGTTTTTATTGCAAGCACCAGCAGATTCTGCAAATGCAACCTGAGAGAGCAATAGCTAACACAGAACCAGAGTCAAACAGCCCAGCCCTACAGTATAAAGGGTTGCAGTGCCCTCCCCCAGAGCTCCCCCGATTGGTTCTGGGAGGCAGGAGGCATTGAGCAATCACAGGGTGCCATCAACTGCCTGGGACCTGCTTGCGCTGCTCATTGGCCAGCGATTACATCCATCAGGTCCTTCCCTTCCCATCACAGGCCCAGTTCAAGAGTTCAAAACTGTTTCTGGTTCTGATATATCTATGCCCTCCTACCCTCGCCACATTTCCCTCCAAAAAACACCTGCCAGGCAATAATGAAATCAATAACGACTTTTGTTATTATGATTTTGTTATTATTTTTGTCACTTTCATTATTGCAGTAACGATAACGAAAACAACAAATTTCATATTCGTTATTGATATAACGAAAATGGCATGCACCCCCTATCAATTTGTCAATGTAACTCCATCGACTCAGATAAGTTAGATTAAAACTGAAGTAATGCAATATTGAGTCAGGTCTTTGGAGAGCAGTTTTGTTCCCCCTGCAGTAAAATATAACCTCCATTAAGCAACTAAATCACTGCCTATTCCCCAAGTGGCTGCTTAAGAGTTAAGAAAAATGAGGTCTCTTGTACTGAATACTTGACATGAACAGGATGATCCTTTTGCTATGGCACTGGACTGAGACTCAAGAAATATGGGCTCTCTACCTCTGCCACAGATTCCCTGAGAGACATTGGGCGTCTTTAGACATAATGAAGATTGGATGTCAAAACCCCAAAGCATTTGTTTGACTGTTATGTGTAAGCACCATAGCAATCCCAAGCCCAATTTGTCCACCCATTGAACACGCTATGTGAACACCATTCCATCACAAGGACAATTTTGCTGAATTGTTAAATTGAACCTAATGTAGGCTTTTTTTCTTGGTAGAGTATTAGTTGGGATGCCATGATGGTTAATGTGGTGGTTCTAATGTTCCGATGCATTCTATGAAATGTGTGTATATTTTTGATTTTATATGATATATGCTACGCATAGTATGTTTACTTTGGTTTGTCATGGCCTGTGGCCAGCACAATAAAGATTTCATTCATTCATTCACAAGGACAATTTGCGTGTTTTTGCTGAACACCTGGCCAACATTGTGTCTAATGATATCACATGATGTGTTAACAGGTACAACACGGAGAACAAGGCAGCAGCGCTTGTGTGCTGAGATCAGGTGGCGAGCAAAACACCGATTTGCCCCAAGATGGGCTGTGTGTCTAAGCAGCGCCACATGGTGAACGCAGGGCCAAACTGGTGTTCATATCAAGGTCAAAACACACATTCAGACACCCATTGATGTTATGTCTAAAGACACCCATTGGTCATATCATTTACTCCGTGAACACCAGAGTTCCTCGTATTTAAAATGGGGACAATACTTCTTCCATTCTTCTTGTCTGCCTTGCATAAACCTGTCTGGTTTCATTCTTGTCTGGTTTGCATCTTTCTGGAGCAGTGTGCATTTTGGCTACGTGCTTGTACGTACATTCCCCAGTATATTGGATCTGCGTCAGCTGATGCGTCTGAACTGCACTGAAATACCAATTAAAAATAATAATTGATGTGTATTTACATGGTACTCAGAGTCATCATGAACCATACAGTACTGCTGTGACGTAGGTAAGTATTTTTATGAGTGGAAATTACGTTTGGGAGATGAATGACTCAACCAAGGTCACAAAGGAAGTCAATAGCAAAGATGGTGGTTCCTGACTGTGCTCTCTCTCTCTCTCTCTCTCTCTCTCTCTCTCTACTATAATGCCTTATTCTCTAGCTGTCACTAGCTAAAACTGACAACTTGCTGGGAAATCTCCACTTAGACACTGCAAACATGAGAAGGGTGGAGGGCTTTGGTCTAGTCCAGCATGCTTTCCAGGGTAGACTGGGGCCGGTTCAGCAAAGCATATCTGAGAAAGACCTGAGGCGGGTACTCCACTGGCAGCAGAACCGTATGTGTGAATTTCCCGGTGAAATGTGCAATACAAAGCTGGCAAGCTCAGCATGCAAAGGCAACCAATTGCCCATAGACGAGCAGTCTTGCTGGCACAGGAATGACCTTGGAATCCTTCATTGGCGCCTCATGTTGCTAAATGAGGATTCATACAGGAAGGAGGGAAAGGAAGAGAGGGCAGAGACTGGGGAAAGATCTGGTAATAAAGGAAATCAGCAAGAATATTTAGAAGCCTCCCCCCACTCTCCCTTGCCATAAAAGCTGGCAGCAAGGAATGTTTACTCCACTGCTAGCGGTAAGATGGCTGACATAACCCAGCAGGATGGCATTTTGGAGGCATGGCATAAAAGTTCCGTTTTAATTATGGGTGGGAAGAGCAATACGTTACAGATTAGCAGGCATTCTAGTGAGCCTGGGGCACTCCTTGAGCCCCTTTGCCAACTGTCAAGCAGCCTCTCTGGACGTGTCCTGTTGGTCGCCCTGCCTTATACTGACACAAGAGCCAAAACCTTCATCTGCCCACTGGGAATGCCCCAGCCACCCTGAGACGTAGGTAGGGTCCCCACCTTTCACAATTTGATCCTGAGACTCCCGTTTTGGCCTATGGGAGTCTCCGGGTCAAATTGCAAAAGGTGGCAATCCTAGCTGTAGGGGAAAGGCGGAGCAGAAATTAAATAAAAGAAATAAATTATATTAAATAATGTACTATAGTGCCAATATGAGGGTTTTCAAATGTTTTAGGAAACCCCCCACAGGCCCTATGGCCTCTGCCTTGGGGTTATTGTATTGTGGTGCAAATCTTCATCTGAACAAATCTTCCATGTAGTAATCTCCAAGATAATCCATTTCAGAAGCACCCTGGCTATTTTCCATAAGACAAGACTTTTCTGTTTGGCCAGGCATTGGGCAGATGGGGAAAGGGGTCGGAGATAGAGGTTGGTTGAGGGTTTTATATCTTTTATTTATTACTATTATCATTTATTATGTATGGATTATGCTGTTACCCGTCATGAGTCTTTGGTGAACGTCAGGATATAAATTTGAGTAGCTGGTGCTTCTACCACAGATCAGATTGCCTTGGGGTTTACCATGTGATAGGTCCATTCAGACAACATAAACATTGCCACTGCTTGGTAACCCCTAGGGGTGTGCAGCACTTACCTCTTTTGTTTTTGTTTTCTGTATGGTTTTGGGGGGTTAAAAACTTCATTTTCAGCAGTTTCTTAAAAACCCAGGTTGTTTTCATTTAGTTTTTCATTTATTCTAATTTAAAAAAAAAAAAAATCATTGGGCGGTCTCTAATAATTGGGTCAGAGTTAACACGAGGTCGCACATGCACCGCACTCCCAACTTGGAAATTCAGGCTTCCTGACTTCTTCTGCCTCGTATACACAAGAAAGGGCCCTTACTGCAGGAACAGTCAAGTGGGGGGTGAAAGTAAAACCAAAATGTAGTTCCCAATCTGTGCTGTCCAGGGAAAAATGAAAGGCTGGATCCTCATTCCCTTGTACTAGAGTGCCCAAAATATGGCTCATGTGGCCCATTTCATCTAGCCTGTTGACCAAGACAGCTGGCTGCCAGTCCTGGTGCATGGGCCGCAGGAAATGGGCAACATGCAGCCTGCTCAGCATATATTTATTCAATGTATAGCCTACCCTTCCCCAAAGGCTCAGGGTGAGTAACAAAACATATACCAAAAAAACCATGAATACAATAAAGCCAATTTAAAACCCAAACTATATTTTAAAATCCCATTTAAAAAACAATGTCTCAGACTCTATCCCCACCTGCCAAATGCATGGCCAAATAAGTAGGTCCAACTTATTGAGCACACATACCTCTGAGTGCACAAGCTCTAAAAGATATTGCCCTGCAATTCCAATTCCAGATTTTTCCTTCTTTATTGATCTGCTTTGCTTCCTCTAAGATGTCAATGAGCTGTCAGGATTAGGTATGGGTCACAGGCAGACTTGAAAGACAGAGCCCAGAAATGGAAATGGAACAGGAACAGGTCTGGAAACAGGGCTGGTGGACAAACAAAGCTGGGGACCAGGCAAGGGCAGGAACAGGTTCAGGCAGGTCAGGATCAAGTTTGGATGCAGGAACAGGAAGAGACAGGATCAGGAACAGACAACAGGGTCAGAGGAGGATCGGGCAAGGCACAGGAAGCATTGTTCCTCCCCTCTTCCTGTTTCTGCTGAGTGGACCTTTTGCCAGACAGGCAGCCAATAATATTTATTTATTTATTTATTTATTTAATAGATTTATACCCCGCCCCTCCTGCTAAAGCAGCCCAGGGCGGCTTCCAACAATTAAAACACAATAAAAACAATTTAAAACATCCAATACAATAATATAAAAATATTAAAACAGGGCTAACTNAGGAAGAGGGGGTGTGGCATAGGGTGGAACAGAGGGCCTACTAAGCAGACTTTAATCCAGACTCAAGGTCAAGAAGTGGTGCAACTAAACTGGCTTCTCCACCAGCTGTAAGAAGCACACAGTAAATTGGTATATGGTACACAGTAAATCAAAGTAAACTATAAACAGTAAATTTTGATGAGATTCTCCCCGAGATCTCAAACCATTACCGAGATTGTCATGAGATCTCAGTAACGATTCTCGATTCTTCTCACAAGAAACAAATTGCTTCTCATTTCAGCCTTACTCAGCAGCCAGGACCTCTGTGCACTGACTATCAGCCAATCAGAAAATAACAGGAGAAGCAGGCATCAGGGCAAGACTCAGCCTAGGACAGAGGTGGCCAAGAGGTAGATCATGATCTACTGGTAGTTCCCAAGCTGGCCTCCAGGAGGTCACAATGTGGGGAGGGGCCCTCAGCGATTGTCTAAGGGGGTGGGGTACAGCTGTATCAGGGTGCGGCTAGGCCAGGCCTGGGCCTGAAAAGACTGAACTGAGCTCAGTCTAGGGGGAAGCAGCTGACAGGGATAGTCCCTGCTGAGTGGGAGCCTGGGCAAAGTCTGGGTAGGAGCTCTGCTTCAGGGGCTAGGCAGCCCAGGGCAAGGGGAGGCTCTAGTTAGTAGAGGGAGATGGCTACGGTGAGCAAGGGAGGGGGCTCTGCCTCAACAGAGCCATAGCAGGAAGCTCTACATGAAGACGGCTACAGGGTGGAGGCAACTGTGCTGGTAGCCTAAACCAGGAGGGACAGTGGAGTTTGATACCTGGCCAGGAAGGGCTGTGCCCAGACCCCTTTTGTGTACGTGAACAAATGGCAGAGAATAAAGGAACTGTGGCAAAGATCCCATGTGGGGCTGGGTCTTTGGGGGGCCGGATCCAGCAGAGACTTGCCCTGCCTGGACGCAGGCCCCTGTTACAGTGCGTCTTGTCATTCTCAGTCACATGCAGATTTTGGTACATAGCTCTTGGGTTTTGGAACTGTGGCCGCCCCTATTATATGCAGTAAAAACTAAAAAGTACTTCCAGGCAGCTCCCCAGAGTGGAGAAGTGGTTGCACTGGGATGTGAAAGAGTCTAAAGCAGAGGTGGGCAAATGGCGACTCAGAAGCCACAAGCAGCTCTTGGGCACCTGTCCTGTGACTCTCACCAAAAGCGGCTGGTTGCCTGGGGCATGTCTGTGCGGCTCATTCAGGAGCAAGAGAAGATGAGCTGTCATTTCAGCCACTTGAGCTTCATGGGGGCTGAGGAAACATGCCCTGTGTCACTACTGCAGCTGTCCAAACCCACCAGGCTACACAGGAGCCAGAGTTTTGATGGGAGGTGTGCATTTGGGTGAAGCCGCGCCGCCCTGTCCCCAGGCTTGTGGGAAGCCACAGTCAATGTAATACACCTTGTGACTTTCGGTGAGAGGAACAATTTTAGTACGTGACTCTTGGACTTGGGAACTCTGCCCATCCCTAAGCTATTGCCCATACAACTGGCACACAGAGGATGCAGAAAAATGGGTGACTCCTAGCCTGTTCTGACTAGCACAAGGTTTTAAAATAGATTTCCCTTCTTCAGCCACTCCCATGCCTTTGACCCCCACCTGCCAACAACCTGACTGGTTTTGCTTTATGCAGATGCCGTGGCTTTCACCCCATAAGAATAACAACCAGTCACTCATTCACATCAGACATGCAAAACAAATTTCACTAAGCTGATTACTGCAACATGGTAGCCGAGAGCTCTGTTCAAATTGACACGGGAGAAGGAACGCCTTTGATGCCCTTGGTAACAACTTGCTGTCTACTTTTGTGGAGTCTCGTGTTTCCTAATTATCTTAATGCTTTAAGAATTAGGTAATACCCATGTATAGTCACTCATCCAGGGCTAGGTTCAACCTCCCAGTGCAGAGGACTTGCAGGAAATGTTAATCCGATACCAGGGGATGAGAAACAGCACCAGCCACTGATTGTTGAGGGCCAGGATGTGCCTATTAGGCAAAGCCCAGAATAAGAGGCCAGATGGAGCAAGAGAAAGCAGACTGAGCAAAATGGAAAGAGAGAGCTCAAATGGCACCTGTTTATGGGAAGCATCTTTTCATTGAGTGTTTTCAGACAGATGGTAGCCCCACCTCTGCTCCACGACACCCCCGGGTGGCCTGTCCATCTAAAGGTGGGGCCGCCTGACGTGCAGGCAGAGCAGAGGTGAAGAAGGCTGCCCCTGCTCTAGGGCAGCCCCTCTGGCGGTGCTCCAAAATACCCCAGAGCGTCACCAGGGGAGCAAGATGGCCAAACCCGGAGTACCAGCCTGAGGCAGAGCTGCAGTCCATCTGCTCAGGAGACAGTCGCTGCAGCTCCGCTCTTGGCTGTGGGATGCCCCAGGCAACACCACGGAGTTGCAGGCAGCAGCCCAGAGCGTCGGGTGATTCGCTCGCAACTCTATGATGTTTCTACATCCTGAAAACCTGGATATCGTGAACTTTGCAATTTTGTATGAAAACTAAAAAGTTTGTCCCACTTGGTAAAAATAGGCATAACTGCTTTATTTATTAAGCAATTTTAAAAATTGGAAAGTTCAGCTTAATGCTTGCATAAGTGGTTACAATCTCTCAATTAGGATAAAGAAAACCAGTTGTAGTGTTTTCTACACAACCACAAGAAAACCGAAACTGGATGCCAGTTTCCAAAATGGTGGCCAAACTATGTGGTACAAAATTTGGCAATTCAGAATTTCAAATTCAGTGCATTTTTTCCATAAAAGTACACCTAGTTGCCACTAATTCCTCCAAAACGCTGTCACCAAGTTTTCTAGAGGCCTTTTCTGGATTTCTTACCAGTCTGCAACCCTCACCACAAGCTGTATGCTATTCTTTGGCAAGCTACACGTTCTTCAGTTCATGAGGAAAAAACTCTCGTCAGAGGCCCTATTCACATGAAACGTCTCCCCCGCCCACGTGGGCGACTGGGTAGGCATGGGGGGGCATCCATGTGACTGCTGGTGCAGGTGGGTGGGGGTGTGCGCAGTCCCGCGCTCCACCCCGCTCCACCAATCCCCCACGCATGGGAGGCATTGGACAAAACAGAGATGCCTCCACCATGTGTGTAGATCGGTGAAGGTGAGTGGAGATGGGCATGCGTCCGTGTAACCAACTGCTCACACGCTGCCCACAGACCGCAGCGCACACCCATTCCACCCACCCACCCTGCACCATGGCTCCTCCCGGCCCTTGTGAAAAGGGCCACTGAGTCTGCTTCAGGGAGAAAGAAAATTAATGAGGGCCCTGATCCCATCAAAACTCATGGTGGTTCCATGCCCTCCTACATGGCATTCTGTACACATACAGAGGGGGAAACCTCTTACAAACCCTCCCACCACCCCAACACACTTGCCACACAACCGTGCACAATCTATCCCTTCATTTACACAGCTAAATCTGTGACTTACACTAAATGTGAAAATTCTGGCTTAAAGCAGCAAAGGGCAATTCCCGGAAAAGTTGGCATTCCATCCATTCATGCAGCACATTCCAACATGTCGAAATACTGAAGGTTTCGGTACAATGTTACATATCAGAAGCCGCACATACTGCAATGCCTTTGCATGACAGGGCTGGCTACAGACAAAATTAAGGGCTTACCTCTTAAGCTCAGACCTAAATATTTTCTGTGCATGTTGGAGGACTGGCAAGTTTTAAAAAGGAAAACAGATTGGAAGTGGATGAGGCCTTTCTCTAATCCCAGATCATTATCTCAGATTATAAACCTTACTTCACAGATAAGATCATTGGAATCCAGCATGATTTCAGGGCTGGGATTGATGCAGAAGAAGGAGAGCCAAGGGTTATGGATGCCTCGTCAGGTCCATTTTTGTGGGATCAGTTTCAGGAAGTGACGCCGGCCGATGCTGAGGAGGTTCTGGGGTCTGTTAGGGCTACCTTTTGTGAACTAGATCCTTGCCCATCCTGGTTGATGAAAGCCTCCAGGGAGACTTTGGGACCGGTTGGGAGTGATCAATGCCTCCCTTCGGGAGCGCAGGATGCCGGGATGCCTCAAGGAGGCGATGGTGCGGCCCCTGCTCAAAAAACCATAATTGGACGTTGATTCCCTTGCCAGCTACCGACCTGTCTCTAACCTCCCCTTTTTAGGGAAGGTTATTGAACGGGTGGTGGACCAGCAGCTCCAGGGCCATCTGGATAGCATCGGTTTTTTGGACCCTTTTCAATCAGGTTTTTGTCCAGGATACGGCACCAAGACTGCGTTGGTGGCCTTGGTAGATGACCTCCGCCGAGAGATGGATTTTGGACAGTCAGCACTTCTGGTCCTATTTGATCTCTCAGCAGCATTTGATATGGTGGACCATGGGTTGCTTTTGAGATGGTTGCAGACCCTGGGGGGGGTGTTGATGGGACTGTCTTAAGATGGCTTCACTCGTTCCTCTCAGGGAGAAGTCAGCAGGTGGTGCTGGGGGAAGAAACATCTTGCCCCCAGGATCTCGCTTGTGCCATACCACAAGGTTCGATTCTGTCTCCACTTTTATTTAACATCTATATGCAACCCCTGAGTGAGGTCGTGAGATGGTTTGGTGTGCGTTGCCACCAGTATGCTGACAATACCCAGCTTCAACTCTCTTTTTCAACGAACCCAGGCCCTGCAGTCTCGGTGCTTTTCCAGTGCTTGCTAGCAGTTAGTGATTGGATGAGGCTGACCAGACTGAAGCTGAATCCCAGATCATTATCTGGTGATGTTGGTGGGTAGAGCAGCTGAGGATCCCCTTGTGGCAGGGATCCACCCTCGGCTGGCCTCGCAGGTGCAGAGTTTGGGGGTTCTGTTAGACCCTGGCTTCCGCCTGGATCGTCAGGTGGCTGCGGTGGCAAAGGGAGCCTTTCACCAATTACATCTTGTGTGGAGGATTCAGCCATATGTTTCAAGCTCTGACCTGGCCACCCTCATCCATGCATTCATCACCTCAAGGCTGGATTACTGCAGCGCGCTCTACATGGGGCTGCCCTTGGTGATGACTCAGAAGCTGCAGCTGGTGCAGAATGCGGCAGCCCGTCTTCTGGTGAGGACGAGCTGTAGGGAGCACATTACACCAGTGCTCTGGGCTCTGCACTGGCTGCCTATAGCATTCCGGGCCTGACTCAAGGTGCTGGTTTTGACCTTTAAAGCCCTACATGGTCTGGGCCCCTCCTATCTGAGAGACCGCCTCACTCGCCAGGCCGTAGGGCGACCTCTGCGGTCTACCGGGGGCGCCTTCTTGGAGGTCCCCTGGGTGAACCGGGGGGCCACGATGGAGAGGGCATTCTCGGTGGCCACACCATGGCTGTGGAACTCCCTCCCAGAGGAAGCTCATCTGGCTCCCAGCCTGTTGGCCTTTTGTCAGGCCTGTAAGACCTGGCTGTTCGTCCAGGCCTTTAGGGGAGGAGGGGAATAAGGGTGGGGGAGTTATTTACTAGTGGTTTTACCTCCTTGTTGTTGTTTTTATTGTTTTAGTAATCCCTTTATGTATTGTTGTATACATTGTTTTAACAATTTTGTGAGCCGCCCCGAGCTGCCGTAGGGCTGGAGGGAGTGGGATACAAATTATTAAATAAATAAATAAATAAATAAATAATAGGGCAGGGACCATGTCTATTCCATTACTTTGTAAAGCTCCAGGTACATTGCTGGCGCTATATAAATGCTTGCTAATAATAATAA
>QEPC01010034.1:64607-99711 GCA_003113815.1 Sphenodon punctatus
ATAATTTGGATTATTTTTCCCAATGTGCATCACTTTGCACTTGTCCACATTAAATCTCATCTGCCATTTAGATGCCCAGGCACCCAGTCTTGTAAGATCTTGCTGCAGCTCCTCAGTCTGCTTGTGTTCTGACTACTCTGAATAATTTGGTGTCGTCTGTAAATTTGATCCCCTCACTCTTAACGCCCTTTTCCAGATCATTAATGAATACATTAAACAGCCCCAGCCCCAATACAGATCCTTGGGGCACACCACTTTCTACATCTCGCCATTGGGAAAACTGGCCATTTAGTCCCACTCTTTGCTTCCTATCCTTTAACCAGTTACCAATCCATAGCAAAATAGCTACCTCTTATCCCATGACTTTTTAATTTTCTCAAGAGTTGTTTATGTGGGACCTTATCAAAAGCTTTCTGGAAATCCAGGTACACTTCTCCCCCAAATAGTCACCATATGGGCTCAATCAGTTGATTGCTTTTAGCATGAAAGCTAATGGCAAAGGGTTGCAATTCTGTAGGAAGTTGGTTAAAAGAAATTTGTTCAGACATGTCTGGTGTGATCTTAAACCAAACCCGCAGGACAGTAAAATGTAACTTCTGGCAGAGTGGGACTGGGAAACGGGTGCCCTTTCTGGCGTATAGATTTCGTTTAACTGGGGTGTAATATTCTTTATTCTGCACAGAGTGGGAAATCTAGTTTTTTGTTTCACCTGATTTTATATTTTTGGCTATAATCTTTCAAGCAAAGTCAGTTTACATTATGGGTTTTTTAGTAACTTCATAAAACTTACAGGTTGGATTCTTGTCTGCATATTTCACAAGTGAGATCTTTCAGTCTGAATAGGATGAAGTTCACTCCCCAGATGTGACAGTAGGACATAACTGTTTTTCTAGTCCTGATACAATTCTGCATATAGACATTTTTCAACACTTTTTGTCAGCGATGAGAGTCTAAGTAGTCTAAAAATAGTTGCAAAAGTTAGTGTTCATGAAGGTAAGACTGATGCATGGTCCTGGTTGAACTGGGCACAGTATAGAGAAGAGTTCTGGTACGGCTCTTGGTAAGTTGCAATGGGCAAAAACGTTAGGATTTAGCGAACTGTAGCTTGGTTTGGTTTTGATGGATTGGGTGGGTGTTGGCTGGTATCTAATGCATAACCCTAGATCCTTCTCATCGCCTAGGTATAGGAGTGTAAAGAGGACAATAAGCCCTTGGCTATTCTGTAATATAGGAAAGCATTTTAAAAAAAACTTGGTAAAACAATATGAAAATACCTGGGTAACGTCCCTAAGGCAGTTTCTCTTCCCAATTTAAGAGAAATCTTGCTGGACAAGTTAAGTGTCTAAACGTCTTCCAGAAATCATTTGCAAAGGCCTTAAATTTCCATTGTGTATTTTTAGTGTTGACTGGTTTAAAAGCACTGTAATTGAGTCTTGTATCTAATTTCCTACCTATTACATACAGAAATGAATAAATGGGAGTAGTACAAAACCATCACAATTCACTGTAAATAACTCTTGCTAATTGCTCTCAATTTCCAGCTGTCTGTATTAAATATGATACTACATCTTCTTGTTCCATACTTTCATGGGTCACTGCATCTTTTGAAGCTTTCTCACTTCCTTATCTTTTTTTCTTAATGCTGTCATAGGAATTTTAAAAAGTAAGTACTAACCAGCCATTTTCCTCTGCTTTTATTTATCTTTTTTAAATCGTTGGATCGTATGGGTCTGTGCAAGAATTCTGGTCAAGCCAGCTAAACCTAGGTCACTGCAAGGTTTTTATTTATAATAAATAGTATTTATAATGTTAGGCGTTTGCTATGAAGTGCTCTATTATTTGAAACAGGCTGCCACCCCCTCACCATGTTACAAGAAAATTATAGTTGAGTCAAAATAGGGAAGAGATTTATTTACTCAAGTTACTTCGTCTGCCTGCAGTCAGTCAATTTTTGGTACACTTGATGGGATGTTAAGAGCAGTGGTTAGCATCCTTATTCTCTGTAAAGTGCCAGGTACATTGCTGGCACTATATAAACACTTATAATAATAATAATAATAATAATAAAGGAAATGCACCTCCACCCCAAAGTAACTTAAACTGTTGGTTTTAACTCCTTTGGTGAACAGGCATTTGCCAGATGCTGTGGTGAATCTGTTTATGCATTTTTTTAATGCAGTACTTTTTGTTCCAAGCCATGGGTATGATCCTGTGGTGGTTTAACACCAACGTTATCCCTTAGTACTGACATGAGTCCTATTGTAGTAAATGGAAGTCTCGCCAGTGCTGGCATTTTCCAGCTGGTTGTACCGTGTGCTGTAGGATTCTTTCTGAGAGCATCCACCCCAGTGGGTAACAGGCATAGAGCATCACAAGAGCTGTAGTTCCCAGTGCAGAGACTCTGACTTACATGCAATAAAAGCAGATGCTTGGGCCAAAACGTTCAGCACATTTGACACGTGCTGTTGAGCATTCTGCCTGCTTAAAATGTTATAAGAGAAGAGTTTTAAACACACAGTAATAAAGCTCTAAACCCTGCTTACAAAAGTAGGTGGCTCCATTTCCTAGCAGGTTCTGTAATATAATATTGGGTGTGAAAAGTCCTATCCTGGTCTTTCTCTCTGGCATCCTTCCTCTCCTTTCCACTCCCTGCCCAGCATGGTTATGAAAATGTGCTGCCTCTTCCCTTCCCAGCAGGGGGAAGAGTTCTCTTGGCCAGAATGTCCCTTAATAGCATCTTCCCAACACCCCTCTCTCCCTGCCAGAAAAGCCGGAGGTTTTTGCAGGCTATTACTCCACTGAGTGGCAGAGGAAATCCTTGTGCTTTCAAATGTTTAAAACTTGCATATTTAATTATGCAGATTAAATATTAACCCAGTCTTCCTGGTCCCCTAGTTTGAAGACTCCTGCCTTGTAAGCTTGCCTTAAGAGCACAAAGATTAATTCATTTGATATTTCTAGACCGGAAATCTGATGGGTACCTTGATTTTCCAGTGTTGGAAGTATGCAGCATACGTATCCTCCCATTTCTGTACCTGATTAAATTACACTAATGAAGGGTACACTAATGAGCAGGTCTTAACTGGTTTTTTTTTTTTAGGAATTGGCTTTTATTTTATGACAGTTATTATTATAAACATTTATATCGCGCCAGCGATGTACCTGGCACTTAAAACAAGATAGACACGGTCCCTGCTCGAGAGCTTTGTGATGTCGCTGTCTTCAGCTGGTCACAATGCCAGGGCAATGTTACAGCCAAGCTTATCCCACGCCCAGTTCACAAGACATGACCACCTCGCTGTGAATTTGGGATGTTGAAGCTTTTCCATGTGAGAGGGGAGCTTAGCTTTTAAAAAGTAGGATTCTCCACATTGGCCAAACTGGTCAGCTCCATTCTAAGGTATCGGTAGTAAGTAACAAGTGTCCTGATTCAAGGTAAATTTTTATTGTTAAACTTACAGTTTATAGCTGCCTTATTTAAATGATTTTATCCAGATGAATGGCTTTGGGTTTTATGTCCACGAGGCTTTGTATACTTCTGCAACTGATGGAAGATGCTTTAAAAAAAATAAAATTGATCGGTATGATAGTATTTTAATACTGATTAGAGAGTAACATGTAGGGGAAAAAAATCCCGTAGAGTCTTAAATCCTTTACATAAGCTTAATAGGCAATTCAAATTTAAAATGTATTCCCCTTTTTATCTGTTTATCAGATCCTGAAGTCAGGATTCTGTATTTGTCCAGCTGTTGGAAACACCATTAGCAGCAAAAGGGGATTGAAAATGATCGGTTACATTATTTTGATTTAATCGTCTAGGCCTTGAGCCACCAACTACCTACCTAGGAGAAGTCCCATTGAAGCCCATGGGGGATTAAGACTTTGAAGGATATCAAAATTTGGACTTATGCTATAGACACCTGACAAGATATGGAGTGTAACACTGATTCCGTGTTAGTCTGAGAGTTTAGCCATTGATCACACCCAAAATGGTCACTACATTGAGTTCATAGTTGCAGCTTGAGTTTCTAGTATAATTAAATAGCCCCACAAGATACAAATGTGGGAACCCTGAGCATTTGAGAGAAGTGGAAAGTGTTTTGACCTTGGGTTAAGTGTGCAGGCATTCGAGACCTTTCCGATATGCATCCAAACTGCTTAGTGCTGTTGCTAGTTTTGATGACTGATGGAAATTCCATTGGAATGAACGGGCTAGAAGCAGTTTGCGGCTCGTACTAAGCATTAAAAGACAACTTAGGCCATCCCTGAATGACCTTATTTTATCTTATTCAAACTCCTACACTATCCTCTGGCTTACAACCTATAATAACCCCACTCATCTCTATCCCTGCCCGCCCAAACCTCTGCCCAAATTAAAAGGCCTTGCATTGTTTCTAGAAGATGAGCAGGCTTGGTCTGGACGAATCTCCCAAGGGAAAGGATTTCCACAATTGTGGGGCAGCCACTGAGAGTGCCTCTTGGGGCTTCCTTGTTGTGCAAACTTGGCAGGCAAATGGTACCTGCAAGAGGTTGCTGCTGACTGTCCTCAGAGGTTCTGATGCGGCATGAGTAGGGCTATGATTCGGTCATGTGTTTGTTTGTTTTTTTAAAATGAAAAATCACGCTGACGTCGTGGCAAAAAATGAAAAAGTCATGGTTGGAGCAGGCTCCAACTCTTTCCCCCTCCCCACCCTGCTACACAGAGAAAATCCCTTAGGGGGCTGTGGCTGGCTGGCCACCTGCCTGGCAGGGGCAGTAGGGGCTGGCTCCCCCCACCCAAGCTGGGTGTGGAGGGCTGCCAGAACTCGTCTCCCTTCCCAGTCTGGTAAATGAACAGAGTAGCGGTGGCGGCGGTAGCTTCTTTCCGCGTTCAGTTCAGCTGCTCCCTCTCTGGCCGCTTCCTGGCCCCTCCCAACAGGGCCTCCCAAAGCGACGCAGCTGGATGACATCATCTGACTGTGTCGCTCTGCGATGCCCTGTTGAGAGGGGTCAGGAAGCGGCAAGGAGGAGAGGCTGAACTAAGCGCTGAAAGAAGCTGTGCTGCCACCACCACGGCTCTGTTCATTTACCAGGCTGGGAAGGGGTGGGGGAGGCGAGCCCTGGCAGCCCTCCCCACCCAACGGGGTGTGTGTGTGCGTGTGTGTGTAAGCCAGCTCTGCTGCCCCTGCCAGGCTGACGGCCAGCCAAGTAAAATGAGAAAAATCACAGGAGTCGTGGGGAAATTGGAAAAGTCACGGCGGGGGCTTTAGTCACTAAAAATGTGAGTGCCGTGACCCCATGACAAAATTGTAGCCTTAGACATAAGGAATGAGGTGGTCTTTCAGATTTTTGGGGCCAGGCCATTTAGGGCTTTAGAGATCAAAACCAGCACCTTGAATCATACCTCTTTTAAGACTTAATTCTACAACCCCAGATGGAAACAGACATGCAAAATATATTTACCTATTTATTGGGCTCCTGACCCTTTCTGTAAATAATGCGACACCACCCCCGTTTGGGAATCTCTGACCTAGGCCCTGTCCTACTCTTACACAGGCATAGTCCTATTGAGATCACTGGGACTGTGCCAGTACGTTTACGGGGCTGAAGTCTTCATGTCTGAAACGTGATTGTGTAGTAGGATTTTTCATCTTCCTTGTGGTGGCTAAAATCTGATGCATGCCATTGGTTTGCCTAGTTATGTTGCAACTACATGATTGTGCTTATCTCTTAATGCTGCCGCATTCAGGAAGATGAGGACGCGAAAGCTTCTGTATCCGCTAGAAAAGGTCTGGGTGGACAAGCCCATGTATGACGAAGCGGAAAGACTCCACTACGAAAGAGAAGCCACTCTGGCAGCCGCCACTGCTGTGGAACGGTGCCACAAGGTAGAAGTGGTGAATGGGATCTGCCAGGAGGAGTGTGTTGAGAACGAATTTGAAGACCTGCGAAGGGCGAGAAATGGAAAGAAACAAAAGAGGAAGCGCTCGCCCAAAGCCAAGACGTTGGTTCCTAAAGTGGATGGCATCCTTACAGGCTTATTAGCAGATCACGTCTGGTTTGACAAACCTCTCTTCGATCAGGCCGAGAGTGCCTATCGGAAGAAACTTGCTGATGACCTGAGCCAGGCCGTTCCCGAGACTGAACTCGGAGCCGAGCTGTTGGCATTGGCGCCCTGTTCAGATGAAGCACTTCGTAAAACACGAAGGAATCTCACAATCTTGCACTGCCCCCACAGCAGCCTCCTCACTTGCCACCATGTCATTCAGGACGTCTGGGTCAACAAGTTCAGCTTCGATGACGCGGAGAAGGTGTTCGTTGAACGGTCCCAATCATTTATCCCTCCAAACTTTCTGGACCTCCCATACGTGTCATGGAATGGTGACTATGGTAACGTTGGTCAAAGAACTCCAGATGAAGGGTATATAACGGCCCTGCCTACCCCTGCAACTCCAGCCATGCCGGGCCTGTCGCCAGATCTTACAGTACGCTCTGGCGTCTCCTTTGCTCCCAGTTTACCCAGTCCTGCAAACCAGACGGTGAATGGCAAACCTCAGATGTCTAGCTTGCGGGCGCTGATATCAGAAGTGTGGCTGGAGAAACCCATTTATGACGATGCCGAGAAGTGCTTCTATGAGAACATGTTCGACGGGCACCCTCCGGGGAAGGTGAGGCTCCAAGAGCGCGGGAGACCAGAAAGCTCAAAGAAGAGTCGAAAAGACAAGAAGAGCCGTAGCGCTGGGAAACGGACAGGGACCAAGTGGGTGGAGTCCACCATCGAACGCAAAGACGCAGATCATCCTCTTCCTACCTGGTATTTCATGCGCAAGGACAGTGAGCCTTTATGGCTTAATAAACCCATGTACGATAAAGCCGAATCGCAGTATTTTACATCCAAGACCCTGAGGCTCGCTGGCAAGCAAAAGAGTGCGAGGGTTCCCAAGAGAGTGCTAGCAAAGTCATCTCGATCTGCTGCCCATGCTTCAAGTGCGCCAACGTCGGAAACCAAGTAGGAAAAGCTTATTCTGGGGGTAACGCTTGCACTCAGAAAATGGGATCAGGATTGAATGGAAGGAACTTCCTATGTAGAAAGCAGACACCCCCCTGCCCCCCCCCGGTTATGTTACTAGTGCTGTGTATATGTCAGCAATGTAGAAATAAGGTAGTTGACTGTAATCTAGTATGGCTCACTTTACAGTTGGGGGGCGGGGTTGTGCAAAGCAAACTCGTTAAAGCAGCTCCCACTTACAACTGATGGTTATTGATCCTCTCTATGGGAGGTGGGTAAAACTATTTCCCAGAGCCAAGGGGGAGAGATGACTTGCTCAAGGCCTTGAAAAGGGAGCGGTTTCTTGTTGGACTCTGCTCTTGCAAGATCCTAGCTCCCCATCCTGCCACTTGGGCCTGCTCTGAGAACCTCTCATTGAGGAAGGTGCTCAGCACCTTTCATTGAGAAATGCGTCGCTGCTTAAACGATGGAGCTCTCATGCTCTTGGACTCCGCTGCTTAGATGAGATTGAGCTCATTATCGAGAGAGGGAGTTTCATATTTTTTGGAAAACGCACTAAAACTTGGAACTTTAAAAACAGAACAAACAAAGTTTGCAATGTAAGGGTATTCAAATGAAGGGTGCTCTGTAAAATATTAAGCATCAGGGTTCAGTCTGAAGGCAGCAGGCACCCTCTCCTCTGGAGAAGAGGGAAGCTAGCTTTGGGAATCTATTATACCTGTGCGTACAGAACAGTGAAATAGGTTGTTACCTAATCTGATATGCAAATACTAGAAATGGGAAGGAAGACCATTTTCCCCCTCCTTACTAATAAGAAAATATCAGATTGTTGGCCCTGTAGTGAGTTTGTAATAAGCCTAGTTTTTAAAACCTTCCATTTTGAGTCCGTATAGAACAGTCCGAGGGTTCTACTGTACTTGGCGTGGCTTCCTGTATTTTAATTTCACATAGCTGCATGCTGTTTGCAGAAACTAAACCATTGAGCAGTAGCTGTTTGGGGGTATGGCCAGTTGCTTGTAACTAAACACTGCTGTATAGCATGGGGGTGGAAGTTATATTTGCTACAGTAACGTCCATGAAATGCAGCGCATCCTTTCTGTGGTTAAACGCTTGCCGTGCCTTTTATTAGTTGGAATGTGGAGTAGGTTTCTCATTAATCAGGTGGAGCATAGACATCTTTCGTATATCTCTTCTTTAGTGTTTCTGGTAGAAAATGAAGTGTGTGTGGATGATGGCCACCTTCGCATAGCTTTATGTGTCTTTTTTGGACTGGTGGTTTCTGATGAGACCGGAATAATGTGAATGTTGGGATGCAGTTGAAACACAGCAGTTCTTTCCTAGCTTTTCTAAGCTGGGAAGTATTGGTGATGTCTCTAGAATTGTACAGTACACAACACCTAGCAGTGAGATGGGAGGATATTTTTGGAGGGTCCTAGGGCTCTGGAAGAAACTGTAAAAGCTGCAATTCCTGTTTTTTTTTTTTTGGTATGTGGGGGCATTTAGATGCCCCCCCCCCAAAGGTCTCCATGCTCTTTCTGTGTTTGCCACTGCTGCCTCCTTCCTACTCGCATTTCTCGCAATGTGGCCGTGCAGATATTTATTCTTGTCTTGCTGAGGTTCCCCTTGCTCTACCCTTTCTCCCATTGTGCTCCTGTAGCTTCTAGGGTTGGGTTCTTGAGCTAGCCCCATTCCCACCGCGCTGTTTTGAAAATGCATGCCTGTGTAGTGATGTGAAGCCAACCCATCTGGTTCTGAATCCATTGCTGTCGCATAGGGTAACTTCTGGAGAACATCTTCTCTGCCCCGCTGGGTAGCATGTGGGATGTCTTCTGGTCAGGGCTGTTAAAAGATATAATAAGTATTTCACTAGCCAGTCATAAAGGACTGCTTGCCAGACAGTTGCTTGCAGTGATACAGAGGACCCAAGGATAGAAAAATCCACCCTCCAGCTCAAAAAATATACTCACTGGAGGCAGTTTTTACAGCCCCTCTCATGAGTTGCAAACTTCTGCTTTGCAATTACAGCATGAAGGAGCCATTACCAGAAGCAGGTGCCATTACCAAGTGACCCTAGGGATGTTTTTCTGAACGAGATAATCCAAAAATGTGTCTAGATGTCAAAACTATTTGTGCTTCCTGTTGTGAAAGGAGCTGCAGAGTTGTGGGATTGTCTAGGGGGACTAGTTTTGTGGCTGTGGAATGATGGGATTGCTGGTTTTGCAGCTCCTGTTGCCCACAAGAGGGTGTTGGAACTCTACGGGGGTTGACTATTTCGCGTCCGAGTGATCTAAGTAGTCCAGTTTGCATGGGGAGTGAAAGGTGCACAATGTCGTATTATTGCAAGCAGGCCGGAGCAGGTGGGGAGGTGATTAGAATGCTGTGCTTTCTTAATTGGATCCCATTGACTTAAGTGTGTCTAGCAGAGAGAGGAAACCGCCGGGTAGGAAGCAACCATGCCTAGTTTTGCCCTGGGGTGGGGGCACTGTCACATCTGAGATGGGCAACTAAGTTTAAAACCTTCCCATGGGCTCATTTTTGTCTCCTTCTCTTTGCAGAAAAATGGCAGTCAACTTCCTCATGCACGACAAGGTCTGGTTTGATAAGTTCAAGTACGACGATGCGGAGAGGAAGTATTACGAACATATGAACGGACCGGTTGCCGGCTCTTCTTGCCAGCAGGTAATCATGGAGGATTGGATGTAATGCACTGAACTGGGTAGCAGAATGTAAGACTGGTCTTTCCATCTGCGTGCTTTTGTTTATATCCTGGCAGCATTTTTCTAACTCCAGAGTTTGTCTCTTGGACTCTCTCTCTCTCCTAATCCCTGTATTCTATGCCATTTGTTCTAACGTGTGGGGTTCTGTGGACCACAGAGAACTGCTCCAAGGACCCCCACAAAGCTCTGAAAAAGCAAGTGCTAGAACTAATTTGTGTTGCTGACATTTAGGACTGGAAGTAACACGCTGGTTTGAGATGTGGACCTAGTTTACTTTCACTCTCTCCGTAACCTCTATAGGGGTTCTGTGGTGTTTGTAGTGCCAGCTATATTTTTAATTTATTGGGCCTGAGAACCAGGGTCTGGTAAAACAGGATGTTGGGCAACAGTTAAGGATTGCTATACATGAACAAAACCCCGTGTCGTCATATTTAGCAATATGTCCCTTCAGGGAAGTCTGGCTTTGGGTGCATGTTGGCTGAGAATGCGAAGATTTCAGAGAACGTTTAAATCTGTGACTCTTTCATAAAACCTCGGGGGCTGTTAACTGCATATGCATTTAGCTCTGCTGGAAGATGGTTGAAACCTTAACTTTTGCTGTTTTGCAAAGGGGTAGGGCCTTTAAATGGGAGCTTCTAGGCATGTTCTGCTGAACGTCTGCTGACCATGCTTGCATAGCATCTTTTAAAGAATCGATGCTCAGACCATGCATGTGAAAGTGTTTTTTTTTTCAGCCTTTGAGAAAAAGGGGAAGGTAAAAGACGAAGCATGATATTTGCCAAGGGGTTTGGGGAAAAAAGCAGCTTTGAGCAAAACAAACATTCTACTTGCAAGAAACGCTCCCCAAATCCAACCATAGGAGCAGTGGTTTGCTCTGCTATTTTCCAGTAAGGGAAGAGCCCTTCCTTAGCTTGTTCATTTGCCTCAACCCTGGAAACGTGCAAATGTCTTTCTGATTCGGCTCATGCCCGTGAATTAACAGATTAATCTGATGCTGTAACAGCCTTCCATGCAGAGAGTAAAAGTAATTAGCAGCTAGGTGGCTTATGTGAAATTAGTCTCGGTAGGGGTTCTGGGGATGGGGTGGGGGAGGAGGTGTCCTTGCTGCTAAGCCCACCAGTGTAATACGGTATTTAGCCTCCTTGGTAAGCCAACAAGGCAGCCAGGGAATGAACGGCTGTCCTGTGGTTACAGAACCTCCACTCGCTCAAGGATGTAGAATACAGGTTGGGGCTGAGGTATGTTGGCAGGGGAGCTTGGGTTTCTATTGCCACACCTGCTCTTTGAACAGGACTTTGACAGACACCTTTTACAGATATCAAACTTGCCCGTATAAACCTTCCAGCTAGCGCCTCTTAGGAAGTGTTAACATAGTCCCGAGATGCTGCACCAACCTCTTGGGGGAACAGAGTGCAGAGACGTTTGTGTGACTGGATGCTCTCTGGAGGGCGTGGTAGGCTGTGGGCAGTCCAAAACTTGGAGAGACAACAGTTTGTTTTTGCATACAGTCCAGCCTCGCCTTCTCCTCAGCCGCCTGCAGTAATTTCTCATGTCTGTATGTGTCTCTCATATTTTTAAAAAGTCTTGGTTCTTTCTGCACTGTTTGCAGGAGAACGGAGCCAGCACGATCCTACGCGACATTGCCAGAGCCAGGGAGAATATCCAGAAATCGCTGGCCGGAGTGAGTACCCATGCTCTCCCAGCAGCTGGCTACTTGCAATCATTTAGCTGTGGCACATCTCACAGATCCTCCACTGGGACTGATTCCATAGATTGTGTGTGTGTGTGTGGCTTTTCTAATGTCAGAGGGGACAGACGAGGTGTGCAGTGCTGTGTACCACATCAACACCACCCCGTAATGACCAGAAATGCATCCTGCTTACCCTAGCCCAATGGCATTTGGTGCATATCTTTCTAAAATAACTTCCGTGGGACTGACCTCCCAGCTGGGGCATGTCTTCAAAATTGGTCCACCAAGCTGCCACCTTCTCTGTCTTGTTTGCTTCTAGCTAGGGTATGTGCAAAGAAATGGCATCTTCTTCATACGCTGCTTCCAGGGAATTTGGCTTGGCTGTTTAGTCTTAAACCCTGAATGCGAGCACAGGACCCTAGTAACTTCACCTGCTTCTGGCATGAATCGCAGTGAAATCACCATATTTTAACTGTTGGGAACTTAGACTGTCAGCTGAAAAAGATTGTTCTGCCATATTGGTGTTGTGGCCAGGGTTCTATTCTAGCAGGCACCATTTTTGTCTAGTGAGAATGGGTTTGGTCCCAAATGTGAAGAGACAGTAGCTTGGATATCTTTTACTGGGCCAGCTTTTGCTGGTGAAAATGTGCCAGATTTCTGTCCACACAGGGCCTTTTCTCAGGCATATTTACCTAGACTGCATTGCTTCCTCCTGTAGTTCAGACTTTACATGCCTGAGAATTGGCCTTGTGTGGCCTGTAAGCGGGTGTAATATGACCTCCTCTAAACTACTTTGGTTCCATCACTCATCTGTATTACTTTGTCATATGGACCTGTGTTGTGCTTTGTATTCTCACCTGTAAAACCGAAGGTTGGTAAAGAGCTGCAGTGGAAGGCGCAAAAACGTATTGTACACTGAGCAGTATGCTCCGCTGTGCGTATGGTCCAGTGATTCGGAAGAACCTGCGCATTGACTGAATGCAAACCATCCCTTGACGCGAGCTTTAGCTGGGGCGGATGCTTTGCCGTTGATTCCCCTCTTGTCAAGTTCAGCGACGTGCTGATGTGAGCATTAGGAGCTGTTCGGTGTCTGATTTTTGTGTCTTGCATTTTTAGGCTTTCAGGATAGAACGGTGCAAAAACTGGCTGGAGGGGGATGCCTGTTTAGTCTAGAAAATGACTTCTAGGTGTCAAGTTTGGACCAAACTCTCTTCAAAGATGGCTTTTAAAAATGTGGAGTGAGGAAGTTCTTGGAGTAAATGTGTGTTAATCACTGCCTCTGCCTCTTACAGGTTGTCACTAACAACATGGGGCGGAGGGGGGCGGCATCTGGGAGGGGTGCGCTAGAATTAGCAAGCTGCTAAATCCTCCATCATAATCTCTCCAGAGTTTCATTAGAAATCTATAGGTCCGTTCAAGTCTTTTAGCTTAGATTTAAATGCCCATGGGGGTGGAAAATTTATCCTGACAAAGACCTGGGTGAGAAGCCTTCCCGATAGGAATCGGAATGAATTTGGAAGCTCGGAGTTCATGCTTGACTTGATGCAGAATTGTCTGTAACCTGCTCCGCTGTCTTTAATAAGAGTTTGGATGCAGTGGGGTGATGGGAGGCTTGCAGTCCAGTTCGCCTGGCTAGTGGGACTTGCTTTTTCTGCTTCGAAGGCAGGTTGTTCCCCGTTTAGTGAATGTTTTGCGACTTCTGGTCGGATTCTCACTTCCGACTGAGAAAGATCTAGGAGTGATTGTAGATAAGGGGAGTCGACAGTGTGACATTGCAAAGGACGGCTAATGCCATTTTAAGCTGCGTCCGCAGAAGCATTGCATGCAAGATGTGGGAAGTCATTGTGCTACTCTACGCCACTCCGGTTAGGCCCCTGCTGGCTTGGAACACAAATAGTATGAGGAGAGGTTGAAAACTTTGAGGATGTTCAGCTTGGAGAAAGGACTACGATGGGAAGTGGGGGGAATAAGTTGACAGATATTTTAAAGATCTGCCATAAAGAAGGACAGAGAGTCCAGTGGCACTTTAAAGCCTAATAAATATTTATTAGTGCATGAGCCTTCATCAGCACAAGCTGACTTCCTCGGATGCATCTCAGACGCATTAGTGCTGACAAAGGCTCATGCACTAATAAATGTTAGGCTTTAAAGGGTCACTGAACTCTGTTCTTGTTATAAGTATAGACTTAACACGACTACGTCTCTAGTATTTGCCATAAAGAAGACGGAGAACGATTGGAGGACGGGACGAGAAGTGATGGGTATAAGGTGCAGAAAAGGAGGTTTTCGATTGAATCTCCGGGGGGGTGGGAATTCCTGACTGTAATGGCAATCTGACAGTGGGCATGGGCTACCTAGAAGTCATGGGTCCTCCCATCATTGGAGGTTTGAGAGATGGCTGGATGAGCCTATGACTGGGCTAACCTAGGTCTGGCAAATTCTCTCCCAAGCAGGGGGCTGGACTTGATAGCCCTCACAGTCCCTCCCAACTCCAGGATTCTGTAAACTCAAGGCAGGTCTACAGACCGCTCTTGAACTGGTCTCTTGGAGACTGGCTTGCATCCATGCTGCTGTCCATAGTGCTGATTAGAGGCCTGTGGCCTGACCTCCTCTCATTGGGTTGGGTGCTCGATCTCCCGTCTCCAGTTGGGACACTGGACTGGTTACAGAAGCCCTGCCTCTCTGAAGTACCATTACATCATGGTCATGTGGGTGGAGAGGGGGATTGGTCGTGGCAGAAGGCAAGAGCGCCCCGTGGCTCTTCCTTTTTTCTGATGTAGCATCCTGCCCAAATTTCCGACCAGAGGAGAGGGTTATAATGTTGAGTGCACCAGCAGCACATCTACCGAGGGAGCAAAGCTTGTACTAGTTTGTCTTCGTGCCCATTGCAGAAAGGGCAGAAGTCAAACCTGCATGGGTGGTTTTAAGCCAGTTTAAGAGCAGTAGTGCTGCTGCAAGAGCAGCCTATCCTGCATCTTCTCAGATAGATGGCCTTTTTTTATGTTGGGAGTCCAGGGTTTGGCCAGCTCGGAGTCGTAATCTAATATCTGAGGGGTTGGAGAAGAGAAGGCAGGAGGGGTAATGGCATCGGATAGGCCGCTTCAGAACAAGTCGTCTCCGGTGATCCAATACGGTTGTCTTTGTGAAAGGGCCAAATAACTATGGCTGCAGTCATGACCAGTTTGTGTAGCAAGATGTTCCTGTTCTCGCGTTCCTCTTTGCTAGAGCGTTCTGTAGCCCGTGTTAAAATTTCCAGCAAGAGACGGAGGTGAAGGAGCAGTTCCCCCTCGCTGCAAATGAAAGGATTTTCCTGAAGGTGTGGCCAAGAGCAGGGAGGGCGCTAGACGTACCTAGAAAGAGAACGTCCTTAGCAATGTCAGAGCCTGGCTTTTCTGAATTAGCAAACCTTTTAATTAGCCGCTTTAAGATCCTCTTGAGTCCCACAAGAAAACAGACCCCAAGCCATTAGAATCTGTGCAGCACCTGCTTAAGTGACTGTGTAATGTAATCCTCTCCTCCTTCCTCTCCTATCCATGTGTGGTTCTTAGCCTGGCTTTCTACTGCTTCTCTGGGCCAATACCATGAGTTTATTTTGTTGGTATGCATGATACTATAGAAGGTAATAGCTGGGCTTGTATCTCTGCGGTGACCTAAAACGGGCAGTAGGAGTTGGCAGGTGAGCAGAGTGATGTCTGCAAAATATTAAAGTTCAGTCTGGAGTCTTAAGATTGGGAATCGAAGAGGGCCCTATAGCAGCTATAAAAAGCAGGCATCACGGGTACATTGCGCCACTTGATGTCCTGACTAGACAGCGCATCTAGCCTCAAGTGTGTGCTCCCCAAACATGCTGTTCTAGTGCTGTTTAATTAAGAGATTTGCTGTCGAAACCGATTTGTTGCATTGCTTTGTGGCATGTAGGAGAATTGGAAGAGTGTGTGGCTTTACTCAGATACCCTGGACGCAGAGCTGGCCATCTTTTTTTTAGAGGGAACCTTCCTGTGCTTCCTTGATTGCTTCTCATGGATCCGTTGCCGTTTGCAGCATTGGAGCCTGAACATTGCGACCTTGGGTTTCCAAGCCAGTCTGAGACAACAGGGATGCATCTTGGAAAGGGGTTTAAATAGCACAGATGCCAAAATCATTTGTTTGCACATACCTCTCGAGCATCCTGCTTTGCATGGACACCTTTGCTGCGTAACCAATCATTTCAACCTTCATCTGCCTGATGGTAACATTCTTCCTGTTGAACGCGTGTGTGTGTGTGTGTATAGTGGTGTGGCTAGCTTGTATGGAAATCAAAGAATGTCGCTAATCTTATATTTTGGAATGTGACCATGTTCTGGAAGCTTTGGTGCGCTAGTGTTGTATCTTGCGAGTGACTGCATGTGTCTGCTGCCCATGTTGATGCCTTCCCCTGGTACTCTACAAACATGGACTGATGGGTCGAGATCTGGGAAGTATTGCCTGGTCTGGGCCAAAGATTTTCTGTCTGACCGTGGGCATTTAGGTTGCATTCACTCTTCTGACAGTCTGCCCTCTTTGTTACAGGAGTTTGCATTCCTGCATTTTAATTTCTCCCATGCTCCGTCCCCTGAAAATAAGACCAGGATGAGAGACAGAAACAACCCCCGCCCCCCCAGCATCTCATGTGAATGCAACCCCAAGTCTGTCTCAGAGCTACACCTAGACCTCCTGATCGATTCCCAGTTTGGTGTCTAAAACACTTGATCCTCCTTTGGTGAAAGAAACTTGCAGAAATGAGCGAACTTTCTGGTCTGGGTTACACACCACAGACTTTCCTGTCTCACCTTAATCAAGTAACCTATGTGCTCTTCTCTCCTCCCCCCCAATACACTAGGGATACATCCTGCATGGCAAGGCAGTTAGGAGGATGTATCCCTAGTCTACAAATAAGTAGTGACACATCCTAGAAAGCCCTCTGAAAGTAAAGCTCTGCAGGGTGTTCCCATGGGGGTGAGGGACTGGCCCAGTTTTTATGTAAAAACCCTGGTGTTGGCCAAACCTTTCAGAACTTAGCACTTGGTTGCTGGAGCAGTCAATTAAGAGGACATTGAGTAAGGATGTGCATGTGAAATGAAATGCTTCAGCCACTGGCCTTGCCTATAACTAGCTTTGCTTCTCCCTTGTCCTTCCTCTTAAAACGTGTACCTTCCGATAGCGTCTTTATAGAGAGATCATACAAATAATGACATTGTCGGTAAAGTGCTTTTAAAAGCAAATAACCCTGGAGGAGGTTTGGATTCATGAGAATCACAGCTTCCTTCCTTACCCAAACCCAGGCTTACAGCAGTGCATGCTGAGTGAGGTGAGGGGTGTGTGTGTCTTGTTTAACTGAACTTGGACTTGCTCATGGGAATATCCTCTAGTTCTGCTCTTATGCTGTCTTGACTCCCTACTACTTGTTGGTGCTCCTTGTCTGTTTTAGCCTGTTGAGAGAAGAAATCCCCCCCCCCCCCCCCCCCCCTCCATAGACTTCCCTGCCCCTCTGCCTCCCCCCTTATCTCATTCCCCTGTCCTCCGTCTTTAACTAGTTGCAAAGTAACTTACCTGTGTTGCTTGCTCCCTGGAGTAATACAGCTGCTGCAGAAGGCATCGTTGCTGTCTGGACTCTAGGGTTTAACTCTTTTCAAGTCATCCTTTTTTGTGTGTTTATGCTGAAGACAGCTCCCAAAGATCTTATACGCCTTTCCAACATGGGGGAACTAAATTTTTGGGACAACTTGAGAGGCTGCAGAACAAGTTCTTACGAGCTATCTTGGGTGTTCCTAAATATACCCCCCAGGCACTGCTAAGGGCGTAAATGTTTTCCCGTCCCTTAAAAACCCAGGCAGTAGTTGCAACACCGCTTTATTGGCTGAAGCTATCTGTCCCAAGCAGAGGGACCAGTTCATTAGTGCAGGAGACGTGGAAGAAGGAACCTCTTGAAAAGTGGGGTTTGGGTATACAAGATTTGCTCCATAACTTAGGACTCTCTAAGGAGTATTTAGCTCGGATGGACTTCAAAAGGGTGCGAAACTTAATAAAGAATCGCGTCCTGGATCAGGAGTTGCAACAGGAGGAGTCTCTAGTAAGGGACCAGAAGGTAGTTCCCACTTTCTTCAATATTTCCCCCTCAAAAAAATTCCGTACTACTTGACAAACTGGACGGATTGGCAGAGGCAGCAGGCCCTGATGCTATTTTGCCTAAGGGTATTTCCCTCGGCAGTCCTTGAGGGTAGGTTCAGTACAGGATCCCCTGTACTGAGCGAATCTGTCAATGTTGTAAACTAGGAGCAATAGAATCGCTCCCCTATGTTATCTTTGAATGTTCGTTGTATGTTAGATGGAGAGTGATGTATTTGAACAACTACGCTCTCCATTGTCCATCCTGGCAGTATGATAGAACACTTAAAAAATTGTTGTGGAATTGATTTCAGAATTATCTGTGCAAGTAGCTAATTTTTGTCTCCAGGTTTTGCAGTCTAAAAAACATTTAACTGAATATACATAATGAATTTTAAGTCTAGAAGTTCTGTCTCCTACTGGCTGCTCTGTTTCCCCCCTTCATTCTTCCGATGGAACAGAGCATGGTATAATTTGATTGTAATGTTTTAAGTAGGGACCTAATTTAAGGATTTACTTGAACTATTCAAATTTGTTTGTTTAAAGTGATTCCACTATGGATAGTGTTAATAGCGTTTGTATTGTATTGTGGTGGTGTTTTTGAGCCTGTGTTGGATTTGGATTTGGTAATAAAAATTGTAACGGCTTCGACCACAATGAACTTACTTGATTTGATTTCATTTTGCTGAAGATGGCCAGGGCAAACTCCTGGGTTATGCTGCTCAGGTTGGTATGAAGTTGGCCATTGGTTTTGTCGTTCACAACAACTGCTTGGGGAGGAAGATTAAGTTTTTTCTTCCTATGCTTTCTGTGTGCAGTCTTGCACTTTGATTGGTTTCATAGCTGCATGGGGTAAGAGACCGCTGCATCATCCCCGGTGCTTGGTAGAGGAGGTATGTGTTCAGCTTGTTGCTGCTTGATTTTTAATACATCATGCTCAACACGAATGTGAAACCTATATTGGGAAGGTCCGGAGGATTATTGCTTCCTCTAGGGTCCTGCTTTAACTCTCTTCTGCTCTGCAAAACTTGTTCTTTTCTTGCTTTACAGGATTAACCTATCCCTGTCCTTGGCTTCTTCAGATCCAGTGAGATTTCTGCTGTGAAGTGCTGATCTTTGCACTTCAAACTCACTGCTGTGACACAGCTAAGGCAGCTTTCTCACAGGGCAATATGCGCAGCATTTGGCTCCGGGAAAAACTCCAGGAAGCAAATGCTGTGCAGCTTCTGTCCCGTGGGGAATCACAGACACATGGCTTTGCCGTCGATCTTGTGGAGGCTAGAGCTCGATTTTTTTCCAGCGCTGTAACCTCCACAGGATCAGAGGCAAAGCCGTGTCCATAGTACAGTGACCATGTCCATAGTGCTGTGTGAGCATTCATCTTTGGATTTCCTGATGTTTTGGGCACGTAGGAGAATTTGGAGTCTGTGCTGTTCCACTAAGCATTTCAATTCCATTCCCTCCTGGTGTGCCTTGATCCAGTGCACGCACGTGTGGAAATAAATGCCCATTAAATAGTAGGCAAACACTTGGTCTCTGCGTAGATAGAGATCCCGTGTCCTTGAAATCCTGGAATGCCTTTTGTTTATAGGGCCTGCTGCTAGCCTTACCCAAGGCATGGTTTTTCAGGCCATGTAACTGTGGGGTGATCCAAAAAAGCAGCTTCGTCAGTCTTACCTGTTTGGTCTGGCTAACGTACCTTTTTAATTTCCCTTGGTATAAAAGGAAGTTGCTGGGCTTTCTCAGGAGCCCTGCCCTTCACTGCAAACCACTTAACAAGTGATATTGGCTGACCTAAGTGAAGCTACAACAAATCCTTTTTCAAACGACATTTAAGGAGCAGGGCAATATATTTGTCAAGGACCTTTGTCAGGTCCCATTCAGTTCTGTAAACGGGTCCCTTTTCAGGAGAAGGACTGGAGGGTTGTGAGCCGGCCACGGCTTTTCTGCTGTTACGGTATAGCTCACACCTCTCGACTTCCATAAAACGCTTGCTTATCCCATAGGAAACCAAAGTGCTGTGTAATAAGCGCTTTTATCTTGAGTGCAATTTCCTTGGTTATCCTTGGGGACGTGAGCCTGCAGCCCCTCTGTGTTGGGACTAGAGCCCAGACCTCCGCTCCGTTGTTCACAAAACCCTCCTGATTTAAAAAATAAATAAAATAAAAAATGATGGGAAGAATTGGGGGCCAAGGTGGGTTTGATTTGCGGAAATAAAATGCAGCGCTGTCACAGACCAGGGAAGCTATAATAACGTAGCGCAGTGTTTCACCTTCCTCTTCGTCTGACGCTCCGATTAATCTCCAGCCGTCGCACCCCTGTATGCAGAGCAGCCCTGTGTAGCTAGGAAGCATGAACATGCTGATGAACAGACGTTTCTTTCCCCCGTAAAGCTTGGCTACTTTTGTCTCTTGTTTTGGCTAACAAGACAGCTCTTTGGGTGTGGATCGGATGATGCGACTTGCTGTCTTAACCAATGAACTTGATTTTCCCGCATGTCAATTTGATAGGGGCGTTGGTTTCTGTCCCCTTCCCAGCATGAGTGAAGTGCTCGTCGTACCCCTTCCCATGTTTTTTTTTTTAAAAAAAAGCCAAACCTTTCCCCATTTCCAGCTCAAGACAGTCCTTCATAACCCCCAGGAAGCCCCTCCTGCCCATCGCAAGAAGCAATCAGGCCACAAGACTGTAAGTTTTTTGGGGGGAAGAGGGATGGGGAAATGACCCAATAGCTATCTGTTTTGCTTGGGGATCAGCAGGAGGCGGCAGCCCCCATTTTGGACAACAGTCCATGGCAGTGCATAACCCCTAGGCAGTAAGGGAGGGATTTTGGTTGCATGCCTGGCTCCCTGTTGCCTCCTTCATGCAGTGTGTCTAGCGTAGGGGAGGGTGGAAGACCAATCAATTGATGCTTCCAGCATTTTGCTATAACAAATATAAAAGAGATGTATAAAATCTACGTAAAAGGTCTAAAATAATAGCTTGCTTAGGAAGAATAGCTTGAACAAATATACGTTATAAAACACACCAACAAAAGGGAAAAACAAATGGCTTTGACGGCTGGCATATCTGTTTTTGTACTTGGCATCTACAGTCAACGATTGGTTTTTAAATACAGGATCAATCCATAACGTTGTACGGTCAGAGTGCCAGGGCAGGTAAATATAACACGAGACAATGTCTCTCATGCTTGGAGGTGGCATTGACAGAGTCTACTATTATAGGGGATATGTTCTCTTCTGCCGCTTACTATTGCCCTTTCAAAAAATTCAAAACGGAAGAGTCCTCATTCTTCTTAACCTGGGGCCCTGTATACGTATTAAATATTGTTTGAGTGCTCTATCAGATTTAACACGTGGATATGTCGGGGCTATCTTATTTAGCTGCATTGCTCCCATATCCTTTTATAGCACAATTTCTTATCCTGGAATTAATCTCCCCTTTAGTAATTTTGTCATCCAGAGTGCCGTTACAGTCCATTGAGAGAGCTAAATCTGTTTCCAGTTTCATAACCGGTTTCCACCAGGTATAAGGGGTGTCTCCCATAGATGCCCTTTGTTCCAAATAGCATTGTTGCAAGGGTGGGTCAAATGTGGCCCGTGACTAACCCCTTTCCAGGGCCTGGATCTGGCGCTTGGATCCACAGTTCCTGCCCCCCAAGCACTGAGAGACTGAACTCCGGAGAAGGGAGCACAGATAAGAACACAAGCAGTACCGTACTGGATTAAACCAGTGGGCCATCGAGCCCCGCATCCGGTCTCTGGAAGAAGTCCCCAACAGGTCACAATGGGGCAATCTGTTCCCTGTTCACTCCCAGCTCCTGACTGTAAGAGGTTACGTTTCCCCCCACCCCCCAAACCTACCTGGCTGCTAATAAATCTATTCTTGTCCAATCCCTTTTTAAGCCCAGCTGTGCTACTTTCCTTGACCACCTCTTCCGGCAACAAATTCCACAACTTAATTGTATGCCAATTGGCGGGGGGGGGAGGGAACACAACTTTTTGTTTTAAATCTGCTCCCTGTTAGTTTCATGGGGTGTCCCCTGGTCCTAGTACTGTTTGAGAGGGTAAAATAACAGCTCCCTATTTACTCGTTCCACCCTGCTCATGCTTGTACAAACTTCTGTCCCCTGAAAGTCATCTCTTCTCCAAGCTGACGACGGACCTGTGAGGTCTAAAACTTGGATGCTTCACCCCGCTGGAGTCGGTCCGATAAAAGAGAACACTTTACTTCTTGTGTTTGGGACCAACACGGCAAACCCGACTTTCTCTAACCTATCCAGCTTCTCTTTCTACGGGAGCCGTTCCGTACCCGTTATCATCTTCGTTGCCCTTCTCTGCCCCTTTTCTAGTTCTGCTATATATTTTTTGAGGTGGGGGGGACCAGAATTGCGCACACTACTCATGGTGCGATCGGTATATAAGTGGCATTACGAGATATCCATCCCATTACGAATAGTTTCTAACGTTCTGTTTGCTTTTTTTTATGGCTGCTGCGCACGGAGCTGAGGATTTCAGTGTATTGTCCCCAAGGACCCTTTTCCTGAGTGCTGGCTCTAGATAGAGAACTCAGCATTGTGTACCTAAAGCTTGGATTGTTTTTTCCCTATGTTCATCACTTTGCACTCGTCCACGTTAAATTTCATCTGCCGTTTAGATGCCCAGGCACCTAGTCTCACAGGATCCCCCTGCAATTCTTCGCTGTCTGCTTGTCCAGCAGCTCTGGAACGGACGTGAGGCAGTCCTGATGCAGTTGGGCCCTTCTCTTGTGTCAGATCGGGTTTGGTCTGGTTTTTTGGGATCTGCCAGCAGAGTAGCCTGTGGGATGCCTTATAAAATAGCCCTGTGGTGAATGGCAAACATTTTACTGTGGGTTGTAGAAAGACTTGAGCTTGGAAGACCCCTTCCGCTTTCTCACTTTGATTCATAAATGGTAGCAGCGTCGCCGAGATCAGCACATGCTGGGGAAGGAACTGTTCGTCTCCATCTCACAATGGACCCAACAGATGGATTAGCTAGTGCAGAGCCATACACCTCTATTTCTAGCTTTTCCAGCAAGTCACTTTTATTTGTGACCTTCAAGTCATGTCACCTTTCTGTGCCTTGATTTCCCACTGTAAAAGGAGAATAACAACAACAACTTGTGAACAATGCACATAAGTTGTGATGCTTGTAACTGGTCCGAGGCACACTGGAAAAATGCTCTACAAGGTGCTAGAGCGTGGTGTACTGAGAGAGACGGTAGAAAACCCCATAGAAAGTTACCTTGTGTTGTGAGGGGTTTAAGGGTTGCTGAAGTACGCACGCGATGAACGAGGGAGACACCACACTCTCGGGACCGGGTCACTAGGCTTTTATTACTTAGGGACAGAAACAGGGACAGTGGATCCAGATCTGTCCCTGCCCAGGAGAACCGGCAACACAGACCCTCCAGTTCTGAGACACTGTACAAAGTAAGGGTCTTTTATACAGCACAGGATAGTTTGAGGGGAGGACAAAGGAGGAGAGGGCGAGTCAAGACTGTTGATTAAACCGTAGCTCTCTGGGTGGTGTCAATAGGCTCTGCATCTCAAGCCAGGGAGGTGCCCATGGCCACTAGATTGACGAGGGAGCCGCCCTTTCAGGCTCATGCAAGGACACCAGCCATCTGTCTTTACAAGACCTTTGCTGTTTTATCCGTATATGGAGCTGTAGACTGCCCTGGGCATGTCGGAGCATGCCAACGCCCTGCTGCACCTGCAGCATCCCTCCTCTAGCGCAGAGCGCAGCGGACAGTAGACTGCGTTTAACCCTTGCTTCCAGAAGCTCAGTCTGCGTAACCCTTTCTGACCTTGTTATTCCATCCCAGCGTTGCAGCTCTTCCCCTGTGCTGGAGGGGTGGAGTGTGTGTGTGTGCGCGTCAAATTTAAATGATTCCCACAGCTGACGTGCTCTCCCACCCCCACCCCATCTTGGTTTCCCCTTGTTGCAGAGCGCGAGCACCTCTTCAGCAGGGCCTGGCGGAGACCAAGGTGAACTTGTTGCCAGAATCGCGAACCTCGAGGCGGAGAACCGAAATCTTCATAGTGGTAAGTGGGAGAAGCCTCTGGCAAGCAGCCGTGCTTGGGGTGGGCGTGGGGCGTGTCAGCCTGCCTCGGCTGGCCTCTTGGAACAAAGCACATTCTTAGTGTGGCTTTTGTCCCTGGCTTTGCTGATCCTGGACCCAGGATTATTTTTTCTCTCTGCTTGAGACAGGTGTAGCTTCTTGCCATCAAAGCAAGTTCCTCCGCCCCACCGATGGATCCAAGAGCTAATGCTGAGTTGCTGATGCAAGCGTTTTTTCCCCCCCCTCCCCCTCCTTTTTCTAGTTGTTGCAGACCTTCAGCTGGCCATTTCCAAGCTGGAAACCAGGCTGAGCACACTGGAAAAGTCCTCTACCTCTCACCTGCCCTCCCCAACGCCGCCGACCCAGGTAAACGGCTCCCAAAGGCGCTTGCTCAGATCCCTGCGCTGCTGTACCCTAACCCAGATGTATGCACACATTGTTAACCCCAGAGGAAATCCACCCCGCGGTACTTACTGAGCCAACCCCTCGTGGCTGGCCAGTGTGAAGGACCCATTCTGTCTTACTGTGTTGGTGCTGCCATCCTAGGGACTCCTGCCCCCCACCCCCCGGAGAGCCTGTGGACGGGCAGCTGCTGAAATGCACTCCATCGACTTAAAGGGTGTTTGAATTTTGTATCCTGTATCCAGCAGCTCCTTGGGTCTGCTGAGGAGTTCTCCGGATATATTCTGGGCAGCAAACTCCTGCAAATCCACGTTTGCTCCACGATTAGCTCCTGGGCTGGGTCAACCAAACAGAGCCCGTGTGTGTGTGTGCGCCCCGGTTAGGCAGCTGGAAGGCTGGCAAGTGTTGCATATAGACACATGCAGGGGAGGTTCCTCCTCTGGGCTCAGTGAGGAGTGGACTCAACAGGCCAACCCTTAAGCCTACTCCACTAAATCTCGCTCAGTGGATCTCCTCCAACCTTGGTGGAACTGTGGAGCTTCCCTCCTGCCAGGCTCTAGCTGCTTGTATGCTGTAGGAGTAGGGAGCTACCTGTGAGCTGCTTGTTGTGCAGAATATGCAGATATTTACAGGAGGAGAGGCATGCTGCTCCCTTGGTATCCAGCACAAACTCTTGTCCTAACCTTCCAGGCTCTGCCTTAATTTCCCAGTAACTTTGCTCTTCCTCTGCCACCACCATCTCTACTTTACCACTTCTCTGATTTTTCTCCCTATGCCTGGAATTCCATTCCCCCCCCCCCCCCAACACATTTTCTTTGCTCCATCCCGCCTAAAAACATTTCCCTAGCTCCTTGCCCCCACAGACTCCTCACTGATGCTCCCTCTACTGTCCTGTCGTCCAGGGCCCCTGCATCTTCTCGACTTTGTGAATGTCTTCCCTCCCTTGACCATCCTAGATTGTAAGACCCTTGGGGCAGGGGCCTGTCTCTAAGGATCGGTCGTTTCCAGGCACATTGCTGGCCCCATTGAAATACTTAATAATGAACAATGGTGACCTGTTAGCTGCAAGCTTTCCTCATGGGGAAGTCTTTGCTTCAGATATGAAAAAGCAACACATCTGGGGAGGGAGCATCTTAAACCTGCTTAGTAGCTTTGCTATTGCAAGTTAGGGAGGCCACTGGGAACTTGGGAGGTTCTTCACACTCAAGCCTCGATGGAGACATGGTCTTGCTTTGGCATTTCAGGCGGTGGTTGCTGTTTTGCTTTCACACCTGGATTTATTTTTGTTGCCCCTCTTAAAGCATGTCCCCCCGATGAAGAAAGTGGAGCCGCTCGCTCCTACCTCCAAGAAAGTGGAGCTGCCGTCTGCGTCGTCCGGAAAGAAAGCGTCCGCTGCGTGTTTCGCCGCCGAAGACGACGAAGATGACATCGACCTTTTCGGCAGCGATGACGAAGAGGAAGACCAGGAGGCGGCCAGGGTCCGGGAGGAGCGACTGCGCCAATACGCGGAGAAGAAGTCCAAGAAGCCCGGCCTCATCGCCAAGTCCTCCATCCTTCTGGATGTCAAGCCCGTAAGCATCTCTTCGCACAGCAGGGCGGGGCAAGCCCGTAAGCATCTCTTCGCACAACAGGGCGCAGGGTGTGCGCACAGGTTGGGCTCGGGGGGAGGGGGGGAGGCGTGGCTCTCCTTGCAGTATTGCATGATGGGATTTGTAGTTTTTGGAGTTACTCCGAGCTCAAAAGTCTGGCTGCAGACCATGCTTCAGAGTGCTGCGGCTGGCCTTTTGCCAACTCGGGTTAACGTCTCCTCCTCTGAGGGGAAATCTTCTAGAATAGTTTAAGAGCAAGCATCCTGACCTGTGCAGGCTGACCTCCGAATCCTTGGCCTGAACTCAGGCCTCGAGTCCTGGTTAACGCTGCTTGGATTTGCCGCGTCGTCGCCAAATGTCTTTCCTCTTAGATCAGGGAAGCTTTTCCCTGCCAGGGGCCGCTTTGACAATGAATACAAGTTCCAAGGGCCAGGCAGAAATTGGAGGGGTGGGGGTGCTTAAGGGGAGGAGAGGGTCCTGTGCCCCCTCCCCCCCATCCTTGTGTGCAGGCTCTCCGCTCGCTTTCCTGGAGGTCAGTTTTTTTCACGCTTGGGGGCAGGAACTGGATCCAGGGGCCAGATCCAGGAACAGGAAAGGGGCCACAGGAAAACACAGTCTCAGGCTGCATTGGACTCTCGAGCCTCAGGCTCTCCACCTCTGCGTTTAGAATGGACCCTTCTGCAGTGATTTTGGGGGGTCTCCGTGAAGACTGTAGCGTTTCCTCTTACCTTTGGGAAAGGACAGTGGGTGTCACCAAACGAGGCAGTAGCCCACTGGAATCCGGGTTCAAGCCATGCATCTTCCACTCACGTGGCTTTAGTGCAGCGAACCTAATAAACGGGCAGGCGCGCTCTTCCTCCTAGCGTCCCCCAACGACGCGCAACCATGACGAACTCTGGGTGCAGGAAGCGGCCCCCCTCCCCCCGCGCTGTCTACCTGCTGTTTTTCTCTCCCCCCCCCTTTTTTTTGGGGGGGTTGTGGTCCAAAAGTTAAAACATTCAAAGCACCAGCAAGAGCAGAGAGCACTTGCTCTTCAGACCGCCCTAGGGACTCGCGGGTCCCGGCAGACCCGTATGCGCGCAAAGGCCGTGTGCCTTTTTATCCCGCGTTGGTCTGCACGGCGGGCTCGGGGGTGGCGGGCAAACAGGTGGGAACTGCGAGGTAAGACGGGCAAGAATCTTGTGGCTGCCTAATACACAGGCAGGTGGACCCACACCTGGTGGGGGGAGCGGTGTAGGCTATTGTCTGGTTTGTTTTCACCCCATGGGGCGCAGGGGGGAGATTAGAACATTGCTGGCCAGAGTTGCGGAGGGAATTGTATGAATAGCTCTTGCTGCCTTGTTCTCAGCTGGGCTTGGTCAGATTCTCTCAGCTGCCTTCTAGGTAGCTACTTTATTTTTTGTTGGATTTTTTTTAATCTCACCCTTCCCCAAAGGCTCGGGGAGGTTACTGTAACCTAGAATAGACATATAAAATACGCAAAAATGAGCCAGGTAAAAATGTGTAGGCTCTGTAAGATTCCTTTTAAAATCACTCCCCAGATTCTATCCCCACCCAGGTCCGGACTTAGGGGCAGGCCCCCTAGGCCAGGCCTTGGGGGGTGTTTTCTGGGGGGGCGTCAATCCTGGCCCTGGTGCCACCATTCTCTGGGGTTTTTTTTCCCTTTTCTCCCTCCATGGCTGGAGGCTGCTGCCTGGGTCCCCATCCCTCACCTGCCTCTGCCAGTCGATTGGACTGGGAGATAAAGCTGTTTGTTTACAAACAACTCCTTGTAAAGAAGGTTCTTCGAGATGGCTCCTAAAATTCTCACAACTGGGTTGTGCACGCTCACCCTATTCAAATAATAGACCACATGATGGTCTCGAGCTCCTCTAGTATAAAAAGCACTCTGCCCCTGAGAATGACAGTTCCTTCCAACCCTTCTAGAAATATAAGAAAATTCCATGCAGGATTGGAAGGGTGGGTGTTGTGAGAATGTTCAGAGCCATCTCAAAGAACCGTGTTTTTGTTTACAAGGCAGCGACCTTCTGTTCTTCGAGTGGCTCCTCACAGGCCCTTTTTACAGGACCGCACAAGCATCTCCACTCACCGCCCACTCATCCGCACCCACGGAGCAACCGCCTTTCCCCGTGGTTGCTCCGTGCGTGGGGACGAGTGGGGATGCATTTTATATGGATGTGTGCATGCACCCCCCCATTCACCGCGGGCACGTGTGCCACGTCGTTCACATGGGGCTCCCCCACCCATGAGCACGCAGCTTGGGGGCGGGGCTTGGCTTGGGGGCAGCACCCTGAGAAGGGCCTCGGGTGCAAAATTCCTAAGTCCGTCCCTGTCCCCGCCTGCTAATGACCTGGCCAGATGAATAGGTCTGGCATTGCCTTGCTGTTTTTCCAATCACACCCTCACTCAGTGCGTTTCACTTCCGTTGAGTGAGCCATGGGTGGAATTGGAAGGCACGTCACTTGCATCCAGTTCAGTTTGTGAGGCAAAGGATAACAGAGCCGTGGTCCCCTAATGAACAGTCCGCGAGCTTCGTGCCACTGGGGTAACGTCTGACCCCACTTCCTTTTCAGTGGGATGATGAAACGGACATGGCAAAGATGGAGGAGTGCGTCCGATCGGTTCAGATGGATGGCCTGGTTTGGGGAGCTGCCAAGCTTGTTCCGGTGGGCTACGGCATTAAGAAGCTCCAGATCCAGTGCGTGGTGGAGGACGACAAGATTGGAACGGACATACTGGAGGAGGAGATCACCAAGTTCGAAGACTACGTAAGTTCCCTAGATCATGGCTGTCGAATGCTAGGCCTGTGGTCTGAACCTTAACCCACTCGATGTGCCTGCATAGTATAGTGCCTCTGGAGGTTTGCAGCCGCCAAAACTTTGATTTTTAGAAAGAGGGAAAAAGTGTTATCCATGCTAGGGAGATGGAGACAGGGTGATTTCAGATGCTACGGCCGGACGCTTTCACCACGGGCCATGGGGTGGTTCGGACCACGGCTTGGGGGCGAAGGGGCGACCCGCCCCCTGCGTTCCCCCTTCCCCACAGGCGGGGATGAATGCCATTGACTGCGGCGTAAGGTAAGTAACCAGACGTTACTTTCCGTTCATCACGGCCGTGGTGGCCATTCACCATACTTCTGGACCCCCAGACGCGAGGAGGTCGAGAAGTGTGGTCAATGCAAACGCAGCCCGTTGTTTGACTGTGGTGCACGTCTGGCGGAGAGCCAGCAGACGTGCACCACTGTCAAAGGCGGGCCGCGTTCTACCGTGGTTCAACCGGGGTGAATGCCCCCAACGTAACGTCTGAAATCACCCAAAGTTCAGATGATCCAGTAAAAGAGATGATCTGAATTGCTTTATTTCCATCGTCTACATTTGGGACCAGTACAGCAACCACCGTTTTTTCTACAGAGTTCCAATGGTAGGAGTGTGCAAGCTTCTGCAACTCGGAGGGCCCTTCCTCGGGCATGGAAGAAGTCAGAATTATAGACTAAGCAAATACAGGACAAGTATAGGAAGCCTTCTGGGAACTGTCTTTTTTTTGTGTGCATTTGCTCAGAAAATGGATGTTGCTGTTGAGTCTTTGATTTCTCCAGGCTGTGAAGCCACTGTCTTAAGCAGTAAAATTCAGTCTCTTTCATAATAGTCTAGAACAGGAGTGGGGAACCTTTTCCCTCGTGGGGTGTGTGTGTGTGTGTGTGTGTGTGTGTGTACTTTGAAAACTAGGGCAGGCTCTGCAGGCCACGTAGATGTTAGGGATGAAGGTGCTTAAGGGGGTGCACGCAAGAAAAGGAGGGCCCCAGATCATGGATTTATACCATGGGTCTGTCCCCTCTCCTTGCGTGCAGGCCCTCATCTCTGATCCTCTACCCCGAGCTCAGTTTTTCAGTGGCTGGAGACGGGGACTGGAAAAGGGCCACATAGGAAACTTGCCACAGGCTGTGTTTGGTCCCTGGTCCTGAGGTTTCCCATCCCTGGTCTAGAGAGTTTGCTTGCACTGTTGGTCCCAAATGTAAGAGGAGACAGAGGAGTAGTTCAGATGCGATCGTATTGCTCTGTCTCTTAAATTTGGAACCAATGGGCAACCCCACGTTTGTGCTCTACAGCAGGGAGCTACCTCGGGATGGTGTGCAAATGCCAACTCAAACTTAATACTGGGCACAGTTTTGCCCTTGGTTGCTGTCTCCTGGGCTTGTCATGAGATGCTGCCGCCATGCATTCAAGGTGACTCTGTGCAGTGTTAGCTTACCGGAGTTGGTAGACGGCCTTGAACAGCCGTGAGAAATGTGCCACATTAAGGGTTAGGCTGATCAGTACTTGCACACAGGATGGAGCAGCAGGTTGACGTTCTGCAGGGAAGGAAAGGGGGCACAGATCGGGAGGAGGGAACCTAGTGCTGGAGTTACGATGATCCCATAGCTGACTCTTCCCGGGCAGGGGGGATGATAATGAAATTCACTTCAAGGTCATCCCCTACTGCTCAAGGTCGTCCCCTACTGCTGATCTTTACGCAAAGCTTGCTTTGAGATCAGTGGGGAACATCTGGGAATTGTTCACTACTGACTCCCCCAAAATTATAGCCCTGCCTCAAACAGCTCTTTCTACACTAGGATTTTTAAAATCTGTCCCAGTAAATAAGGCCCTTGAGGCAAGAGTGTTGCCGTTGCTAACTCAAACTTTAACCAGACAATCGGTTTCACAAAGTGTAGTGAGTGTGTGGTTGTCGTTGCCGGCTTGGTCCAAAATGCATCATCTGAACTATTTTGTCCCCAACATCCATTGGCAAGAGTAGGCATGTTGTAGTTCTGACACCTTTATGCCCCGAGGAAAGGCCCTGTTAGCCTGAAACCTGTCACTACTTCAGTAGGAATCTTAGTTCCTCCCTCCTTTAAGGGAAGCAGCCCTTCTGAGGAAGGTGGAGTAATTCAAAAGCTACAGAGCTTAAACGCCTGCGATACACACATGCCTTCAGCAGCTTTCCTCCTTCCTCTTTCAGGTGCAGAGTGTGGACATAGCTGCTTTCAACAAGATCTAACGGCAACTGTTTATTCATCCTAAAACTGTAACGAATAAAAGATCAAGAGTTGGCCTGCGCAACGCATGAGGCATCTTTTTCCTTGCTGCGTGCGCCTCTGTGGGAGGCTGGCAGCGAGGGTGGGCTTCTGCATACAGTGGAATAGAGAGGCAGACCTCCCCGCTCCTACGAAACGCCGTTCCTGCAGGGAACCCGCTTACTCCGTCCGGGGAGGTGTGGAGAGAGAGATCAGGGCCTTTCTTGTGTGCTTTTCCCCACCACACCAGATACTTCCCAAATGTCGAGTGTCTCCCACATCGTTTCAAGTTAAACAGATGTCAAAGCCATTCCAAAATATTTTACAAAGCCTAAGGAAAGTAGAAATTGTTTAACCCACAGGAGTGGAAACTGTATATGGGGTGGCTACTGGTCTAAAGGGAGAGAAACTCGGCACCCCAAATTCTTGAAGGCTGACTAAGTCTAACCGTGCCTGCTCACTGCTAACATGGTTTTAAAGAGAATTCTCTTTATTACTCTAAGCTTCATGAACCTCTACTATTTGCCTATTTAGCGAATTAGTTTTAAATTAATCTGTGTTAAAAAGGGCATAATAGAAATGGAAATAGGGGCAACAAAGGCACTGAACAACTTCTATATGAGGGAGAGGCTCAATAGGTTAGGGCTCTTGAGCTTGGAGAAGGGACCGAGAGGAAAGATGATAGAAGTCTACAAAATCCTGAAGGGAGCAGAGCAAGTAAACAAGGAGCCGTTATCGACACCGCCTTGAGAACTGGAGGATGCTCTGAAATTAACGGGCAGGAGGTTTAAGACGAAATGGCATACTCTTTTCACTCAACGTACAGTTAACCTGTGGAATCTGTTGTCAGAGGATGTTGCAAAGGCCAGCAGCATTCAAAAAAGGATTGGATACTTTCTTGGAGGGTAGGTCCATAAATGGCTATTAATCAAGTTGGTCCAGGGGAGTCTTTGTTGGAGGCTTAGGAGTGAATAGCAGGAAATGGATCTCTCCACTAAGAACCATTAGTCACTTCTCGAATGCAACCAAAGTTGGTTGCTGCCAGGGGCAGGATGCCAGGCTGAGTGGACCATTGGTCTGACCCAGAATGGCATCAACTTATGGTCTTATCAAGTGATGACTTGTCCCTTGGAGACACTGTCTGTTTCTGCCTAGGGTGGCTTTTTAGCTTCTGTGCATGGCAGATCCGTTCTCCGTTCTGTCCTCTGTGAAAGGGGCCCGTCTCCCAAATTAAACGGAAGCTTCCCCTAGAGGGTTTTTAAGGCAGTCTACACACCTGTTTTCCAGGTTATACGCATGCGGAACTCCCATGACGCCCATCTCCGCAGGATGGGGAAAGCTCTACTGAGGTTTGAGTTCTCAACTCGTGTTTATCTGTTAGTACACAACCCCTAATGAAAAGGGTCCTCAAACCTCTGACCCAAGTTAAACATAGCCTAGAAATTTGCAGGAGTTGACACCAAGTGATCTTCCTGTCTCCACAGACCCACCAACCAGCGGTTGGCAGACACAGCTTGGCCATGACCTACAGGACTCTTGCATTTTTGCTGTCTGTCCTACTGATGTGTGGGGGGAGTCTACCACAGGCAGGCTTCCCTTAGGATGTGTGTAACCTCTCCTGCTTCCTTGTTCTTGCTTCCCAGGCTCAGGCTTAAGAGAATTCCCATAAATTGTGCTGGCTGGAAAGACTTGAAATCTAAGAAAATGGAGGCTTCATGTCTTTTATTTAAACCAACTAGACAAAGTTTGTGTAACTGGATCTTTTGATGAAGCAAGGAAAACGCTTAGGAAATCTTGTGCTGTCTTGCTGACACAACTCAGTGCCTTCATTATGGGATCAAAAGGATTACCCAGCTGTGCTGCAAAGGTCAGGTTCGCAGGTGCAAATATAGAAGCTATTCATGCATTTTGTTGAATTTTGTGCAGAATATTGACCCCTCCCTGCACTGTGAATGAGTCACCTGATCTCTCTCTCTGCCTGTAAAAGGCAGAAAATATCTCAACAGCTGCATTTCAATTAGCTACTTTGAAAGTACTTGCAAATAGTAAAGGCTGGGTATTATTACAAATCCCTTTTGTAAAGCCCTTCGAACACACAGCCCCTACAGCCCGTAGGCAGTGCCTGTTCCCATTTTACAGCTAGGGAATGGAGATTGAGTAACTTTGGGTAAAATGAGATTGTGGACCCTAATCTCAGATCCAGATCCAGCAACTCTCCCCTATACTCCCTTTTTAGGGAAGGTTATTGAACGGGCAGTGGCCCTGCAGCTCCAGGCTCACCTGGACAGCATCGGTTTTCTCGACCCCTTTCAATCCGGGTTTCGGCCCGGCCATGGTACGGAGATGGCATTGGTGGCTTTGGTAGATGATCTCCACCGAGAGATGGATGCAGGACATTACTGGTCCTGCTAGATCTCTTGGCTGCATTTGATACAGTGGACCATGGGCTGCTGTTGAGATGGTTGCGTGACCTGGGGGGTCTGGATGGGGTCACCCTTGGTTGGTTCCAGTCATTCCTCTCGGGGAGGACCCAGCAGGTTGTCTTGGGAGCAGAAACATCTAGCCCCCGGGCTAGCCCCCTGTGGCATTCCGCAAGGTTCAATCTTGTCTCCTTTATTATTTAATGTGTATATGCAGCCGTTGGGGGAGATCGTGAGAGGGTTTGGTGTGCGTTGCCACCAATACGCTGATGACACCCAGCTTTACCTCTCTTTTCCAGCTGACCCAGGCCCTGCCGTCTCCGTGCTATCTGTGTTTGGAGGCCGTGGCGAGCTGGTTATGGCAGAGCAGACTGAAGCTCAATCCCAATAAGATGGAGGTGATGGTGGTGGGCCGGGTGGAGGAGGGGGTGCCCCCTCTTGTGGAGGGGGTGCGCCCCTCCGTGGCTCAGCAGGTTCGGAGTCTGGGGGTATTATTGGAGGTGGGTCTCCGTCTAGAGCAGCAGGTGGATGTGGTGGTGAAGGCGGCTTTCCGCCAGCTGTATCTGGGGCGGAGGCTGCACCTGTATATCTCCAGACCCGACCTGGCCACTTGGATCCACGCCTTCATCACCTCGAGGCTGGACTACTGTAACGCGCTCTACGTGGGGCTTCCCTTGACGCTGGCCCGGAGGCTGCAGCTAGTGCATTATGTGGCGGCCCGTCTCCTAACAGGGACGGGCCGACGAGAGCACATAACACCGGTGCTCCGTGCGCTGCACTGGCTGCCTGTAATGTGCCCAGCCAGGTTCAAGGTATTGACATTGATTTATAAGGCCCTGTACGGTCTTGGACCTGGATACCTCAGAGACCGCCTCACCGTCCGTGACTCAGGACGGAGTCTCCGGTCCACCCAGGGAGCCTTCTTGGAGGTCCCCCGTGTAAAGCAGGGGGCTACAATGGAGAGGGCGTTCTCGGTGGCTGGGCCCCGGCTGTGGAACTCCCTCCCAGAGGAAGCACGACTGGCCCCGAGTCTGCTGGCCTTCCGTCGGGTCTGCAAGACATGGCTGTTCTCCCAGGCCTTCGGAGGCGGGGAGGGAGGGTGGGCTAAATTTTTGTATGGGGGTATTTTAAAATTGTTTTAAATGTGTGGATTGTTTGTTTTATGTTGGAAGCTACCCCGAGATGCCGTGGGCATGGGGGGCGGGATATAAATGGAATTTAAATAATAAAAAGTAAAATAATTCTATTCTGCTACTAGCAGCAGAACCACAACAGGATCAGACTGGAAACCAGACCCACTTGAAGAACTTACTCTTGAGTAAGAGGCATCCTTATAAACAGGGCCCGATGTTCTCTGCTGCTTCCCCTTTGCTGTAGGTTGGGGGGTGGGGTAAGAAAGGCAATGAACACAGGTTTGCAAGTGGCTTGTGCAGATTGTGCAGAGTTTGAGTCAGTCTGCTTAAGAAGAGGGAAGGTCCTTTCTAGCTTGGGGGCTCTAGTCAGTGGTAGGAATATATAGTAGGGGTTACTCTATATTGAACCAGGGCATTGCCTAAGCTCATAGTACTATTTACTTGGTCGGACCAATGGCCCATCTCGCTCTGCATCCTGTCTCTGACTGGCCGTTCTTGGTCACCTCAGGGGAGTACGTAGCATCTTACAGCAGTGGGATAATCAATTTTCTGCTGTACTCCCCCAGCCCCTGACAGTCAAGGGTCTCTTTTCCCCTAACCAGTCCAACTAGTAGCCTTTCATAGACCTGGCCTCTAAATATCATCCAATTCCTTCTAGAAGCCGGTTTCGTTTCTGGCTTACACAACATTCACCAGCAGTGAGTTCCACAGATTTATTATGGTGGGTTTAAAAAAACCCCCAAACTAATTTATCTTAAATCTGCCTGCTAATTTCATGCAGTGACTCCCTGCTTCAAATAGCAGCTTCCTGTTCCACACTATTTGTGATCTTACACTATTTCTAACCTACCTTCTTGGTCATTTCCAAACTGAAGAGCCCTAACCACCCCAACCTTTTTAAAAAAAAAAAA
>QEPC01010034.1:110271-126909 GCA_003113815.1 Sphenodon punctatus
TGCAATTTAAAAATTACTATTATTTCTCGCAGAGAACTTGGCGAAACTGCCCTAGCTTAGGATTTCGATGAGATTTCTCACTTTTGTGAGATCTTGTTTCAGCCTTACCTCTGTAAAATGGGAGTAATGGTGACCTACCACACAAGGTTGTTGTGAAAGGGAACTAGATACTCCGACAGAGCTAGAGGTGGGGCTGGAGAGGGGTGAGGGAAAAGGTGAAAGAGGAGGTTGGGGGTTTTCTGCTGTTTTACAGGTTTGTAAACCACCCTGAGCCATTCGGGAAAGGTGGGGTAAAAATCGGAAAAATAAATAAATAATAAATAAATCAGGGAATTAAATTTCAGATTGAACTCCAGGAGCAAAAAAAAACCAACACAAAATCCACTCCCCAGACTTTATTCTGACATTAAATCGTTCTTGCTCCACTGAACCCCTGAACCTGTCGCCAGCCTGAGTTTTTTTGGGCACCAGTGGCTCCCAGGCGCCTGCAAATTTCATGCCCTGAATAAATCGCTCCGTGCGGCGATATCGCGGCAGGTGCCACGTAACCCATTTCGGTCAAGTAAAGCCAAAATTTGACACATGCTAGAAAGTCCAGTCTGCACAGATATTTACCATTCATGCCCCTCCTTGAAACATTGCATGCTGCATCTTCTCGTCCGGAGATGAGCCAAGATCTATTTAGTTAGCCAGGTGTTTAGCCAGTGGGGATAGGACCCAGGGAAGCGTTTTGGTGTGTTTTTTTTTTAATGGGAGTTTTTATGCAGTTTGCATTTTTATGCAGTTTGCACCCGCCCTGAGCCTTCAGAGAAGGACGGATTAGATTGTGTTCCTGGGTTCGAAGAAAATAGCCAGTGCTACTCCACGCCCCCCACCCCCCCAATACCCTTTGATTGGGACAGATTTGTGTAACTGTAAATCCCAGGAGGGATTATCACAGGCAACGTTTTCCCTGCAGACGCTGATGCCTGCGGGTGGAGAGGAGCCGGTGGATTTTGTGTCTCTCGTGGACTTGTGGCTGAGGCGCGTGTGCCGGTTACTCCAGGTCCCCCAGGACAGGGTGAACCGCGGGGAACTGGCTGCCTTCGTGTCGTATGCCATCACCTTCCCTCACAACTTCCAGGGCCTGGTGGACACCTACTGCGTCAGGAGGTGAAGCTGTGGCCTCTTCCCAGCCTGCCTGGGTTTTTCCAGATGCTTGGACCCGTTGTCTGGGATGTGGGCAGACACGGGTAACGGGTTGAAGGTGGGGAGTTGGGGCGGAGCTAGAAGGTTTGGAGCAGGGCATGGAGGTCGGAGCCGGGGCCCGCGGTTCAGTAGTAGGGCAAGGCAAGGAACAAGGTGTCAGGGGAACACAATTTGTTACGTGTCTGTCCCTCTCACTGGCCCCCAGGCAGGTGGTGAGGTGATCGGGGTTCAGAGGGCCCCCGGCTTGGCTTGATGCTGATAAATGTGAGGTCGGTGGCTAACAAGTCAACTGTGGTCTGAGAGTTGATCCTGGACCAGGCGGCCGACCTCGCGTGTGTCACGGAGACCTGGCTGGACAATGAATCAGGGCCTATATTGGCTGGTCTTGTTCCGGCTGGGTACTCTCTGCAGCATCAGCCGTGGCTGGAGGGGGTGGGGCGGCCGGTGCAAGCATTATTTTTAAGGATGCCTGGTCTGTGAGGAGCTTTCCTGCGCAACCTATCATGCGTATAGAGGGTCTCCATCTGGGGTTGGATTTGGCTGGAGACAGGGTAGGGATACTGCTGATATACCGTGCACCCACCTGTACGGCAGCCTCCCTGCACGCACTGACCGAGCTGGGGTCGTGGGTGGTCTTGCGGCCCCCCAGGACGATAGTTCTGGGGAACTTCAACTTCCGTGACGACGCCAGTCTTGGGAGGGGTGGAGCGTGAGTTTATGGCCTCCATGGCAACCATGGGCCTGTCTCAGAGAGTAGTGGGCCCCACACACGTTGGAGGACGTACCCTGGACATGATATTTTGCACAGGCCTTGAGGCAGGGGATCCGTTGGTGGGGGAGGTGTCAACAGTGCCCTTGTCATGGACGGATCATTATTTCCTCCGGGTGGATATCCTGGCACGTGTAGGCCCCCGGGAGTGTGTGGAACCAGTTAGGTTGGTTCGCCCCCGAAGGCTTATGGGAAAGGTTCCAGATAGCTCTAGGGGATGTTTCCTTTGACCTCGATGGCTGCTCCCTCGATGACCTCGTGTCTAGGCGGAATATCATGTTAACGGAGGCCATCGACTGTGTGGCTCTCAGGCGTCCGCTCCCGAATTGCTGACAACGCAACTCCCCGTGGTATACCGGGGAGCTGCGGCGGATGAAGCAGGAAGGGTGGCGGTTAGAGCGACGGTGGCGTCATTCGCGTACTGAAGTTGACCGGTTGCGGCATAGAGCCTGGTTTGCGGTGCGGAGAGCAAAGAAGGTTTTCTTTGCCGACCTCATTGCATTCGCTAAGTCCCGCCCGGCTGAGCTGTTCCGGGTGGTGAGGGGGCTGGTCAGTCCGGCCTCCCTCCGCCTGGACGTGGAACCATCAAATGCTTGCTGTGATTTGTTTGTGGACTTCGTTGTGGATAAAATCGCTCAAATTCACCACAGTTTTGATGCAACTTTTTCAGCAGGGAATGGGTCAGAGGCAGTAGAATCCCCTTCTTGTCCTGTTTTATGGGATGAGTTTCGGGCGGTGTCGCCCTCAGATGCGGGGGATGCTCTTGGGACTGTTTGAGCCACTGATTGTGAATTAGACCCATGCCCGTCCTGGCTGGTCAAGACCAGCCGGGAGACATTGGGGCTGTTGCTGGCGGGGATAGTCAGCGCCTCCCTTGGGGAGGGCGGGGTGCTGGGCTGCCTCAAGGAGGCGGTGGTGTGGCCCCTGCTCAAGAAACCATCTTTGGACATTGACACCCTGGCCAGTTATCGGCCAGTCTCTAACCTTCCCTTTTTAGGGAAGGTTATTGAACGGCTGGTGGTTCGGCAGCTTCCGGGTTAACCTTCTCGATCCCTCGCAGTTGGGCTTTCATCCGGGTTACGGCACGGAGGCTGCGCTTGTGGCCTTGGCCAACGACCTCTCCCGTGAGGTGGACCGGGGTCGTTCGATCCTGTTAGAGCTCTCGGCTGCATTTGATACCGTTGATCCTGAGTTGTTGGTGATTCAGCTGCGGGACCGGGCAGGGATTGGCGGGACTGTTCTTGAATGGTTCCGCTCTTTCCTGGCCGGGAGAACCCAGCGTGTGGTGCTGAGGGAGTTTTAATCTCTTCTCCCCCTCTCTTGTTCAATGTGTACGTGCAGCCTCTGGGAGAGGTTGTCAGGGAGTTTGGGGTGAGATGTCATCAATATGCTGATGACACCCAGCTTTCTCTCTCATTTTCCTCCGGCTCAGGCCCGGTAGTCTCGGTGCTTACCCGGTGTTTGTCCGCTGTGGGGGATTGGATGAGGACGAGCCGCCTGAGGGTTAATCCTGACAAGATGGAGGTGATGGTCGTGGGGAGGGCCGAGGGAGTGGTGGCCCCCATCATTGATGGGGTCCATCCTCCCCTGGTTTCTCAGGTGCTCCTGCACCCACGGCTCCTCCTGGACGCCCAGGTGGCGGCTGCGGCGAAGGGGGCATGTCGCCAATTATATCTGGTGCATCGGCTTAGGCCGTATGACTCGAACTCAGATCTGGCCACAGTCATCCGTGCTTTTATTACCTTGAGACTGGATTACTGCTACGCGCTCTACGTGAGGCTACCCTTGGTGCTGGTTCGGAAGCTGCAGCTGGTGCAGAATGCGGCGGCTCGTCTCTTAACGGGGACGAGCCGATGCGAGCGTATCACACCGGTGCTTCGCTCTCTGCATTGGCTGCCGGTAGGTTTCCGGGCCCAATTCAAGGTGTTGGTGTTGACCTTTAAAGCCCTAAACGGCTTGGGCACCGTCTACCTGCATGACCACCTCTCCCTCCGGGAACTGGATCGACCCCTGCGGTCGGCTGGGGGCGCCCTCCTCCGGGTTCCCCGGGTGTCCGCTATGAGGAGGGCGTTCTCTGTGGCTGCGCCGCCGCTGTGGAGCTCCCTCCCATCGGAGATCCGCTTGGCCGCCGGCCTCCCCTCTTTCCGCAGACAGTGTAAGACCTGGCTGTTCCACCGGGCCTTTCCCGAGGGAGATGGGGTGGGTTAGGGTAGGGGGGGATGGGGTTTTATATTGTTTTTAATTGTAATCATTATCGTTTATTTTAATGTTTGAAATGTTTTAAGATGTTGTGAGCTGCCCCGAGTTGCCGGAGGCAGAAGGGGGCGGCATATAAATTTTATCATAAATAAATAAAAATAAACAAAAATTCTCTTCTGTGCCAGAAGATTGGGGATTAGCTAATGTAACACCAATTTTTAAGAAGTGCTCCAGAGGTGACCCTGGAAACTGCAGACACCGCGGTAAGCCTGACATCAGTACTGGGCAAACTGGTGGAGACAGAATTACTAGGTATATTGACAAGCATGGTATGATGGGTAAAAACCAGCATGGCTTTAGCAAAGTGAAATCACGCCTCACTAATCTATTACAATTTTATGAGATTGTCAACAGCATGTATGTAGGAGTGATCTGTTTGATATAGTATATTTGGATTTCCAAAAAGCATTTGACAAGGTCCCTCACCAGATTGAACAAACTAGTCATAGGCTAAGAGGAAGAGTCCTGTTATGGACTGGTAGCTGGTTAAAAGATAGAAACAAAGGGTAGGAATCGATGGTCATTTTTCAAGCTGGGGAGAGGTAGACAATGGGGTGCCTCAGGGGTCAGTTCTGGGACCAGTATTATTTAACACATTCATCAATGATCTGGAAAAGGGGGTAAAGAGTGAGAAAGCTAAATTTGCAGATGACACCAAAGTATTCAAGCTAGTTAAGAACTAGCAGGCTGTGAGGAACTAGAGAGGGATCTCGCACGACTAGCTAAATGGGCAATAAAAGGGGAAAGTATCATCATGTTGCTGTATAAATCTTTGGTTATGACCCCACCTTGAATATTGTGTGCCGTTCTGGTTGCCCCATCTCAGGAAGGATATAATAGAACTGGAAAGGTTCAGCGACGGGCGGCAAGGGTGATCGAAGGGATGGATCGAATTCCATTTGAGGGAGAGGCTCAACAGGTTGGGGCTGATTAGCTTGGAGAAGAGGCGATTAAGGTGGGGGGGGGGGAGGATATGAAAGAAGTTTACAAAATTGTGGAAAAAGTAAATAGGGAGCTGCTGTTTGTCCTTTCCCACAATAAGAGAACATGGGGACACTCTGAAGTTAAATGGTGGCAGATTTAAAACCAACAAAAAAGGAAGTACTTCTTCACTCAGCGGACAATACAGTTGTGGATCTCATTGCCAGAGGAGACCGTGGAAGCCAGCAGCCCAACTAGCTTCAAACAAAAACTGGATGCATTCTTAGAGGCTAGAACCATAAATGGCTACTAGTTTGGGGCTTAAACCCCTGGCTACTGGTAGTTGAGAGCAGTCCGCAGGAGATGGGTCACGCCTCCATGACCTGTACGTGTACTTCTCTTGAACGACCAGAGCTGGTCACTGTTGGAGACAGGATGCTGGGCTAGGTGGACAGCTGGTCCAACCCAGTATGGCTCTTCTTATGTTCTTAAGACCCTTGAGGAGAGATGGAAGGAACAAGGACTGTGTAGCCTGAAAGAAGAGAACAGACCAGATTACGGTGTTCAAAGCCTGTTCTAAGCAACATGGTGCCCAGGTGTTGCCTTTGGTCATTAAAGATAGTGGTAGGACAGCGGCAGGGAACCTTTTCTCTCCTGGGAGCCACTTTGAGAATTAGTCCAAACTCTGAGGGTTGCACAGAAGTTGGGGATGGGGTACGCAGATCATGGATCTCTCCCCTATCCTTGTGTGCCTGCTCTCATTTCTGATCCCTTAACCTGAGCTGGGGACCATGGGAAAAAGCAGTCAACATCGGGCCCTGGCATGAGTTCAGGTTTTCAGTGCTTGGGGTTAGGAACTGGATCCAGGAATAAAAACCAGCTCAGGGCTGCATTTGGCCCCCAAGCCTGAGGTTCCCCCATCCCTGTGCTTTAGAGGCAAGGAGCCTAAATTAACCGAGAAAAGATTTAGGCTAAATACGAAGAAACGTTTTCTTACCCTAAGGTGAGTTGGGCAGAGGAACGGATTATTGATGTAGGATGGGGGGAGTCCCCATCACTGGAAGTCTTTAAAAATAATTACTCCTGATCTGCTGTTTTGCCCTGGCTTGGTTTTGAACCTCTGTGATCTCTCCTTGCTGTGAGCGTGTCCTGGTTTGGCCCATCTCTCTGCATGCGACTCGTTCGGGACCTCGGCTGTTTTTCTCGCCTGCCTGAAGCATCCTCCTTTTTACTGTCGGCAGGAGCGGGGTCCCCAACTTCTGTGCCGTGGCGCTGGCGCTCAATCAGCTGGGCTATCGAGCCATAGGCGTTCGTCTGGACAGCGGGGATCTGGCCAAGCAGTCGGTGGAGATACGCCAGGTGCTCCGGACCTGCGGTGCCTAGTGAGTTTGGAGCCTTTCTGCTTCTGCCTCTGCAGCTCTGATGTGAGAAACCAAGATCCATCAGCCACTTACTCTGGAGTTGTCCTATTGAATCCAAGAGGGTGATAGTAGAGCCTGAGGCATCAGCTTCCCAGAGGGTTTCAGCGGGATGACTCTGGAGCAAGTACATGGTGCCTCACAGCCAAAGTCAGTCATAGTTATCTGCAATGGGGATCTCCGGGAGAGAGGTGGCTAGCACAGAAGCTATCAATGTCCCCTTCTCAATCTCTGTTGCTGTTATTTTATTTTATATTTAATTTTTCTTTACACAGCATCCGTGATGCGCCTGGCACTGAACTGTTAGGAATCAGAGAGAGATCCTGGACTTACAATGCAGGATGGACATGGGAGAGGAGGGAGACATGGGGAGAGACTGGGATACATCCATCAAGTTGAGAAGTCGCAGGAGCATGTCCTCAGCTTAGTTCCCGGGGAGGAGGGGACCTCCAGCGCAAGGACCATAGAGGGAGCCTCTGTGGGGAGGCTATGGCCAGAAAGGGGGACGCACCAAAGAGGAGGAGGATAATTTTATTTCTATAGCGCTCCCCTGCATTTAAAAAGCACTCTGGGCGCTTTACAATCCTAAAAATACAAAGCCAATATAAAATCAATTCAAAACAACTTAAAAGGAGAAGGTAAAAGGGGAGGGGGAAATACATGAAGGGGAACTGGCCATGGAGCTTAAAAGCACGTCGAGAATGAGTTTCCAGGTGCTTGTTAAAGGTAAGGAGGGAGATGCACATTCCACACCAAGGGGCCCGCCACACCAATGCCCGATCGCCCCTCGTCTTAAGACACGATAGCAGGATCCCCAAACAGCCAGTGGTTTCTGAGCCCAGACGCCCATCAGCGTGAAGCTCCAGGAGCAGGTCTCGAATATCTTCCCTCATTCGGATTGGCTGAATTTATGAAAGCCAATCTACTACACACGCAAAGATTTCATTGATAATCGGACCGTATTCTTCTGCTGTAAAATTGACAGCGAAGAACACAGCAGCGTTCTCCTGTAGGAGCAGCGCTGTGTCATGCAGTCGGAAGGAAATGTGGCCTAAAATCCTGCACAGATTTTGTTTTAAAAACCTACACGATGGCATGCCATAGGCTACGCTCTGCATAAAGTGGGCCTGGAGAAACTAGGGTGGGGATGGCAGCTTGGGACCCATGCTTTGGCTCTGTCCCTACATCAGATCTTTTTGGGAACATAAGGACATTCTGAGCATATGACTCACTGGCCAGACTTGATTCACCCCACAAAAAAGCACTCCTGGAATTGGCAACCCAACGGCACAAGCTCTGGACTCCCAGTAAAATTTTTATTCCTAACAGACAGACACAGAGTAGTGAGGCGCTGGGGAAAAAACATCCCTTCAATCTTATTGTTTATATAGCGCCATCAATATACCTGGTACTGAACAAACATTAATAAGAGACAGATCCCTGCCCTAAGGGGCTTACAATCTTAAGAAAGAGAAGGGAGGGGGGAATATCGGGAGAGACAGAGAGACTCTCAAAGTTAGAAGTAGTTATAGGGGAGGAGAATCTGGCTCATGCTTATCTGGTTCATTCTAGCCGGGGGACTCTGGGCATAGACATTCAATCAAAATGCGAAATATGGGATCTGTTCCTCAGTTTTGTGCCACTTGCCCCGTTAATGCTACTGGTGACAGCTACACTGTAGAGAAAGAAACTTGCCATGAAGCTGATAGTGAGCAACTTGTTTTATTAATGTCCTGCCTACCAGAGCAAGTGTAAAAGCACCGTGGAATAGTCAGTGTTAAGATGGGGAATGAAAACTCTTGCTACTTTGAGGCTTGTTTATTTCATTGATTTGTTTAAGTTTCTACCCCAGCCTATCTATTCCTCTGGGTTTACCCCTTCAGCATTGATGGTTCTGCTAATTGCAACGATTGACCAGTTCAGTCAGCAGAAAGGATTCCATAAAAAGAGGTCCAGCCTCCCCACGACGCAGGCTCACTCTGGCTTTTGAGACGTTTCTTGTAGTAACTTCTCCGTCCTTTGCGACACGTGGCCTCCGTTCTCGGTTTGGTTCATGGCTAGAGCAGATGTTTGTCTTTCCTTCCAGCTTCCAGATCCCCTGGCTTGAGAGCATCCCCATTGCCGTGAGTAACGACATCAGCGAGATGAGTCTGGAGGAGCTAACTCAAGAGGTAAGGGAGTTTGGGGCGGGGGGGGGAACCGCTGTCACAGATTCTATAGATCCTCCCCTCCCAGATCTGGGATGCTGGCACAGGGTTGAGCTCCCACCTGACCCTGCCGGCTGCAGGGGCTCCCGGAGATGGCTACCCGCACACAGATCCAGAGATGAAACGTCAGGGCAGTCTAGGGCCAGGATCCCCAGGGCCGTGCCCTCGTAGGACACCTGCCCCCCTAGACTGGGGTCAGCTGCAGACCCATTGCTCTTCCCCTTGGCTTCTCTCCCTTGCTGGGCAAGCCCCTGGCGTGTGAGTCCGCGTGGAGGATTGTCCCTTCGGGTAGCAGCAGGGCCTGGTTGCGAGAGATCACCCTCTTCCTGGGCATTCACACACCCCGGAGCAGTAACTCCGACCAATCCGGGATCAGCTTAAATGCTAAGGGAAGGGAATCCCAGAGGACCGTGTTAAGGATTGAGAAACACAAGGCCGATCACGCCATAAGGTTTACAGTTCTCCGTCTCCAGGTGGCGGGGCTCGGAATTCTCCCTGGCGTTCTCCGTTCACCCAGCAAAGAGTCCATTCCAGGGATGAGTCCGCTCTCCCCCACCCCCCAAGCTGCACTCCAGCCCCCTTCCAGCGTGAGACCCCCCCCCTCACCAACTGCCTCACGTCAGCTGACCTTGCAACAGGTCTCTCCGCCCAGGTCTAAACCCGTCGAGCTGGTTTCGACGGCACCCAAAGACCACTTGGGAGGGGATGTTGTCGCCGTGGTCATCCTGTGTTATCCTCTTTTTTATGGTTTTATAATAATAATAATAAGTTTATCTGCAGCCAAAGGCCTGTGATAGTAAGACAGACAATACAAAGGAAATAAGCGAAACAAAACAAAGAAATATCCCTACATCACGGAGAGCATATTTATCCTATCCGGAGAAACTGAAGTAAAAATGACCTCAAAACCAATTGAGTCGCTGCCTCGTCCTAAGATTCTGAGAGACCCTTAAATTGCAAAAACAAATGTATGGTTTTATTGATTTTTAACTTGCACGCCGCCTTGAGCTGCCGATGGCAGGATGGGGCGGGATATCCAATATTGATAGAAATAAATGATAGCCGAAATTGTGTGACTGGAATAAATTACGCAAATCAAGCTCATTCCGTTAATTCGTGTAATCTATTCCTGTCGCGCAGTTTGTTTTTCTTTGCTGCATGGATTTTGGATTTTTTTTGGAGGGGGAAGGTTCTGAATACATGCCCCGTTTTAGCAGAAGGGGGTGGCACAGGGTGAAGAATTGATACTTGCTCATCTTCCTCTTTCCAGAAGACGAAGAGAATGGGTTTCAAAATATTTGTTGCACAGTTAAAGTAACCGGGAGGAAGGTCTCTTGCTGCTGCGCGCCCCCTCCCCACCCCCAGTTCCAGCCGGTTAGAGGAAGCAGGCTGAGTTCCTAGTCTCCAGGGTCCTATTCCCTAACCCGGCCGTGGGCTCCGCGCGGCACAGTGTCTCTGCTATGGACTGGTGCGCCTGGGTTGCGCGGGCCATGGGATCATCCCCATTGGCTCTGGGGGTGTGGCTAGGAGGAAGCCTACAGAATTGAATGTTGGGAGCTGTGGGCAGGTGGGAGACCACACCCCTTTCCGAGTCTCGTAATGTCACACTGCTTGGAAACTGGGTGTGGGTGTGTCAGAAGGGCCAGGCAGGGACTCTGCCCCGCCTCCTTTGACATGGCCATGCCCCTGAGCATCATGACATCACAGCTCTCGGGACACCCCAGAAAAACTGCTCCACCCATTTCCTGAAGCGTTCAGAAGGAGCGGAGTCCAACGGAAGCCAGTGGCGGTTTAATTCCAGTAAAAAGGGGGAACGTCCCTCGATATATGAGATTCTTCTGGCTGAAGGTGGTGGCGAAGGGTGAGGAACCGCTACTTAATCATCATCCTCTTTCCGAATCAGGGGAATGAAATTGACATGATTGGAGTCGGGACCAACCTGGTGACGTGCCCTCTGCAACCTTCGCTGGGCTGCGTCTACAAGGTAATCTCTTCCTTCGCGACCTGGGCCAGCCTGGTAGGAGCTTAGCTCTGTCCCTAGTCTGCCCCACCCAGGATCCCATTCCTTCTGCAGGTCACAGACAGGCCGTCCTGCTGACTCTGTAAAGGGGGATTGGCCCTACATTGGCCTTTCTCAAAATGAAAACCAGTATTATAAATCTGTCTGCGTTTATTGTGCAGTTTTAGGCTGCGTTAACTGAAGCATTGTCTCCCAAGTGAGCGGAGGTAGTAATACCACTTGTGGTCAGACCTCAGCTGGAGGAGTGTGTTCCATTTTGGGCACCTCATTTTAAGGACATTGACCTTTTGGAGCAGGTTTGGAGGAAGGTGACAAAGATGGTCAGGGGTCTGGAAAATCAAGTCTTATGAGGAAAGGTTGAAGGAACCGGGTATGTTTAGCCTAGCGAAGAGGAGATTAAATGTCTTTCAGTGGATTAGAAACAGTGGGCTCAATCTACAGGAAGGGAGATTTCAGTTGAATAACAGGATAAACTTCCTAACAAAGCAAGGGGACAAGTCTAGTGAGGTTGTAGGCTCTCGGTCACGGGAGAGGCTGATGACAACAAAGACATCCCCTCTAATCACAAGGCTACATGTCGCGCACTGATCCTCGCAGCGATTCCCTCAATAGCTTGTAAATGGAAATCCCCATGCGGCCCTAGTGTAAATGACCGGTTATAACGGCTGTGGGATGTAGTTTCCGTAGAAAGAGTGGCAGCGGATTTCGATGGACAACTCAAAGACTTTCACATCATATGGTCACCGTGCTGGCCGATTATTACAGATGGTATAAATCTCAAGGATTACCAAAAAAATATATCAATAAATCTCCAGGAAACCGAAGGAGATCGTTAGTGCCATGCGTCACTGCCAGGACCACACGCTTAGTAAGGATAAAAACTTACCTGGGAAGGAAAGAGAGAGAGAGAAAAAACAAACCCCAAGCCCTATACTGACCTGCACGGCTGTACGTTTTTCCGGAGCCTGTTGCTCCTCAGTATAAGAGAGACGTTAGAGGACACTTCCTCTTCCGCTTTACTCAATTAGAGTGAAACGATACGTTGTTAAAACACTTTTTAGTTCAAAATAAAGACCTTAAGTTGTTTGTTTGTTTTTTTAAAAAAGGCTGGACGGCCACCTGTCAGCAATGTTGTAGCTGGCCGCCTGCTGCTGCAGCCAAGCCGGGGTTTGGACTAGATGAGCTTAACGTCCCTTTGACGTTCTGTGATTCTGCACGCTCCCCCCAGACCAGCATCCTTCATTCCTTTTCATTGTCCTTCCTCAGCTGGTGAAGGTGAATGGCTGCCCGAGGCTGAAAGTGACTGAGGACGAGGAGAAGACGACGGTGCCAGGGAGCAAGGTTGTCTACAGACTCTGGGATGCGGCAGGTAAGCTTGGATGAGGCGCTCCCAAGACCGCAGGTTACAATCTGCGGTGCTGCTTCTGTGCTGCCGTGGAGTGCGGGAGAAAGAGGTTCTTGCGCCTCCAACCCCCACCAAAACCTGGACTGGTTCAGCTAATTTTATGATCGCTGCTTCTCTTTTCTTAAAATCTGTCTTTTTTGGGGAAATAAATGTAACGTTCTGCCAAATTATTAATTCATTAATATATTATTATTATTAGCAAGCATTTATATAGCGCCGGCAATGTACCTGGTGCTTTACAAAGTAATGGAATAGACCTGGTCCTTGCCCTAGGGCTTACAGTTTCAGAGACGGGGGTGGGGAGAGGGACGAAGGAAGGGGGGACAGAGGGAGAGACAAGGAGTGTAACATTCACGAGGATGCGAAGTCCCAGGTGCACGCGCTTGGCTTGGTTACATCGAGAATGATGGCTGGCTGGTCCGTGTGGTGAGGATACGAGTACCCAGAGCTCAGGTAACAGATTGTACTGGACGGAGACCCTTTACGTTAGTGGTGTACCTGGCACGTACGAGAGAGTTCCCTACCCCAGAGGGCTCACAATCTAAGGGAGACGAGGAAGGGTGAGAGGAAGGAGAAATTCACAAGTATTAGATGGGGGATATCCCTGGTTTGGCAGCAGCTCATGTTTTAAATATGTGTGGATTTTTATATTGTTTATTTTATTTTGGAAGCCGCCCCGAGATGCCGTAGGCATAGGGGGCGGCATATAAATGGAATTAAATAAATAAATTAAATAAAATGTACAAAGCATCTAGGGATTGTGGCTGATGACAAATGGAACACGAGTCAGCAATGGGATTTGACAGCAAAAAGGGCTAATGCAGTTTTAGGCTACGTTAACAGGAGCCTTGTCTCCAGGTTGGCAGAAGTAATAATCCCCACTGTGTTCAGCAAAAGTGAGACCTCGCCTGGAGGATTGTGTCTGGGTGTGGGCACGTCATTTTAAAGGAGGGCATTGAAAGATTGCAACCGGTTCAGAGGAGGGCAAGGAAGATGACAAAGGGTCTGGAAAGCAGGTGCTATGAGGAAAGGTTGAAGGAGCTGGGTATGTTTAGCCTAGCGAAGAGAAGACTAAAGGGAGACATGAGAAGAAACACTGGGCTCAAGTTAAAGGGTAGATTTCGGTTCGGCATCAGAAAAAACTTCCTAACAGTTAGAGCTGTTCGGCATTGGAACAAGTTGCCTAGGGAGGCTGTAGATTGTCCATTGCTGGATATATATTTTTTGTAAATAAAAAGGCTGGATGGACATTTGTCAAGGATGTTGTAGCTGTCGTCATTCTGCATCCAAGCGGGGGGCTGGACTAGATGACCTTTGAAGGCCCTTCCAACTCTGACCTGATTTGCTGTTCAGTCTGTTACTGTTCCTTGTCATGCCCTGTGCACTCTCTTTCCTCCCCGTACACTTGGGTTCCTCCATTTCCTGCACAGTTACCCTCCCCATTCCTCCCAGCCACCTTGGTGCCCCCCCCACTCCCCCATCGTTCACTCCCCTTTTCCATGAGTGCTCCTGTTGAGTCCAGTTGGCCCAGGGCAAAGAGCTGGAGAGATTTCCCCAGAGGATAAACCTGGCATACTCACCAAGCCACCCCATGATATCTCCGCCCCGACAGCATCCCACAAATACAGAGCAGATCAGGGGTTGCGTTAAGCAATAAACGCTGGTTCTGGGGAGAATTATACACCCCATAGATCACAGAGGAACTGGAAGGAACCGCAGATTGCTCCCCTGCTGCATCCCCGAGAGATGTCTGTCCTAACCTATTTCTAATGGCCTCCGGGGATGGGGCCTCCACAGATCTCCCTTGGCAAATTATTCCACTGCCCAACCATCCTAGGAGTTAGACAATTCTCCTTCATTGCAGGCTGGAGCAATGTGTTCTCCTTTTAATTTAAACACGTTTCCTCTAGTGACCAGCGTGACCAACCAGGCACCCATTTGTTTCCAGCAAGCCTTTTCCGTATTTGCGGTGGGCTGTGGCTGAAGTGGTAGAGCGCATGCTTTGCACGTATAAAGTCCCTAGTTATTAAAAACAGTTATTATTAACAGTTGTTAAAAACAAGTTATTAAAAACTATTATTAAAAACAGGATCATGGGTCATATTGATAAACAGGTTAATGGGGGAGAGTCAACATGGATTTAACAAAGGAAAGTTGTGCCTCACTAATCTATTGGAATTTTTTGAGGGTGTGAACAAGCAAGTGGATAAGGGGGAGCCAGATGATCTAGTGTATCTGGATTTTTCAGAAAGCATTTGATAAGAGAGACTCTTGAGGAAATTAAAAAGTCGTGGGATAGGAGGCAGTGTCCTGTTGTGGACTGGTAACCGGCTGAAGGACAGGAAGCAAAGAGTAGGACTAAATAGTCAGTTTTCACAATGGAGAGAAGTAAATGGCGGCGTGAAGCCCCAGGTATCTGTACTGGCACCGGTGGTGTTGAATGTATTTATTAACGATCTGGAAAGGGGAGTAAGGAATGAGGGGATCAGATTTGCAGATGACACCAAGTTATTTAAGGTAGTTAAAATGCGAGCGGACTGAGAATTGGAGGGGGATCCCTTTCTCAGTTATCTCTTCTCCAAGCTGAAGAGCCCCAGCCTATCAAGCCTCTCCTCCTATGGAAATCCTTCTATAGCCTTTATCATCCTCGTTGCCCTTCTCTGAACCTTTTCTAACTCTACTATAACCTTTTTGAGACGGGGTGACTAGAACTGGACACACTACTCCAGGCGTGGTCGCACCGTAGATTTATAGAGCAGCCTTGGGAAATTTTCAGTTTTATTCTCTACCCTTTTACAAATAATTCCCAACACTCTGTTTGCTTTTTTTGACCGACTGCCGCACACTGAGCTGAAGTTTCCACCCCGCGTGGTCACAAGCATCACTACTGACCCAAGCAAGCCATGCTCAGACTGATGACTCTCATTTGAGGGGTGGGCCGTGGCTCAGACGGTAGAGCGCTTACTTTGCATGTATAAGGTCTCAAGTTCAATCTCCGGCATCTCTGATTCAGGATCACAGGTAGCACATCTGGGGGAAGTCTCTGCTGGGGATCCTGGGGGGGTGTCTCAGGTTGCACATCTGGGTGAGGCCTCTGCTGGGGATCCTGGAGGGTCTTGGGTAGCACGCCTGGGTGAGGCCTCTGCTGGGGATCCTCGAGGGTCTCGGGTAGCACGCCTGGGTGAGGTCTCTGCTGGGGATCCTGGAGGGTCTTGGGTAGCACGCCTGGGTGAGGCCTCTGCTGGGGATCCTGGAGGGTCTCAGGTAGCGCGTCTGGGTGAGGCCTCTGCTGGGGATCCTGGAGGGTCTCAGGTAGCACGCCTGGGTGAGGCCTCTGCTGGGGATCCTGGAGGGTCTCAGGTAGCACGCCTGGGTGAGGCCTCTGCCGGGGATCCTGGAGGGTCTCGGGTAGCACGTCTGGGTGAGGCCTCTGCCGGGGATCCTGGAGGGTCTCGGGTAGCGCGCCTGGGTGAGGCCTCTGCCGGGGATCCTGGAGGGTCTCAGGTAGCACATCTGGGGGAGGTCTGTGCCGGGGATCCTGGAGGGTCCCAGGTAGCACGTCTGGGTGAGGCCTCTGTAGGGGATCCTGGAGGTTCTCAGGTAGCACGCCTGGCTGAGGCTTCTGCCAGAGACCTAGATTTGAAGCCCTGCTGCCATGTCAGGTTGTGACAATACCAGGCTAAGATGGACCATTGATCTGACTCAGTTATAGGCAGCTCCTTGTATCCTTATACCTCAAAGTTTCAAGCTCCTTTCCCCTGGCCCTAATCCCACCACAGTAGACTCTTGTCCAGGACACAACAGCGCCAGGTGTCTCTAAAATACAAGGGGGACCTCCCCCCAAAATATAAATAATTATTTCTCTCTACTTGACTCTAGTTAGGCCTCATCTGGGAGTACGGTGTCCGGTTTGGGGTACATCATTGTAAGAAGGGGACTGTCAAACTGAAGAGAATTTGGGAAGGAAGCAGCAAGGCTAATAAACCAGATGGAGGGAGAGGAGTGCGTGAAAATATTTGGAAGGCTTAGCCTAAGAAAATAAAGGAAGAGATTAAGGTTTTCAAGGATACAAGGAGCTTCCTGAGTCAGATCAGGGGTCCCTCTTAGCCCAGTATTGTCACAACCTGACACAGCAGCAGGGTTTCAGATCAAGCTCCCTAGGGTCTCCGGCAGAGGCCTTACCCATTTTGTTTTCACTCAACGCACCATTAACTTGTGAAGTTTGTTGCCAGAGGAATTGGTCAAGGCCAGTAGTATAGCTGGGTTTTAAAAAGGGCTGGATAAATTCTTGAATGAAACCGACCCATTCAGAGCCCTGTTTGTAGTCTTGCTGCCTCCAAAAAGCCCTCGGACGCCACAGCCTTTTAACCCCTCACAATCGAACCCTTCTGTTCTCCCCCATTACTCTCTCCCACCACAGATCTCTCCTCCCCCCCCCCCCCCCTAAAATG
>QEPC01010034.1:130621-142347 GCA_003113815.1 Sphenodon punctatus
GGGGGGAATTAACATGGAGAAGGGATGGCTAGGGGGAAAATACTGGGGTATTAGGGGGGGAATTAACATGGAGAAGGGATGGCTAGGGGAGAAATACTGGGGTATTAGGGGGGGAATTAACATGGAGAAGGGATGGCTAGGGGGAAAATACTGGGGTATTAGGGGGGGAATTAACATGGAGAAGGGATGGCTAGGGGAGAAATACTGGGGTATTAGGGGGGGAATTAACATGGAGAAGGGATGGCTAGGGAGAAAACATACTGAGGTATGAAGGGGTGAAATAAATGTGGAGAAGGGATCCTGCCTTGTAACTTAATTGTAATTGTTGTAATTGTATAAGATTTTATCTTGTACTTGGAATTACAAGCATTTCATTACAAGCATGTTTTCACAAATGCTTACATTCATATTTGTTGTAGTATGGAAATTTAGGGGTGTCATGCAGATTTATGTAAATTTGGTGGGGGTCCGCAGCTCATTGGGAAATCTGAAGAGAGGTACTTGGTCACAAAAAGCTTGGGAACCCCTGCCTTAGGGGAACGGGTCGTCGCGAGCACGTTACACCGGTGCTCCGTTCTCCGCACCGGTGCTCCGATAGTTTTCTGGGCCCAATTCAAGGTGTTGGTATTGACCTTTAAAGCCCTAAACGGTCTGGGCCCCGCCTACCTGCAGGATTGCCTCATCGGCTATATCCTGGATCAACCCCTGCGGTTAGCCGGGGGCACCCGCCTTAAGGTTCCCCAATGACTATGAGGAGGGCGTTCTTGTTGGCCGCACTATGGCTGTAGAAGTCCCTTCCAGTGGAGGTTCACCTGGCCCTGGACCTCCCCTGTTTCCGACAACATTGTAAGACCTGGCTGTTCCACTGGGCAAGGGAGATGGGTGAGGGTAGGGGGTTGGGTGGGTATGGGGTGGGGGGATTCTTTTGTTTTTAGCTTTACTATAGGTTGTTTTAAATGTTTTTATGTTGCATCTTAAAATGCTATAAGCCACCTTGAGCTGCGAAGGCAGGAGTGGGTGGCATAAAAATAAATAAATAAATGTATCCTCACTTGCTAAACGCCTGGCCGGATAAATAGCTCTTGCATTGCCTTCAGGAAATGCTCAGCCACTGGTTTTGGTGCTGATGTTCCGAGACACTGCAGTTAAGTTTCAGGCTCCTCTGCTTAGGTGGATGGCATGGTCCCCTTGCTGCCTGCCACTCCTACTCCACTGGGCACGTTCTAAGCCAAGCCACCACGGCGCTCATCTAGGCAGTTCAGGATCAGGGGAGGCCCTCGGCAGACACTGGCTATATCAGCCATATTGCCTGCTGTTAACTTAGTGGAACTGAAATGGTGTCGTGCTTGTGCTGCCGCACCATGTGCATGTCCGAATTTTTTTCCCCGTTTTTATTCTGGCTGATGTGCGTAGGACCTTGTGAATTCTGCGCTGGTGCAATTGCAGAATTTGGCCCTTGTCCCAGGAGTTGCCGCGATTGCCTCTGGCAGAACAATGTGGGGAAGCATATGTGCTAGCCTGTGGGTGTGCTGGATTATGGCGTCCTGCTACAGGAGAGCAGCCCGTACTCCTGGCAGAATTCAAGAACCCCCAGTTGGGTGGTATTTTGTGTTTCAAATCACAAGATTCAAAAACCATTGGAAACGCATGCTGGGAAATTTTATTTGCATTTTTAAAAGCCTGCATCATTTGCAGGGTGTGGTTCATTGGCATAATTGATTCTTCTTGCAGGAGCTGTATTGGCTGCTTGCGGAACTTGGGTTTTGTGGTTGCAGAATTTGGGGTGGGGGATTGCAGAATCCGCCATGGGACTCTGAGCATGTGTCATCTCCTGGCTACAGGTTTTCCATTTATGGACCTCATGGCGTTGGAGGAGGAGCCTCCCCTGAGGGCCAGGCAAGAGGTTGAGTTTTGGATCTTGGGAAGGACAGAAGAGACTGGGAAGGTGACTCCCACAGCCATCGAAATCCTACACCGCGTTTACTTCAAAGATGGGCAGGTCAGAGAATGCTCTCTCCCTTCCGTACCCCCTGTGTCACGCTTGATGTGAGCTGCTTTCAGACTCCTCTGCAGCCTGATGCATTTTGGCTGCCTTTGCAGGTAGCATTTCGGGTCTCCGGGTCGGTACCCGAATACCAATTGAGCAATCGGGAAAACTGACATTTTGGTGGCCCAGTTTTTTTGAGTAGCCCAAATTAGCCAAAAAAACTGAAATAGTATCTGAAAAATTTCCCGAAATCCACGGTGAAAAACTGGGACAAAGCTGGTATTTTGGTATATCAGTTTGTTGGTATTTTAACCTTTCTGTATTGGGGTACCTGCTCAAAACCGGTTCGGTTACTGAAAAGCACTCAACATTTTTGGTTTGATTTGAGTACCAGAAATTTGGGGATACCTGTTTTTGTGGGTGCTTGTTTCAGCACGAGTCAGGATGAGACCTTTGGAGAAACATAAAATTGTGAGGGAGTCTGTCGCCCTGTGGGCTCGATTCTGTGGGTCCCTTGTCTTTCTCCCGGCCCCCCTCCCTCCCTGCTCCCTTTGCCCACTCTTACTGGTAGCAGGACGGACTCCCCAGGTGGGCAGGTGGTGGCAACCTGCCCCTTCCGAAGATCCAGGGCACTGGAGCCCCAGACACTGGGGCTCCTAAGCAGCTGCGGCAGGAACCTTAGAGTTAGCTGTCACAGCCGGTGACCTTAAAGCATGGAGTTGGGGTGTATGTGCGCCATCTTGTCTCCCTCGGAGCATGCTAAACTACAACTCCCAGCATGCCCCTAGGGAGACAAGATGGCGCACATGCGCCCCAACTCCATGCTTTAAGGTCACCGACTGTGAAAGCTAACTCTGAGGTTCCTGCCGCAGCTGCTTAGGAGCCCCGGTGTCTGGAGGCGTCAGGTGCTCCAGGGCCCTGGATCTTTGGAAGGAGTGGATTGCCACTGCCTGACCACCCAAGGAGTTCCTTCTGCCGCTGCTGCCACTGGTTTAGGCCGGGTGGGAGGGGACGCACATCAGAGCTGGGGTGGTGGACGGACAGTGCGTACAAGTCACTGATTGGCTGTCGCACTGTGATGCCACCTGTCAATCATTGTGCACAAGCCAATCGTGTGCAGTGATTGATGGGTGACATCACCACACAAGAGCCAATCAGTGGCTTGAACACACTGATGTCACTGGACAAGGGAAATTCCATGGGGAATTTCCCTGTTCCTGCAGGAATACGGCCAAGGGCCGGATTCCGTGCAGGATCTGCGAATTGCGGTACCGAGTTTCTCACAGGGCCCTGTTTATGAGGATAGGTTGAAGGAACTGGGTATGTTTAGCTTAGCGAAGAGAAGATTAAAAGGACATATGATAGCGGACTTGAACTATCTAAAGAGGGGCCGCCAAGAAGACGGCAGGGAACTGTTTTGGCTGGCCACAGAGGGGCAGTACTAGGAGTAATGGGCTCAAATTACAGGAAAGGAGATTTCTGTTAAGCTATCAGGAGAAACTTCCTACCAGTAGGAGCCGTGCGACAATGGGGCACGCTGCCCAGGGAGGGTGAGGGCAGCTCTCCATCGCTGGAGGTTTTCAAAGAGGGACTAGACAGCCCTCTCTCGGGGATGTTGTAGCTGTCGTCACCCTGCCTCCAAGCAGGGGGTTGGACTAGACCCCACAAGGGGTTCTGAGAGACACCACTACAGTATCTAGACTCCAATCTCAAGCAGCTTTTGCCTGGGGAACTGAACTAAGCTTTAGTGTGTGTGCAGGATTTCCTGTGCTAGATCCCCTGTTCGGCTTTTTGCCCACGTTACGGGACTGGGGGATTTACGTGAGTCCAAAACAAGGGGAGCGGGGGGGAATATGGGCCTATAGTACCATAAACAAGATCACGCGACAAAACAACCTACTAACCAGAAAAGTAGATAAAGTATATTTACCGATTCTGACTACAACATAAACGCTCTGATGATCGTATAAATACGACATGAAAACTATCTACGGTACGAAGAATTGAAAGTTTTAAACTATTGAAAAATGCAACCTAGTATAACTCAGTGCAACTGTACGGGTTTTGGGGGGCAGAGCACCTTTCATCACAAAGATATCACAAAGTTGGAAGATGCCCAAAAGTGTTAAACTATTGAAAAATGAAACATAATATGACTCAATGCAACCCTAGGTGCTCTACACCCGAAAGACGTAGGGCTGCGCTGAGTCCTATTGCGCTGTTTTTCAATAGTTGAAAACTTTCAAACTTGTTGACATCTTCCAACTTTGTGATCTCTTCGAACTTAGTCAACTCCTCCTTGAGAAACAAAGCTTGAAGATACCATCAATGAAGCTGACACCTTTGTAATATAGAGGGCTTTTTTTAATGAACATCATTACATCAAATGTAAAGGTTTTACAATTACATCCCCCTGATGAAAGGTGCTGTACACCCAAACCGTGTAGGGTTGCATTGAGTTATATTGCGTTGCATTTTTCAATAGTTTAAAACTTTCAATTCTTTGTCCTGTAGATAGTTTTCATGGCCTATTTATACGGTCGTTGGAGTTTTTATGTTGTATTCAGAATCAGGCAATACGTTTGATATATCTACTTTTTTGGTTTTATTTGGTTAGTAGCTTGTTGTTTTGTCGGGATTTACGTGAGGCAAATTCACGGCAGGGAAACTCACGTGAAGCTCTGTACTTGGGTGCCGGGGTCACGGGGCGAAATTTCTCCTGCCCATTTGACAGGGCTCAAAATCCAGCCTGATCATCTGAGAGTGATGTTTTTAGCCCGCCCCCCATGTCCACGTGTGGAGCTTGACGTGAGTTTCCACGCCATGAATTTGCCTCACGTAAGTTTCTTCCCACGTAAGTTTCTTGCCTAAGACTCTGCTTCATCCCTGGCGCCGGGAGGTTTTCAGAAGGGGAAGGTGGAAAGGAGGGATTTTAAGGAAGATGCTGTAGCGTGACGGGTCGTCTTAAGGTTAGGTGAAAAGGCTGGGAGTTCAAGACTCCTACGTACCCTCTCCCCCTCTGCCACTGTCTTGTTACGGGACTCTGTACGTTTCGTCCTAGTTCCGTGCCGCTGTTTCCTCTGCCCAAAGGGGGGTAGTGCCTCCAGTGGCTGGGAAGAGCAGCAACATGACGTTCAGAGATTTTTTTCCAATGAAGATGCCAGTTGGTGCCAAGGGCCATGAACCACAGGGGCTTTTTTCAGCTAGAGAAGGGCTGAAAACAGAGGAAGGCAGGAGGCAGATCAGAACTTCTACTCCTGCCCTGCTCTTGGCTTTGCAATAACTGCTCATTGGCCAGCCTGGTGCGGTGCACAAATCTCCTCTCCTCCGCCGACAGATTTGCCAGACTCTCCCCAGCCTGCTCGAGATCAAGACCCACACCCAGGCTTCCCTGGGCAGGCTTCATCCTGCCCACAAGAGACTCCAGGAGCCAGAGCCTTACCAGGTAGGTGAGCAGACTTGCTGCTTCTGCGGTGGCGGAGGCGGGTTGGGGAGCAGCACGGAACTAACGTGCCCACGGCTGGAGAACCGTCCCGCTGCCTGCACGCCCCAGGTAGGGCAAGGCGTTAAACAGACGGCCCTGCTCCTAGCACCTTGCCATGGCGGGCTGAATGTGTACGCTAGCCCGCATTTGCCCACGTGAGCGGCCCTTAGCCTGGTCTGCATCCTCGGAGATTTACTGCGGATGCCTAACATCTGGCAGTGCGTAAACACGCGTGCCAGTGGGTCCCGGGGTCAAAGCAGGCCCCCAAGAGAATAAAGATGGCCACTGGGCTGCTCCCATCGTCGCTGGCTTTGCATGTGCTAGGGCACATCGCGAGAGGCGGGGAAGACATCCATGAAGCGTAGAAGTTGCAGGTGCCCGTGCTTAGCTTTGTTACGGGGGAGGGCGAGGATGTTCCTGAAGGAGAAGCATAAAGGGGTGACTGCATGGGGCTGAGGAGCTAGGGAAGGCTGGATGGAAGAGGTTTTCAGGGGGGATTTGAAGGTTGGGAGCAGTGTGTGTGTGTCTAGGCATAGGAAGAGTTCTGGGCATAGGAAAAAGGCAGGAAGGAGGGTGGTGGTGGAGGAGGAGCGAAGTCTCAGTTGTAGGAAATGAGGGCAGAGAAATGAGGAGCAAATTTGTAAAAAAAAAATCAGAGTTGGACAACACTTCCAATGTCACCTAGTCCAACCTCCTGCTTGGACGCAGGAGCCTTGAAGACAAGGAGTGTGTGTTGGATGTGAAAGGGGGGGGGGGGAGACAAGCATCCGATTTTTCTCCTTTCATTACCCACCCACCCACCCACCCCCCTCTGCTTTCAGGTTGCTGTGACTGAGAAGTTGCACTGGCTCCTCCATGATCTCCGAAGAGCCAGCCAGTGATCTGTCAAACCCGGTCTTGACTCCAGGATCTAGGCCTTGCCTTTTTTTGCTGTTCTAGCCTGCACAGAGTCCTGCCATGACGGACGACTTATCACTTCTGCCTTTTTAAAGAGAGGACTCAATAGTTTTAATTTTCTTTTAATGATGTGCTCTCCGACTGGGACCGACGCACGATGTTTCACAAGTAGCTGCGCGGAACGACAAGAAGTTGTCCCCGGATGTCCAGAAGGGAATTGCCCAGTGGTTAGAGTGCTAGCCTGGGTCTCAAGACGTGACTTTGGTCCTCTGCCCTGCCACAGATTGCAGGACCGGGGCCAGTCCTAACCTTTCTCCGTGCCTCAGTTTCCCCATCTGTAAAATGGAGGTAAAGCATTCCTTCCTTTGCTTCCCACGGAGGTTGCGAGGATAACGTGGAGCCTTATAAGCACTTCAGATAAAATTTTACAACGGGGCTTTGTGTAGGGCAGGGGTGGGCGAACCTTTTCCCTCCACTGGGTCACCTTGAAAATTAGTCCAACCTCCACAGGGCAGATTGGGGACAGGGATGTGCTTGGGATTTGAGAAGGGTCCAGATCCTAGGTCTGTGTCCGTAGATCAAGTCCCTACCCTTTAGTGCATGCCCTCTCCTCTGGCCCCTTCCCCTGAGCTCACTCTTTTAAGTGCTTGAGGCTAGGGGCTGGATCCATGGGTCAGACCTAGGAGATTTGACTCATGGGCTGGGAGTGTAGGGGACACTTCAATTCAGAGTTCTGTGCTGAAGCTCCTTGCAGGATCCGTGCCTTAGGCCAGTTTCAGACCTTCCCCCAGCGCATATTCTGGGTACGGGAGGGAATGCACAGCCAGGATATGCACAGGGAAAGCCCACCCCCTCCCCCCCACGCGGCTTTGTTGGCAGACACGCACAGGGATGCAGAGCAGGAAATCTAGGTCTGAAAGCATCCGCAGTTTTTTTAATTGGTACAGCTAGCTCTTAAATATAGCACCTTATCGCTCCCACTCAAAACCCTTTTCCCTGCTGTTCCAATAAATGTACCCTCCTCTTCCAAAAAGACGAGAGAAAAATGGGAGACCAACTTGTTAAGATTGCAGCTGCTGCTTAGGAGGGTTGCCCACAGAAGGTGCAACATTCTGCTGGTGAGTGAGAGAGAAGTTGGTCTAATAAAAGACATTATCTTGATGACTTTATTTTTGTTGTCTCCCCTATTTTGGAGTGTCACAAGGAGATACTGGACTACAGGTCTAACAAATATGTAAAAGTAAAGGTTAAACATGTATGTAATGTAAAAGCTGAGAACTGGAAACTCACTTCCTGCAATCATGTAATGTAAAATCTGAGAGCTGGAAACTCACTTCATGCAATGGAGAGAGACAAAGATATGCCAAATGTGTATTCAGAAAAGCCTAACACCTCTGTAGGAGCCAGACAGAAAACCATTCAGTTGCAAATCAGTCTTTTCCTGCCTATGTGACTGAAAGCGCACACAGTTCTCCAGGTGGGAAAGTCAGACAAAGAAACTTGAAAAGATATAAAAGGGGGGGGGAAGAGAGATCTTTGTCCCTTAGGCTCAGTTGGGAGAAGAAACTTTGCTGCATAACCAGCGTAGAAGGACAAAGGGCTCAGCCACACTACATCTGGCTGAGAATGAACTTTCTGTAGGGTAAGATCTGAACTAAGTACAGACTAGGATTCCGTTATTTACTTTTGTTTTAATTGCCACTCTGCGTTCAAACTATCTTTGTTTATGTAATCAATAAACTTTAATCTTTACTAATAAGACGTGCTTTCTGTTTTACATTGGGAAACACAGTCTGAGTATTCTTGTGCTCTCAAGCACTTGCAAATCCAGAGAGAAAGAGTCTAGGAACGAGAAGCTTCTGGGGTGACAAAATGGTAGTTCCCCTTGCAGGACTGGATCCACTAGAGAGAATGGATTCAGGTGGACTGCAAGTGAGGGAAACTGAGTCACCTAACCCAGAAACCCCAACACCGTGACAAGGAGCAACATGGCAGCCGTGCTCTCTAGGCAGCCAAAATACCTTCGACCATTTGCACTGTTTTGTCAGGTATGTCAAATCAGGGTTTGTAGAGTTGTGTCACAAAAGCTTAATAGAGGGGTGTGTGGGTGGAATGGTTTTATGGAATCTTAGAAAATATCTGTGACGTTTTCCTACAGAGTGGGCAACCCCCCAAACCCCTTTTTATTAGTTTTCAAATGCTACACGCTAAGCTAGGTGCTTCACCCAGCGCGACCTCTGCCCCTGAAGAGTTTTACAATCTGGAAAAAACATCATGGATGCTATGACGTGACGGTCCAAACTAAACAATAAGGAATAAAATTGCCACTTCTGTTTTAACCCTGCCGAACTTGAGGGAATTACAAAAAAAATAAAACATAAAGGATTTTAAAGCGCACTTGATTTTATTTATTTAAGGGGAAAAAATATCTTCAGGTTGATAAATGTAGGGCAGGGATGGGGAACCAGGAGCTGGGGGCTACTTTCAAATTGAGTACAAGCTCCAAGGACTGCATCGAAGTTGGGGGCATGAGGTGTAAGGGCTGCCCTCAGGAAAAGGAAAGATCCTGAGTCTGTTCCCTATCCTTGTTGTGCACACCCTCCTCTCTGCTCACTTAACCTGAGCTCAGTTTTTTAGTGCTTTGGTGTAGGAACTGGATCCCGGGGCCAGATCCAGACACTGGAAAGGGGCCCCATAAAAGGGTGCTACTGATAAAAAGATGAGGAACTTTTAAAATACAGTTTTAAAGGTCTTGCCCAGTTGGACGTTACATGGAGCAGGGCCCAAGAAATGGCCTTGGATCAGAAAAAAACGGAAGAATCTGGTTATTGCCTCATGTTCACCTTGGAACAAAGAGAACTGACTTTTGCTTAGAATCGGAGATTAAGCCTCAACTCTTAACTTTTAATCGCGTTCATTAGGATGCTGTCTTCATTATTAAATTTGTACATGCGCTCGCACTCGGTGTGAGGTGCGCCATCTGCTACAGACGGTTTGCGGAATAAAACGGAGAGGATCTCTCCAGTAGCCGAGCATGATTCTGTTTAAGTGCGTACCCGAGATGAACAACTCGACCGCGTTAGTTTCTGCTACGTGTTAACGGTACGGCTGAAACAAGCAGCCAGATTGCTACTCACCAGTAATTTCGCCATCTTGGGAAATGGGATTGATTTCCTGTCCCGTTTACCAATATGATTTCTCAACTCTCGAAATACCATGAGTTGCCGAATGTGCAGGTGGCTTGGCAGCTTCCCCAGTTACTCTCCGGGTCGGTGAGTGACGTGAAACTAACACGCCTGTTGCCAGGAGAGCGATTCCACCACCTCCACGACCCGGGTAAGGGGGGCGGTCCGCTTCCAGTGCCCTGCCCCCCGCCATGATATTCAGCCATGGTGCAAGGCGGGGCCGAACAAACATGCTGGCCCGTGGGGGTAGCCCTGGTCCCCAGGATCAGGCCCCGGGGCAGAAACGGGCACACGCCTGGAGGCGCGTGAACACACATGCCAGTGGGTCCCAGGCCAGAACGGGCCAGTGTCACGTCTGTTAACAACCTATCTGCGATGGCGTCGGGATGGGAGAATTCCACGGAGCAGGGTAAACTAGATCGGTGGTTTTCAAACTTTTTTGAACCCACCCCTTTTCTCACTTATCTGTCCTAGTCGAGCCTCCCCCATCCGCCATCTTATTTATTCTAGCATTTCTACCCCCCTCCCCTTGTTGCCAAGGGCGAGTTGGGGTGGCTCTCAAAATACAAGTATAATAATAATGATAAAACATCAATATCAAAATTATAAAAATATATCAGTAAAACACACAACATACATAAATAAGCATGCACAAAAACCTGGCCTGCGAATAAAACAGTCCCCTTCCCCCCGCCAAACGCCTGATGGAAAAGCCAGGTTTGTACAATTTCTTCAGACGGCGAGGAGATCCGGGCTGGGGCGAATCTCCTCCGGGAGAGAATTCCACAGCAATGATGCGGCGGCCGAGAACACCCGCCTGTCTGTCCAAACCCACCGATAACGCAGGACCTCCAGGAGGGCGTTCCCGGGCGACCGCAGGGGCCGCCCAGGGGATGAGGCGATCTCTCAGGTAAGCAGGGCCTAGACCATGAAGGGCTTTAAAGGTCAAAACCAACACCCTCTCTTCCTCTCCCCGCCCCCTCCTACGTCCGTGCACGTCTTGCAGAGGCTCTTCTCGAGATCCAGGTGTGGATGTGAAAAGTATACAGACGTAGGGACAAATGGAAGGTCTCGAGGGCAGGGAACCCTTTTTAGATGTTTACAAAGGGCCTAACTCAATGGCCCTCTGACCCTTTGGCATTACTGCAACCCCAATGGTAATAAACATGAACTTTAATTTAAAAAAACAAAACTCCTGAATGAGGGAAACAAGATTGCGTGAAACTAAATAAAAACAAGATCCATGTCACTAGTGTCCGGCTAATGTCAATACACAGCTTGATCGCCCTTGGTTTTCTAAAGGTTAAATTGCCTTCTTTGCAAAGGCCTGGGTATCCTTTAGGTCCTCTTAGCTCCCGGGACGCTGCACGTGGGCCACACGGCATCGGGGCAGCCAACGGGGTTTATAAACGGCTGGAATCGCGGGTTAAAATTAAACTAAGAAATAGCAGCAGAGCATGTGTGTGTGCGTGTCTGTGTGTGTGTGTGTGTGTGTGTATGACGACTTTTAATCTGCCCTGGCCGGTGGGTTGTGGTCGCCGGTCAACATGTCGATTACCTCTGCACGTCAGCCCCGTGTTGTGACCGGATACAGCAGGGGCGGGGAACCTTTTTCCCTCCCAGGGGCTGCTTTGAAAAGTTAGTCCTAGCTCCAAGGGCTGTATAGAAGTTGGGGGTGATTAAGGGGGGGCACTCAAGAAAAGGAGGGTCCACTACCCGTCAGTCCTCTGCTTCCTTGCCAAGCTCCGGTTTTCAGTGTTTAGGGTCAGGAACCTGATGCAGGAGCTATAAAAAATAATTAAAAAAAATAGCTGCAGGCCTCATTTGACCCCCAGGCCTAAGCATTCCCCGCCCCCCCGGCAGTATAGCTTTGTAGGGGAAACAAGTGTGAGAGATGGTTTGTGATACTTATTCTTTAGGGTTTATTCCTTCTTCGTACCATGGTTTGGGTGTATATTTTTATTTATTCAAATTTCTACCCTCACCATTCCCAATTCCCACTGCCCCCCATGCCTGGAACTCCCTCCCTACCCACATCCGCCTTGCCTCCTCCCTCCGCTCCTTCAAATCCCTCCTCAAAACCCACCTTTTCCTTGCTGCCTTTCCCAGTGCCCGCTAGTCTTTCCCCTTACTCTTACTGTCGCCCCTCCTCTGCTGACTGCTGCTACCGACC
>QEPC01010034.1:172578-186533 GCA_003113815.1 Sphenodon punctatus
GGGACCTCGGTCTAATTAATGACTGTTCAGGGCCAGACACATTGCAATACTTATTAACAGGGCGGCCTTACAGAACTGCCAAGCTTAAAGGGCTCCATGGAGCCAATGTGGTGTAGTGGAGAAGGTGCTGGACTTGGTCTTTAGAAGCCAGGGTTCAAATCCCACCCTCACCATGAACTCACTGGGTGGTCTTGGGTCAGTCACAACCTCTCAGCCTTTATTCACCATCTGTAAAATGGGAGTGTCTGTCTGTCTTTCCCTGTGTGATCCTCTCACCCTTTTCTGCCTTAGATCATAAGCCCACTGAGCAGGGCACAAAACATCTGTGACTGTAAAGGGCTGGGTACGCCTAGCAGCGCGGTAGAAATGATAAGTCGTTGTACTAGTACCACAGGGTTTAGATAGAAGACGGATGCAGGAGGTTTAGCTGGAGATGCTGTCAGAGCAGGCTGGAAACATCCGGGCCCTCTCCCTTCGTTTCTGCTCATGTGGACGCTTCGGGAGTAAAATCGAAGTACAACCCCACTGCATCCGGTTGCCTATTTGCTGGTCTTTGGACGCTCGCTCTGCCTGGCTACATGTTAGCACCAGACAAATGCCAGCCTGGGAGACTGAGAGGTCGAGGGGTCTGTGCAGTAAGCAAGAGGAATGAGAGACGGTGCCTAGAACGCACGGGAAGAGAGGGAGGATGGCTAGACCGATGGCAGGATAGACAGAGGCTGCGTGGGCGGACAGATTCGTGTTAACTTCTTTTACCGATCCATTTCCAGTGTCATTTATCCATTTATTCACAATCCAATCTATCTATTCATTGCAAGTCAGTGGTGGTAGCGGAGCAGGAACGTGGGGGTATGGAGCTCTGGCCGGCACGTTTCCTGCGGCCTCCCCGCCCCAGGAGCCTTGGAGGCTTTGCGGGGGATCCCACGAACAGCTCCTGCACTTTTAATCAGCTGCCCTTTTCCCTTTCCCTTTTGGAAACGGACCGCACATGCGTGGAATGGTCTGGCGGCCATTTGCACATGCACAATGATATTGATATATATATATATATTAAAAATAATCATCATCATCATATTTTTAATAAAATAAAAAGCCTGAAAAAACACACACGGTGGGGGTCGTTTCTGGAAACCGCTGAAAACAAAGGGTTTTTTTGGGAAACAAATGATGTGCCTGCCGCACGCCCCTAATCTTTATATCCAGCAACTCTTCCTCTTCCATCATCTCATCTGAATTGCCTTGTGTCTTATGTTTGGGGCAAGCGGATCAACCGCCCTCTCTCCTGGCTCCATCTTGTCTCAATACCTGCCCCTCTTGCCCTCATCCATCTTCCTAGCTCTTCAAGGCCTTGTCCCTGCCTGTAGCTGGGATGAGTTAACTGCCCCCCAAGCCTCCCCATACGGTGAGATGGGCCCCATTTCTTTCCCACAGTCATCCTGGTGCCTTCCTCGCCGGAGCCCGATCTTTAATGGAAGGGACAGAGCCGCACCGGTAGGAAATGGCTTCTGAATCTTTAATAAAGAAAACATTGGCCGGGCCATAAACATGGGATAACAGCAGCCAAGGCTCTCAGCCTTATTAGCTTGCTGCTGTTTCTTTACTTAACTCTGCCATAATGGCTTTAATAGCCCGAGAGGGAGCTGAGGTGAAAGTCCTATTAAAAAATGTATTTCTGAATTTAATTGAGGCTCCATCTGTGGGGAGAAATGGAAGAGAGGAGAGGTCACCCCACAGGAGAGCCATGAAAGTGTTTCTCTCTTCCTCCCGCAGCCTCCTCCAGCCCGGAGAAAGGGAAGGAGATAATACCACAGCGACCGCAGCCGAGCCAGGCTGGGCGTTTAATGAGGGGGTTTCCGCCCCACAAAATGCTTCCCCACAGCTGGTGAGATACCCCCCTGACCTCCCAGGGGGACATGAAGAGGGGAGGGGGACAGATTCCTGTGTTAAAAATTGGAGCCTGGTCCTGGGCCCGGTGGTTTATTGGGCCTGGGTGACTAAAGCGGTGGACAATGGGGTTTTAGAGCTGAAACGGGTACTTCATTCAGTACCCGAAGGCATTTTCAAGTACCGTTTTGGGTATCGGAATTGGAATCCGAATACCATTCAAATACCCCCAAAAACCAAAATGCGGTTTCTGGTTTTCAAGTAACTGAAATTATCCAACTCTTCCCCCTGCCCCACCAAAATACCTGGATTTCAAAAATCCAGGACCAGAAGTTGAAAAGAAGGATGAAAAATGGTATTTATTTTGTATTTCTTATTTCTGTATTTCAGGTAGCTGGTTGGATGCTGTGGTCGGGGTACCAAAAAGTACCTGGAATGTTTGAGTTGACTCGGGTACCAGAAATTTCACAAGTATTCTGTTTTTTGCGGGTACCAGGTTCAGTGCTAGGCGTGATGGAGCGGTAAGAGCCCAGCTCATGCCAGAAGACTGGTCAGGGAGGGAGGGCCAGACATTGGCAGAATTTTAGCTACAGGGAGTGGGGGAAGGAGGACACTGAGGCAGAGCACAGTGACCTTGTGTCTGTCAGGGACCACATGCTGCAGCACAGAAAGTCAGCGCGTGGCAGGATGAGACCCAGGGAACCCTGGTGGGAGAGTTTGTGCAGGATCAGGTCCAGAGAGTTGGTCCAGGACTGGGGCCCGAGGCGGGGATCGGCACACGGACCAAAGGGAGCAGGCGGAGAGGAGGCAGGATGGGATGAGACACGGCAGGACTGGGCGAGTCAGAGCGGGCGCCAGGGCACTCGTGTAGGGGGCTCATTCAGGGGGCACATTCCATAGAAGCTAGGCCCCCATCGAAGCAGACACCAAACTCCAGTATCCCAGCAGCCACCGGCAAGATGCAAACAACTGGATTCTAGAAGGGAGGGTCAGAGGGACACACGAGGTTCAGGGAGGACAGAGCCACTCCAAGGTGTGTGAAGACATGAGGAGGAGATGCGGATGGCAACAACAGGAAGTGACCTGGCGTCCTCTGCCTACTGAGTGGCCTTATATACAGGCAAGCAGCCAACCAGGAAGCTGGGGGTGGAGCAAAGCTGAGGAGGGGTGTGGCTTGACCGGCACGGTAGCAGGAAGCCCTGGGTCTTGGCCAGAGTCCCTTAGTGGCATGAAGGCTTCAGCCACTGCACCCAAGGACACTGGTTTGAGCCTGGTTTGTCCCTCAGGAAGGGTGTTGTCACTGGAAATGGGTCTGGCCAAAGGACTCTCCCACCCCCTTTCAGTATGGCCACGCCTCTTTGGAGCATCGTGACATCACAGCTCTCTGAAGGGGCAGGGTAAGGACTGGCTTGATGCATCAGGCTGCTCTGGGCCCAGGGGATTCCAATACCCCAGCACCGCCTGCCCGACACCCTACTCTGGGCAACTCCTTCGAGCAGTTCATTAAAGAACGGCTGGGAAGGTTATGGCCGTCAGTGCTTGGAAAGGCAGGCGCTCCGAAAGGCAGCTATTATTGGCAGCCAAGCGCAGGGGGGCAAATTAAAACCCTCTCCCCTCTCCCCCTCAGCACCCCTCTCCTGCCATGAGATGCACCCTGAACCAGCAGATCTTTGAGGAGCCGGGGCTGGGGGCAGGGTTGCGCCACCGGCTTGTATTAATTTGATTAACAGCAACGTGTGTCGCTGAGGTAATTACCCACTAATTGGGGATGACAAGGTTGTCAGAGTGTGTCCCTCCCAGGGACGATTCCCCTGCCCTCCCCCTCCCCCCTTTGACATGCACATGCTTCCGTTGCATTGATTAAGAGTCGCAAAAAACAGAACCCTGCTCTCCAGCAGCAGGAGAAATTGCCAGCTCCGGGAGGAGGGAGACCGCAGCCCACTGTCCCTCGGGCCAGGCAAGAGGGGGCGCTACCAGAACTCTATTACCAGTGTGCAGGAAGAAGGCCTGCTCCCATGAAGTCTACCAGGTGGTGACACTCCACGTCTTTACAGGATGTGGCACCAGCCTCTCCCCCGCATTGGTGGGCTGTTGGAGGAGGGGAGATATGGCAGGGGGGGAATTGAGGAGGGGGGTTTGTGTGCCCCTTTAAGGGGGGCAACACCACTGCTTCCGCCTCCTGTGGGGCGTGCTCCTCAGGTGCCCTCCCTCCTCGCTCCAGACAGCTCTTGAGGGTTGTTTTGCAAAACCGCAATGGCGGTCGGAATTCCGGCTGAACGATTTGTGCGGGCACAGAAGGCCTGCAGAATGGAAATGGCGGCCACCCCTTCGGTGTCGGGCAGCGGCGATTTTGTGCACATGCAAACTGCTGGAATTCGTTTTGATTTCCGATTGGAATCGAAATTGAAATTTCTGAAATTGAAATTGAATTCTGAGTTGAAATCGAATTCCAAAATTGAAATTTCAATTCAATTCAATTTCAATTCAATTTTGAAATTGAATTCCGAATTGAAATTGAAATTTCCGATTTCCAATTGATTTCCGATTGGAATTCACTTGATTTCCGATTGGAATTCTGGCCTTTCGGGATTCCGATTGGAATTATCAAAATGCCGGGTTCCGTCGAAATCAGGACTTGGGGGGGGGGAAAAGAATTTTGGTTTCTGCCCTACCCAGACCCCGAAACCCAGCAAACACCTTCCCAGGACCCACTGCTCATGGCTCTAGATCATAGATCTGTGCCATGAACCCGTCCCCTAATCTTGAGTGCATGCTGTCATGGGGACATGGGGGCAACACACCCATTTGGGGGGAGATAACACAAAGGGTTAACAGATTGTAAGCTCAGTTGGAGGAAGATACTGAAACCAGTTGCCAGAGCACGGGGGAGAGATTCCCTTTGTTATAACAAGTGGGCAGTTTATTGCCAAGCAACGGCCAGGTCACCCCGGCCACCAGGGTGTTAACAGACATGACGCTGGCGCGGTTTGCCCATTACGGCCCGCCTAGCTGCGCACCTCACCCCGCGCGTCTGTTTCCGGGCCGCCAGATGTGGGCCTGGTACGGACCCTGGTGGGCTAAGTGGCTGTCCTGGAAATGTGGGTCTGGGACCAAGGGCCACCCAGACCCACCCTAGCAGGCTGACCTGGGTAGGTGTGTCTGTTCCCGCGCCAACCAGATCCGGCATGGGGAATTGCCATGGCTGCTATTATTGGCAGCCATGGCTGCTCGTCATGGCAGGGGGTGGGGCTCCGGCCACAGCGTAGGGGCAGGGCCCGCCAGCTGCACATCCCTCCCCAGCCCTCCTCCCCTGCTGGGTCAGGCTGGGGAAATGTTTATTCTGTCCCAGCAGGGGTGGCCGGACGCAGCTGACGTGCCAGCTGTACATTTGTTTGCACCCAGCGCATGAGGGGAGGGACTGGATCCGGCCGGTGGGGAGCAGATCCAGGAACTGGAAAAGGGACAAATTAAAAACAGCCATTGGCCATACTTGGCCCATGAACTGGAGGATTCCCCCCCCCCCCCCAATCCTGCCCTGTGCAAATAAACCCTGGTGTGTCCAGGAGTGGGCGGATGGCTGGAAGCCAGAAACCGCCTAGTCCTCTTCCTCTCTTTGCCACCGGCAGTAGGACTCAGTGTCAGGACAGAACCTGGCCCCAAGAGCCGTCATGACTGTCTGGCCTCCAGCTGTCACTTCCTTCTGCCTTGGGAACCTTTTGCTACCTGGCAACAGTTAAGCCTGTCACTGAGTGGAAATCCCCGCAGGAGACAAGTGCTGGCATGTCAGGGCACGGCATGCAGCCGAGGGCAAACAAATCCTAACCGGCACTGGCAGGCGCCCAACCACACAGGACTGGCAGGGGCAGGGGCTTACTATAGGGCGCTCCGTCCTAAGTGCGGGCTCAGCAGAACTCCCTGCTGGCTCCTCCGGCCGGGCATGAGTTGGGGGTGGGGGGTGGGGGGATGGAGAAAGAAGGGCGAAGTTGAGGGTGGAGGGAGACAAAGAGCAGAGGAACGATCTAGGGACGAAGGAGGAAATACTTATTTATTATCATTGTCATTATTATTAATAATTATATTAATCATGAATAATATAGTGGCATCCATACAGTGCCAGCAATGCGCTTGGCACTGAATAATCATTCATTTGTTAATAATTTAATATGCTGCTTCTTCCATCCTTCATTCAGAGCCCGTCTCTCCCTGGGAACTAAAGCTATACACATGCCCTTGAGCCGTCTCAACGTTAGGAATTTCTCTCTGTTTCCCCCAACCTTGTCTTGCTTAGACTGTAAGCCCCTTGGGGCAGGGAGTTGTCTCTAACCGCTGATTGTCCAACACCAGGTACATTGCTTGAGCTATATAAATAATAAACCGTGCATAAAAAATAATCATTGAAGACAGGTCCCTCCCTGCTCCAGGGAGCTTCCAATCTAAGCTAGACAAAGGAAGGGAGAGGGGAACATTGGGAGAGACAGGGAGACATTATTGATTGAAGCTGAGATCTCCTCTCAAGGGAATGTGCTTTGCTTTAGGCTGTATTCCCATCGGCGGTGGCGGTGGCGGCAGAGGGAGGGGCGAGGGAAGACGCGGCAGCAGGGAGGAGCCGGCTGGGAGGAAAAGAGCCTGTGAGAACGGGGATCTGCCGCGGCTTCTCTCGCGCATGTCAGGGCCGGGCGCATAATCTTGCCTGCACAAGAGAAGCCGCGGCAGATCCCCATTCGCACCGGCTCTTTTCCTGTCAGTTGGCTCCTCTGTGCTGCCACGTCTTCCCTCGGTGCTTTCTTGTCTGCCACCGCCAGCCGCGGTGAGAACACAGCCATAGTTACAGGGGAGAGGGTCCCCGCCCCAAATGACAGGAGAGTAGAGGGAGCATCAGTGAGCGGTGGGGGTGGGGGGTTAGGAGCTAGGGAAAGCCTGACAGAAAGAGGTAGGTTTTTTCCAAGAGGGATTTGAAGATTGGGAGGGGGGAAGCAGAGCTTATTGGGTGGGTGCAATTCATGCCGTTCCAATCAATTACGAAAAGTGAACGAAGCCCCGTTAATTTTTGTAGCTGAGGTAACGAAAACGAATGAATAAGCCAACGACATTGGTTTGATTTTATTCATTTTCATTTTTATTTCTTGTTTGTTTTTATTTTATTAAAAAATAATCCAATCATTAAAAATAAATAAATGACGGCACCTGCACAAAATGGCTGCTGGCACCATCTTGGAAAAGGGGTTGTGCGTGTGCAGCGTGGCCCTGGTGCCCATTTGGCACATGGAGAGTGATTTTTTAATTTAAAAATAAAATCAAATGAAAAACAAAACCGGTAGAGTCCTTTAATAATCCCCACCCTCCCCAAAAAACAACACGAAACGGACTTTTTAGAAACAAACCCAAGAATGAATGCTGTGCTGCCTGCACACCCCGATGGCTAAGTTCCTGGGTAGGACTGTGCACCCCTACGGCTAAGTTCCTGGGTAGGACTGCTCACCCCTACGGCTAAGTCCCTGAGTAGGACTGCGCACCCCTACGGCTAAGTCCCTGAGTAGGACTGCGCACCCCTACGGCTAAGTCCCTGGGTAGGACTGCGCACCCCGACGGCTAAGTCCCTGGGTAGGACTGCGCACCCCGACGGCTAAGTCCCTGGGTAGGACTGCGCACCCCGACGGCTAAGTCCCTGGGTAGGACTGCGCACCCCGACGGCTAAGTCCCTGGGTAGGACTGCGCACCCCGACGGCTAAGTCCCTGGGTAGGACTGCGCACCCCGACGGCTAAGTCCCTGGGTAGGACTGCGCACCCCGACGGCTAAGTCCCTGGGTAGGACTGCGCACCCCGACGGCTAAGTCCCTGGGTAGGACTGCGCACCCCGACGGCTAAGTCCCTGGGTAGGACTGCGCACCCCGACGGCTAAGTCCCTGGGTAGGACTGCGCACCCCGACGGCTAAGTCCCTGGGTAGGACTGCGCACCCCGACGGCTAAGTCCCTGGGTAGGACTGCGCACCCCGACGGCTAAGTCCCTGGGTAGGACTGCGCACCCCGACGGCTAAGTCCCTGGGTAGGACTGCGCACCCCGACGGCTAAGTCCCTGGGTAGGACTGCGCACCCCGACGGCTAAGTCCCTGGGTAGGACTGCGCACCCCGACGGCTAAGTCCCTGGGTAGGACTGCAGCAAGAAACGAGGGAAGACAGACAGGGAGGAGCAAAGCCAGGAAGAGCGGTCTTTACACCTTCTTTCATTCTGGACACAGAATGGTGGGTACGATCGAGGTTTGGGTAAAAGGGCTGGCCGGGTCCTGCCCCTGTGAGCCCCATTGCTGATGTTCCCACCCTGCCCCTCCCATCTCAGCAGGGACAGCGGAGTCCTCCATCCCCCTCTATGTTTCACCCCCTCCCCATTCCCATCTACTTTGGGCCTTTAAGAGGGGTGTGTGTCTCTTTTTCTCAAAACACTCCTAGTTCTCTTACAGATTAAAAGAAACGAAGAGAACAATTTTTTATTATTATTATTTATTATTATTATTTATTATTTAATTTATTACAGAAGCAAATAGGGATGGGTGAACAGATCGCGGTTCGGGTTCATCCGTTCGGTTCGGCTGCGTTCGGTTCGTCCGTTCGGTTCGGCTGCGTTCGGTTCGTCCGTTCGGTTCGGTTGTTCGGCTAGTTCGCCGAGTTCGGGTTCGGCTGTTTGGTTCGGTCGTCCGAACAGGTTGTTCGGTTAGGCCGTTCGGCTGGTCAGTTCGGCCATTCGGCTTTTCGGGAAATGTTGTTATGGGTGTTTTTTTTGTTTTTTATATGGTTTTTTTGTTTTTTATTGGGTTTTATATGGTTTTCTTTTGTTGTTTTTTTTGTTTTTATATGGGTTTTTTTTTTAAAATCTAATATTATATCTATCTATCTACACTAAATCTAACTGCTGTTAACTATTCTAAATGCTATGAACTAAATGGATTATCTAATAAGTACACAGACCTACTCCTACAAACACTAAAACTAAATCACTAACGCTATCTCTATCACTAAGCTAACTCCTACAACTCTCTTCTATCTATCTATCTATCTATCTATCTATCTATCTATCTATCTATCTATCTATCCCCCCCATCCCATATCCATATCCAAATATATATATATATGTATATGGATATATATATGGATATATATACATCCATATATCCATATATATGGATATATATATGGATATATATACATCCATATATCCATATATATGGATATATATATGGATATATATGGATATATATACATCCCATATATATGGGATGGGGGGGAATCACAAACAGAAGAGGAGTCTGTAGTGAAATACATACATTACATACTCAATGAGTCTGTACAGTGCATAACACAAGGTTTCAGTTTATGGTTTAAGTTTCATTTCAGTACAAAACTGAAATGAAACTTAAAGCAATCTAAAAATCCTACTCAACGCCTGCTGTTCAGGAACAGTGACTAGCTCAGAAGGTGTTGGGAAGGGGGGAGGCAGATAATTAGTTTCGTTTCTTGCAAGCCTCTCCACCCCTGGTGCCTGGAAGTCTGCTCCTCAGTGACTGACACCTCCCTGTCATGTTTGACCTTCCAGTGAACCTTTTTTTGCCACCCGAACTCATCCGAATGCGATCCGAACTAACCGAACTGTTCGGCCATTTCGCCGTTCGGTGTTCGGTTTGTTCAGTATGTTCGCGTTCGGGTTCGTATTCGAGTTCGGTCGTCCGAACAGGCTGAGTTCGGGCCGAACTCCAAACTGCCGAACTCCAAACTTCACGTTCGCCCATCCCTAGAAGCAAAGGACCTTCCAGTCTGAGGAAATTTTCACTGGAAACTTTTCATCTGCCTCTATTCAAGACTTCCTGACCTGTGTCTGCCCCAGAGTGTCAAACTCTGTTGTTTTAACCAGATATCTTTTTTCCACACAGTGCACAATTATCCTGTGGCACTCACTGCCTCAAGGTAATGCTGAGTCCCAAAGCTTCACAAGGTTCAAAAGAGGACTAGAAACGTTTAGATAGACAATGTGAAGAACCAGAGATTAAAGTAAAAGTTTAGAAAAGAGACAGGGGCATAAACCAATCACTAATTACACCGATCAGAGAAAACATCTTCCACAGACAGGTATTCCAACAGGGATTAAACCTGTCAGAAGTGGACGACACTCACCTTCACTCTGTGTGGCCCAGCGCCACCACTAGAGGGGGACAGAGCACTGCAGTCTCTGTGTGTCCCAGCTCCACCACTAGAGGGGGACAGAGCACTGCAGTCTCTGTGTGGCCCAGCGCCACCACTAGAGGGGGACAGAGCGCCGCAGCCTCTGTGTGGCCCAGCGCCACCACTAGAGGGAGGACAGAGCGCTGCAGCCTCTGCGTGGGCCAGCGCCACCACTAGAGGGGGACAGAACACTGCAGTCTCAGTGTGGTCCAGTTCCACCACTAGAGGGGGACAGAACACTGCAGTCTCAGTGTGGTCCAGTGCCACCACTAGAAGGGGACAGAGCACTGCAGCCGCTGTGTGGCCCAGCGCCACCACTAGAGGGGGACAGAGCACTGCAGCCTCTGTGTAGCCCAGCGCCACTTCCAAAGAAGGACAACGCACCACAACCTGTTGTGTGTTGTTGTACACAAATTTGTTCACTAAACGGTGTCCTCTGGTAATAGGAACATCTGTGGCCAACTCTGGTCTCTGAGAGTGGCCAACTACCAAGTGTTGGCCACTCTCAGAGACAGGATACAGGGTGGGAGGAGCTCATTTCTTAGCCTGACTGGCTTCTCCTGTGTTCACGAAACAGCAGGTACCCAACCAGGAAGAGCAGCCGGCTCGTAGCTGAAGGAATTTCCTGCCACAGAATCCCTGTTTGTTCTGATCTCTCAGGCTTTCAACCTGCTGGATTCAGCAAAATAGAGACTAGCCGTTGTTTTTATCTTCAAGGAAGCTGCAACACTTTCCTTCCCCAGATGGCTTTCTTGGACGACTGCCCCTGAGATAATTCAGGCCAGCACAAGAGAAGCAGCCTCTCAGGAGAGGGTGTGTGGTTCTGGGGATTGGTAATGGAGCAGGGAGCCTTTATATCACTGCTTCCAAGTTTATACGACCCTAGGGTGCCCTGCTGTCCCATGGGTACCCCGCCTATGGCATCCCTGTTTCAGGCCTTGGTACTGCTTCCATATTGGAGCTCTTCATCAATAGGCCTGAAACCAGAAATGGGTTCTGGTTTCCACCGGAGGCAGCACTCACTCACTCTCCGTTGGAAGCAGGGCATTCATCAAGATTTGTGGGATGCGGAAACTTACCAGCTTTCCTGCTGTTTCCACCATTTTTCATTATTTCCCACCAGTTGAGCAGGGCTGCCGCAGGCAGGTTCCAAGCCCCATGTGTGTCCCTCGTGCACTCCCAGGGGCTGTGGAGATGTAAACGTGCCAGCTAAGTGCTGGGAATTGCCACAAAAGTGCTGTAAAACTGTTGTAAAATTCCCGAAAAGTGACGGAAAAACCCCAGACGGTGGCAGGAAAAGCCCCAGAAAGTGATGAAAAGTTCCAGAAAGTGACGAAAAAGACAAACCATCACAGGAGCACGGAATCACTGGGGAACTAATGAAGTAACAAGAGATGCTCCCAAGCACTCCCCCAAAGGTTGGTATTTCCCTTCGGAATGGGAACACTTGCTCTCCTCACAGCCCTCTTTATCAATTGCTTTCCACAAGACCTGCCACATGGGACCAGACCAGTTTTCCTCCTAGCCCAATGCCCAATCTCTGACAGTGGCCAACACTGGAATGAAGATGGGGATGTGCATGAGGTCAAGTATCTGTATTTGTTACCCTTCTCCATGGGACATGCATACGGAGGCGTTCTCGATTGCTGCTCGAGTATTTGTGGAACTCCCTTCTCTAGGAGGTTGGTTTGAGCCTGACCCTGAGTATCTTCTGGAGGCGGTGAAAAGCCTTTTTTATTTATAAAGGCATTTGACGGGTGGGGATAGGGGTTGGATGGGTTTTGGGGGTAAGGTTGAGGGAATGGTGGGAGTTTTGAGGGGAGGGTGGGAGGTTTTATTGGTTAAATTTCATTGAGGTTTTATTGTTTACATTTTATTATTGTTTGACTGCGAGGTGCCCTGAGCCTTTGTAGGAAGGGCAGCAGATGAGTCTAAATAAATAAATAAATAAATAAATAAATATTTGTATTAGTGTTTTTTTTAAAATTTGTATTTTGATCTCTACCTGTGTTCACAGCGTGTCGGGAGCAGGGAGTGATCAGCAGGGAATGGATTGCCCATTGTGACTGCTGGTACTTCTCCCACGTGACCAGGATTGGCCACTGTCGGAGACAGGATGCTGGGCTTGATGGACCGCTGGTCTGACTTTTATATTCCCCCATCACTGCCGGTGTCAGAGAGAGCAGCCCCACTTCAAGGTAAATATGTGCTGCGGTTCTGGGGTCTGGTTTGAGATCTCAGGAGTCATGGTTTTTCGGGGGAAATTTGGTGTTCATTTGGAAACTGAATAGACAGCCCTCATATTTGTGTTATGAACACAAAAGCCAAAAGGGCCTTTGGGGGCTTGTTTGTATTTTATGAATGATCAGCCCGAATATGAAGTGATCCTGTCTCTGTCGGTCCCGCCTAGCTCCCGGCTGTAAGAGGTTGGTAAAAGCCATTGATGGACCTGTCCTCCAGCAATTTATCTACACCTTTTCTTTGTAACACCAACAGCAGGAAGACCAAACGTCTTCCGCTGTGGCTAAATGGGGAGGTGAAGGAGGCTATTAGAGCCAAAAAGGCATCCTTTAAGAAATGGAAGGCTAGTCCCAATGAAAATAATATGAAAGAGCATAAACACTGGCAACGTAAATGTAAAGTGTTAATAAGGCAGGCCACCAAGAGAGATTTTGAAGGGAGGCTTGCTAAAGAGGCAAAAACAAGCAACAAAAACTTTTTCAAATACATCAGAAGCAAGAAACCTGCTAGGGAGTCAGTTGGGCCATTAGATGACAAGGGAGTAAAAAGGGCGCTCAGGGAGGATAAGGACATTGCAGAGAAGCTGAATTAATTCTTTGCGTCGGTCTTCACTGCGGAGGATTTTGGGGAGGTACCCACACTGGATCCTTGCTTTGTGGACAAGGAATTGGAAGAGCTATTACAAATCAATGTGACGTTGGAGGATGCTCTAGGGCAAATTGACAAACTGAGTACTAACAAGTCACCAGGGCCAGATGGCATTCACCCCAGAGTTCTGAAGGAACTCAAATATGAAATTGCAGAACTACTGCTAGTCATTTGTAGCCTGTCACTAAAATTTGCCACTGTACCCGAGGACTGGAGGGTGGCAAATGTAACCCCGATATTTTAAAAGGGAACCAGAGGCAATCCTGGAAACTACAGAACAGTAAGCTTGACGTCTGTGCCAGGGGAAATGGTGGAAACCATCATTAAGGACAGAATTACGGGGCATGTTGACAAACATGGCTTAATGGGGAAGAGTCAACACGATTTAGTAAAGGTAAGTTATGCCCCACTAACCTGTTGGAATTCTTTGAGGATGTAAATAAACATGTGGACAAGGGAGACCCAGTAGATATAGTGTACCTGGATTTCCAGAAAGCATTTCATAAGGTCCCTCTTGAGAGACTCTTGAGAAAATTAAAAAGTCATGGGACAGGAGATAGTGCCTTACTATGGATCAGAAACTGGTTAAAGGATAGAAAGCAAAGGGTAGGACTAAATGGTCAGTTTTCACAATGGAGAGATGTAAAAAGTGGTGTGCCTCAGGGATCTGTATTGTGACTGGTGCTGTTTAATGTATTCATTAATTATTTGGAAAAGGATGTTAAGAGTGAGGTGATCAAATTTGCAGCCGACACCAAGTTATTCAAGGTAGTTAAAACACGAGCAGACTATGAGGAACTGCAACGGGATCTTACGAGACTGGGTGCCTGGACATCTAAATGGCAGATGAGATTTAATGTGGATAAGTGCAAAGCGATGCACATAGGGAAAAATAATCCAAACTATGCGTACAAATACAAACTATGCGTATGGGGGCCAGACCTGGGGGTATCTGGGGGGAGGGTTTGGGGGAA
>QEPC01010034.1:203540-213931 GCA_003113815.1 Sphenodon punctatus
TAATAATAATAATAATAATAATTAATAATAACAGCAGCAAAAGGAAAGTGAGTGTAGACGGAACCCAGAATTGGGGCTCAAGTTCTCTGACTACGCTGAGAACACGGAGGCCAGATTTTCTCATTGCACCAGAAGATAGCAAGAGCAATGGTCAATGGAGTCGAGCAGGCGTAGCTCAAAAGAGGTTGGTGGCCCCAGGACCTGAATGCTTTTTGTTCTCTTTTGAACCTGCCCCAGTATTTATGCGTCTGTTCTGCTCTGTCCCTGTGCTCATCATTTTCCAATTTGGATTCACCGCAGATATTATATCAGTATTTTCACCCCACCTGAGGGATACATTTGGAGTGATATTATTGTAAGCCAGACGACCATTACCACGCAATGGGAGGCCATCATTTGTGTCATTTGGACAGCTTAACGGTATCTGCACTGGGCATGTTTCCTTCAAAAATATTACAGGAAAAAGATTAGGATTTTTTTTTTTTTAAAAAAAGAATAATAAGCAGAAATGCACCATTACAGCTCAAACATACCTGTGCTGGGAGCAGGGCCCTTAGTAAAGTTAAATCAGGGACCTGTTTTGATACCTGCAGGTAGTAGCCACATTTTTGGATATAATTTCAAATATCTGGATCGGTGCCCAAATACCATTCAAGGACCTGGAAAATCACAATTTTGGCTCCCGGTTTTTAAGTACCCCAAATTTCCCAAAAATGCTGGACTTTTTTTTTTCTGAAATCCAGGACCAGAAGTTGATAAACCAGAGCAAAAATGTATTTTGTAGGGATGGGACTCTTGGTTTCGGTTTTAACCAAAAGAGACCGAAAGTGACTTTTTCGGTTAAACCGAGAAATCCAAGAATTGGGCCTGTCTTGGTTTCAAATTCTCAGATCTTCTGTTCCCATTCAAGTCAATGGGAAATCCTCCCATTGAGTTCAATGGGAAGAGAGGGAAACCTCCCCCCCCCCCCCCGCCCCACTCACAGTCTTGGAAGGTGGGGAGGGGATCCATTTCCCCTAACACCCGCAGCCCCACCAGCTTGGGCCCAGCTTTACCCACCTCTAACCCCCAGGTCCCCTGTACTTTACTTACTGTTGCCGGTCCAGTCTGGAGGGTGGGGGGTCACGGCCGCTGGCTGTGCCCCCGGTTCCACTACCGGTGTCCGGGCCTCCTCTGCTGCTGACTGGTGTCGTGAGCCGTCTCTGCTGCCAGGCCTTCTCCGTTGCAGGGCGGCGTAGGCCCCTCGGTGTGGAACTCACTCGCGCCAGATGTCCATCTCCATTCCTCCCTCCTCACCTTTCAAAAGCACCTGAAAACATATTTATTTTCTAGGTGCCTTTAGGATCCACAGCTAGTCCCCTCAATTGTACTCTGTCCTTCCTTTTTTCTTGCCCTATTTTAAAGTATTTTATTATTGTTTTAAATTGTTTTTATATTATTTTATACTTTGTGAAGCACTTCAAGTGCCATGTATGGCAGGGTGGGGGCACTATATAAATAACATTATTCATTATTATTTTTATTTTATTTTATTATTACTGTTCAATGCCATGCATTTTTCTAGTGCTGTTATTAATAAATTAATAATAGTTGCTATAAATAATAAAATAATAATAATGCGTCAGGGTTGGAGCTAAAACAGGTACGTACCCACAGAAATGGCTATATTTGTCACATTTATGGTACCTAATTTAACTTGAAAATTTCAGGTAGTACCTGAAACAATATCTGATTGGGTACCCCAAACACCAGCATGCCAAAATACTAGGGGTGGGACTCCAGGCAAAATAGCGGTATCGGTTTGTTTTGGTTTCGAAACCGAAAAAACCCTGGGCATCCTCCCACCCCACTCCTGGCCTTGGAGGGTGGATGTGGGGATCCATTACCCCCTAACACCCCCCAAAAGTCAGGGCCCGACTTTACCCACCCCCAACCCCCAGAGCCCCTGTACTTTACTTACTGTTGCCAGTCCAGTCTGGAGGGTGGGGGTTACAACTGCCGGCTGGGCCGCTGACTCAGCCACTGGTTCCACTACTGGAGGTCGAGCCACCTCTGCTGCTGACTGGTGTTGGGTGCCAGCTCTGCTGCCAGGCTGCCGGGCCTTCTCCACTGTGAGGTGGCGGAGAAGGCCCAGCCACCTGGTAACGGAGTCAGCCCCTGACATCAGCCAAAAGCAGAGGATGCCCGGCCACTGGCAGCAGAGCCAGCTCCTCTGCTGGGCAACTGGGCCTTCTCTTCCTTCTTCTTACTGGTCTGGAGCTTAAGGAAAAAGCTGCCAGATCAGCAGCGGCACAGTGCATATGCGTAAAATGGACTCCGAGGCCATTCTGCGCATGGGCAGCCCTAATCCAAAATGGCACCAATGCTGCTGGCGCCATTTTGGATTAGGGCTGCACATGCACAGAATGGTCTTGGTGGCCATTTTGTACATGTTTGTGTGCTGTGCTGCTGCCGATCTGGCGGCGTCTTCTTCAAGCTCTGGAAGGAAGAGAAGGCCCAGCTGCCCGGGAGAGGAGCTGGCTCCACTGCTGGTGGCCAGGCCTCCTCTGCTGCTGGCTGGTGGCAGGAGCTGGCTCCGCAGTCAGGCAGCTGGGCCTAAAAACCAGCAGCGCCATCTTAAGCTCAATCCATCGCTCCACAGACAGCCAATGCAGAGAACGCAGGGCGGGCGTCATAGGATCATGGCTGCCCAAACCAATCAGCAGCCGCGCTGCCGCATTCTGAACAAGCTCCACTGCTGACAGCCCGTAGAAGAGGGAATTACAAAAATCAAGCCTTGCAGTCACCAGGGCAGGGGTCACTAGGGATGGGTGAACGCAGTTCGGAAGTTTGGAGTTCGGACCGAATATAGCCAGTTAGGTTGACTGAACCGAACTTCCGAACCGAACTCGATTTTCGAACCGAACCGAATTTCCAAACTCGGTTCTGTTCGCCCATCCCTATAAGATAATATTCCATTTAGTTCAATAGGGTTTGAATTTCCAAACTCTGTTCGGAAGTTCGGAGTTTGGACTGAACTCAAATAGTTCGGTCAAGCGAACCCAACTTCCGAACCCAACTCGATTTTTGAACCAAACTGAATTTCCGAACTCGGTTCTGTTCGCCCATCCCTAAGGGTCACTATGGCAAGGTTAGACTGGGATAAATAAGGGCGTAACTTATGCAAATTGCATAGTTGAAAAAAGTGTTTCTGAACCATGTCCGACACCTGGGTTTTCATGGACAGAGCTTGGTCGAAAATGATGCACAAGTTCTTTACCTGGCCCACTACCTCCACCTGGACCCCATACATATTCAGGGACCTGAGGGAGGCAAGGGCATCCTCATATCGGCTGCCCCTTCCTGCCAATATCACCTCGGTCTTCCCCAGATTGAGCACGAGGTAGCTCAGACGCATCCAGGTGGGTATATCATTCAAGCATTCCTCCAAGGCAGAGGCTGAGTTGGCAGGGCTCATGGGGCAAGAGATATACAGTTGTGTATCATCAGCATACTGATGATACTCAACCCCATGATTGATCATGACATCCCTAAAGGGCTGTATGTATACGTTAAACAACATGAGTGAAGGAACAGAACCTTGAGGAACACCGCAATTCACCCCCTTGGGGATGATGCATACCCATCCATCACCACTGACTGGCTCCTCCCTTCCAGGTATGACGAAAACCACTGACCAGCAGCTCCCATCACACCAGCGACATCCCTTAGCTGCTGAAGCAGCAACCCATGGTCAATCACATCGAACGCTGCTGCAAGGTCCCTCAAGGTAGTTAAAACACGAACAAAGCAGACTGTGAAGAACTGCAAGGATCTTACGAGACTGGGTGTCTGGACATCTAAATGGCAGATGAGATTGAATGTGGACCAGTGCAAAGTGATGCACATAGGGAAAATAACCCAAACTATGAGTACACAATGCTGGGTACTAAGCTAGGAGTTAGCACTCAGGAAAAGGATCTGGGGGTGATTGTGGACAATACACTGAAATCCACAGCCCAGTGTGCAGCAGCGGTCAAAAAAGCAAACAGAATGTTAGGAATTATTCGCAAAAGGATCGAGAATAAAACTGAGGATGTCATAATGCCTCTATACAAATCGATGGTGTGACCGCACCTGGAATATTGTGTGCAGTTCTGGTCGCCCCATCTCAAAAAAGACAGAGCTGAACTAGAAAAGGTACAGAGAAGGGCAACGAGAATGATAAAGGGTATGGAACGGCTTCTGTACCAAAAGACGCTTGTCAAGCTGGGTCTCTTCAGCTTAGAGAAGACTGAGAGGGGACATGATAGAGGTTTATAAAATCTTGAGTGGTGTGGGACGAGTAGACAGGTATTGGTTATTTACCCTCTCAAATAGTACTAGAGCTAGGGGATACTCCATGAAACTAGCTGCCGGCAGATTTAAAACAAATAAAAGGAAGTACTTTTTCACTTAACGCATAAGTAACTTGTGGAATTTGTTTCCAGAGGACGCTGTCAAGGCCAGTAGTATAACTGGGTTTAAAAAGGACTGGATCAGTTCTTGGAGAGTAGGTCCATTCATGGCTATTAACCAAGTAGCTTACGAGATGAACTTCTTACTGTCAGGAGCTGGGAGTGAACAACGGGGAATGGATCTCCCATTGGGACTGTTGGTTTTTCTCCCATGCGATTGAGATTGGCCACTGTCGGAGGACAGGATGCTGGACTTGATGAACCACTGGATTGACTCAGTATGGCACTACTTATGTTCTTATGGTAAAAATGTCCAGCTGTCCTCCATTTAAGATCATCAGCAGATCATTCAACACCCTGACAAGTGCGGTCTCTACCCCACGGGAAGGTCTGACCCCAGACTGGAATTTTCCTAAAATATTGTTGAAGTTCTGATGTCTCTGGAACTGCACAGCCACAGTCTTCTCAATCACCTTTCCTAAGAAAGGCCGACTGGAAACTGGGTGATAATTGGCAAGCCCTCCAACATCAAGAGAAGTTTTTTTGAGGAGGGGGCTGACCTCAACAACCAGGCTGGGCATGGGTCGGAAGCACACATGGTGGGTCTCAATGGACTTCTTCGTCATCAACCAGGGGAATACAGTGCCTCGGGATTTTGTGGCTCTCCACATCAAAAGGCCCAAGTCCCACCCGGAGTCCCTCTATCTTCTCCACAAAGAACATAGAAAATTTCTCACAGCACTCTACTGAAAAAACCGTCAACAGATTGAGACAGTCATTATTTAGTACTAATAGCACCAGCAAAATGTTTGTCATTGAACAATCATGATTATAGAGACTGGTCTCTGCCCCAAGGGAGCGTCATGATGTCACGATTAGGGCTGAAAATTTCATCGGAAATAAGCTTCTCGCCAAGACTTTTTGCCTCGAGAATCTCGTGAGAAGTGGCGTTTTCACTGGCATTCTTGCAAGAGTCCTGAAAATGGCTACTGCGCAGCCGCGCATACGCAGAATAGCCACGGCAGCAAAGCATCCTTGTTTCAGCCCTAGTGATGCTGCTTAGAACAGGGGCGTGGTCACGTCAGAAATGAGTGCGGTGAAGCAGCTCTTCTGGCCCCCTGAATGTAATTCTGCCAGCCCCTTTGGGAGAGGGTTGTGGCGTGTCTGTGCTGATTTAAAGTTATTGTCTAAAATGGAATAACCAAGCAACAGATGGTAAAACAGAAACGGTAACTCAGAAAGTCAGTAACCTAATAACAGATTAGAGACTCGCCGGTGCATCTGTTTGCGGGTGGCCAGATGTGGGCCCACTGCTGCCCTGGCCTGGTTAGACGGCTGGCCTGTATGTGGTCCCCTGGATGATGCCAGGCCCACAGCCCACGCCAAAGGCCACCCAAGCAGGCCAACACAGGTCATAGAGAGCCAGACTGTCTGTTCCCGCAGACACCCTCTGCTGGGGATCAGGGGCCACCATGGCTGTGATTGGCCACCATGGCTGCCCATCATGGTGGGGGGCAGGGCATTGAGGGCACACCGGGGGCAGGGTCACCCGGCTGTGCATTTCTTCACTTCCTCTGCTGGGGGTGGGTCGGAGGAGCCCCCCCCCCCCACCTTCCCTGGGTGTGCAGCGAGAGTGCTGGCTATATGTTTGTTTTTACCCAGAGAAGCTGAAATGGGTTCCCAATAGTGCGTCAAAAGACATTGGTTATTTCCCGAAGTGCAATTTTGGGTTCGGGTATGTAGATTTATGGAGTTGGATGCAGAAGGATGGCAGCTACAACATCCCTACCAGCTGGCCATCCAGTCTCTTTTTGAAAACCTCCAGTGACTGAGAGACTACCACCTTCCACGGTTTTGCCCATTTTGGGGGTCGCCATTCCAGAAAGAGCATCTTCCAATCCACACTGCCCCAGCTGGAGAGGGTGTTACCGGAATAGGCCACACAGACAGGCGGGCGGCAAAGCCAATCCTTGGCTGCCCTTTGAAATCTCTTGCCCATCGGATAAGGACTCTCCTGATGCTAACCTATCAATCACCTGGCCCTGTCAATAGGCGCTGACGCAGTCAATACCTGGGGTCTGGTAATTACATTTTCCAGATCAAATGCATGTATAAATGTTTCATTTGGGTAGATACTTTTTTGGGAGGGGGTGGCGGCAGTGTCTGAGCTTGTCGCATTGATCGAGTAAATGCCCAGGGATAAGGTCTGTGTGTTAAGGAACCGGAGAGATTGGCTTTGATGACTCAGTAGGATTTATCCCAAATGCTAATGTCATTTCATCTCTCTCAGGTCCTGGAGACCAACAGCTTTCGGCCTGGTTCTCTTTACTTGCTGAAGTCGACCTTGATCCACTGTGTAGCAGCGTCAGTCTGGGGGGCGGGGTGTGACAGAGGAGTAACCAGAATTAACTAAAGGATGGGGGGGTGTCATTGGAAGCCCCTCAAAGCCCCCCAAACCCCCACTTTCCGCCATTAAATGAATGCAGAGACGGACAGAGCCCTCGTCCACCTCCAGTGATGGACCCAGACTTTCACAGATGAAAACAGGTACACACTTGCCCTGTCCCCATTGAATAAACCCCCCCCCCTAAAATAACCCCCCCCCCCCACACATTCAGGGCGTTTTCAGACGGACAAACTATCCAGGGATAATAAGAAAACTATCCAGTGCTTATTATCCAGGGATTACAAAGTGGTACCTGTTTAGATGGACATTTCTGTCCCGGAATAACTTAATTCCAGGATAGTCTGTCTGAACAGAACATTGTTGTTATCCTGGGATTCGAGTCTTTGGGATGAATTTCAATCCCATAGTGGTTTTTTGTCCATGCTCTGATTTCTGGGATTGAAGAAGGCACCTCTACCATTTTTGTTTACAAAAATCTTTGTTTTCCAGGGTTTTCATAAACGACCCTACCATTTTCATTCTGTTTTGTTGTTTTCTGTTTTTAAAAAAATCACTGCACAGGCGCAATGATTTTGCACAGTGATTTTTTATTTTTAATAAATATTTCCCCCCCCTCAAAAAACCACAGTGCATGTGCAAAATAGCCTCTTGGACTTTGGTAGGCTCTTGGGGCCTTTCAGACTCTTGGGGTCTGTCAGACCCCAATGGCCTCTTGTGGGGGGTCTGTCAGATTCTCGGGGTCCGACAGCTGTTTTGCACAGATGCTGCCGGTGCCCCTTTGGAAAAAGGGGGTGCATGTGTGAACGGCCCCGGTGGCTATTTGTGCATGTGCAGTTTCTTTTGTTCTTATTTTATTTTTATTTTTAAACGAAAACGGATGGAAACAATCATTTGCGTATTCATCCATTGTCATAACATAAGTTCCAACATCCAAATGGGGTTCCATTTGTTTTTGTAATGAATAGAAAATGTTACAGGTACACATCCCTTGAAGTGATGGCAGTTTGCTCCTAGTAGCTAATGCTGGGTACAGGTTGACATGACTCTTGGAGATTTGCAAGGTTCTTTGGAAGTCTCCGACAGTCCAACATTACTTGTCCCCCAGCCAATAAGTTACTGGGCCAGAACTGAAACGAGCACTGTGCACAAATGTTCAAGTACTGTATTTTCAGTACTCGAATCGAATCAAACATTTTGGATACTTTTTGGTATCCGAACTGGTTTTTATTTTGGGAAATTTTGGGGGTATTATTTCAGGTTTGGGGATAATTTCAGGTAACCGAAAACCGGTAATGCTAATTTCAGGGTTTTTTGAGTACTCAATTGGGATTCAGGTGCTGATCAGGATGCCTGAAAGTAGGAGTGGGACACAATTTTTTTCTCCCCATTTTTTTCCCCCCTCAAGTCCCTGGTTTTTGGATCCCGGTTCGGTTTTGGTTCTCTTCCCGCTGATCTCAATGGGAAGGGAACCAAAGCCAACCCCCCCCCTTAAACCAGGGGTCTGAAAAAGAAACCCCCCAACCTCCCCCATCCCCAGGCCTTGGAGGGTGGGGGTTCTGTGTCCCTAACACCCCCACCCCCTCGGGCCCATCTTGACTCAGTTTCCACCACCCCGGGCCCTGTGTGTGCTTACTGGTCCATGGGCCTCAGAGGATGGCGGTTCCAGTAGCCTGCTCCAGAGGGTGGAAGTGCCAGGGCCGCTCTGGAGCCGGTCCAGATAAGAGAGGTCTGCTGTGCCACGCCAGAGCCGGCCTAGCTGGGAGAGCCGACCTTCTTCTCAGCCAGCGTGCATGAGCAAAATGGCCACCGGAGCCCTTTCGTACATGTCCAGACCTTTTCCAAAATGGCGCTGATGCAGCCCAATTTTTTGATCCCTTGGTTTTAAATCGAAACAGCCATTTTGGGCTGTTTCGGTTCAAGACGAAAGTCGCATCCCTACCCGAAAATGTGGGGAAGACCAACGGGCACCAAATCAGTGAACCATTTCAGCTCTATAACCAGACACGTATGTTAGCTCTTTGGCCCCACTCTGCCGGCACAACGTCACTGAGGGAGCACCTCAAAGATGGCTCCTCATCTATATCTTTGAACATCGATCCCTGCTCATGTCATGGCCTGTTTGCAGCACAAATCTCCTTTGCAAAGCCCTTAGCTCCACAGCCGCCCCTCCTCCCCTCTCCAGCATGCTGTGGCTGAACCCTTCTGTCAAAGGCTTGTCATCCATATGGCTTCCGCCGGCATCTGCCCTTGAAACACCGCCCTCACAACCTGCTGATGAACCAGTTCCCAAGGAAGGGGAGTGCTTGCTGACTCGGCAAAGCTGCCTCCGAACTTGCTGGGGGAGGCAGTTCTACACTCGGCCTCCCCACCTGGCTGCCGGGCCCGAAATACAAAACCTGGCTGACCCCCCAGGGAAGGATGCTTGGCGTCTCATCACAGCAGCACTGAGGGGAAGAGCGGGGTTTGGGGGCTGTATTTGGTGCCCTGGTGATGCTTGGCGTCAGATGCCCTTCATCATCACCACTTCCTGGAGGTGTTTCTAACGGTGAATTTAGTGCCAGATGATTTACAGGCCAATGCTGTGGCCGCTAGTGGACAACTAGGGGATAGGCTTCTTCTAATCACTGCCCCCCTCCCCAATGCACACCCATCCATTCACCACCACAACAACCCATCCTTTCAGCCATCCCCGCACATCCATTCATCCCCAGATAACCCCATTCATTCACACACACACACACACACACACACACCCATCCATTCACTGCTTGCTCACCGTTCTGTTCACCCCCACATATTCCCCACCTGACCCTTCAGCCTTAGGACTTAATAGAAAACAGCTGGTTTTGAATTGACGGGAATTCTTGTCACGTTGGGAATGTTGCTAAATGCTCGGTAGAATTTTCAAGTCTGAGACGTCTCATTTGAAGATTTCCTGGTACCTTCTGTCATTTTTTATTTACTTATTTTTTGGGGGGAGAGGGGGGAGGATAAGGAGCTGCCTAACCGAGTCAGACCAATGGTCCGTCTTAGCCCAGTATCATCACAGTCTGACACGGCAGCAGGGTTTCAAATCCAGCTCTCCAGAATCCCTGGCAGAGGCCTCACCCAGGTGTGCTACCCAGGATCATGAATCAGAGATGGTGGGGATTGAACTTGGGACTTCTACATGCAAAGTTACTACGACTTATCATTTCTATCACGCTACTAAATGTACATAGCACTTTACAGTCACAGATTTTCCAAGACAAGACCCTGCCCAGTGGGCTTATAATCTAGTATGGACATGGGTGAGGGGAACACAGAGACAGACAGATTCCCATTTTACAGATGGGGAACTGAGGCTTAGACTTGCCCAAGGCCCCCCAATGGGTTCACAGCTAGGTCAGGATTTGAACCCTGGCTTTCCAGGTCCACGTCCAGTGCCTTATCCACTACACCACACTGGCTCTACCACCTGTGCCATGAAAAAAACAACACACACACTCTCTCTCTCTCTCTCTCTCTCTCTCTCTCTCTCTCTCTCTCTCTCTCTCTCTCTCTCTCTC
>QEPC01010034.1:215915-244606 GCA_003113815.1 Sphenodon punctatus
TCCTGTACCGACGCAGCGGCGGCACTCCTGTACCGACGCAGCGGCGGCACTCCTGTACCGACGCAGCGGCGGCACTCCTGTACCGATGCAGCGGCGGCACGCCTGTACCGACGAAGTGGCGGAACTCCTGGGCAGGGACCACCATTATCTTGCTGCCTTGCTCCTAGTTGCTGCCTTGCCCTGGTGTGGGCAAACAACTGGTTCATCAAACCAGTATGATTTTCGCAACTAGAGTGGTTGAACCAGGCCTAATTGGCTATGTATCCACCATCAGTGCAACAGTGGGGGAGCCAAAGGAGTGGGAGAATGATGTCCCTCCCCTCTGGTCTTTGGACTAGAAACGGGTAGCACATTTGCTACTGAAATACCGAGTAGTGCTCTTACCGAGTTGCCGATTTTTCTTTTGACTGACTGATTTCGTTAATGGAAAACTGCTAAATTGGAACGGGAGGCTGATAATCGTTCCATGAGTTTGACAAATCGGTACGGAAGGCTGCCAAATCAGTACATGGGTAGTCAGCCAGGCAATAATAGGGTAGCAATTAGTACCCAATGTCACCAAGCTGCATTGGGTACCATAGTACAAAAATACAAAATACCAATTACTAAAATAAAAAAAATACTGACTAATATATCCACTTTTGTGGGTACTCTTTTAGGTCTGTTTTGGACCGAAATGGCTCTACTGGCCATAGTCCTGCTTCATTTCAGAGCAAAAGAAGCCAGGCCGGTGATCTCCCCCTCCCCTCAGCCCCTGACCACAGTAACTAACCCGCAGGCTGAGCTGGAATTTGACTGCACAGCATGGAGCTATAATGGAGGATCTTATAATTACAGAGAGGGGGTTGCGCCCTTATGCCGGGGGGAGCCGTAGCACCGAGAGTCTTACGTAATGGAGGCGGGTTAGGACCAGAGCGAATCGTAAGTTAAGGCTCCCCAGGGTGGCTGTGCTTTGCACTCGGGCCATTTAAGAAGAGGTTTTATGGGTTTATGTAATATTCAATAAATGGAGAGTACATGCTACTTACCACAGGAAGGCAGCCGGCATTACATTGTGGTACATGCTGAGCGTCCTAGGCTACCACAAACTCCAGAGCCCTCGGCCTTCTCAAAGGGATGATGTGCAGAATGATTTAGGAGTTCTGGAGTAGTGCTGTAGCTCAATTTTGATTTTTTTTCCTCTCAATTATTGCAAAGAATCATGGTTCTCAACTCATTTTTAATGAGAATCAATAATCAAGAAAACCCCTGGTACTTGACACTTCCTCAGTTGAGAATGTTTCTCTATTTTCTGATTTACCATGTACCGTATACTACTTTACTGTGCACCTTGTCTGTCATGGGAATGTGCATGCACAAAATGGCGGCCTTTTTCCAAAATGGTGGCGCTGGTGCTGGTACCACCTTGAAAGAGGTCTGTGCATGCGCAGAACAGCTTTGGTGGCCATTTTGCACATGCACATTACCAGGACGAATGTGGTACACGGTAAGCAGTACACAACAAATCAGTATACGGTATACGGAAAATCGTGGTAAACAGTAAATGGTAAACATTGCTGAGATTCTCACAGAGAACGCGAACCATTACAGAAAATGTGACAAGAATTCTCGGTAACGGTTCTCGATTGCAGTGAGATTCTTGCGAGAATCAGTGGCGTAGCAATTGCATTTCTGGGGAAGGAGGCTCAGTTGCACTTGGACTCAGGGCCCTGGGGGGCCTGCTGGAGGCGCAGAGCTGGTTTTAACAGTTTAAAAAAAAGTGAAGGGCAATAGGCATGCTGCTGGCGCTTCCCCTTGGCCACTGCTGGGGCTGAGGCCTGGGACTCTCAGTCTCGGGAGTTGGACCGGGGTGCACAGTGTGCTGGGGCCGGGCACAGACACACACATTCAGAGTCAGTGCAGTGGCAGGAGCAGCAGGAAAAAGTGCCTGGCCTGCAACATTGCAGCAGGCATGCACCACACTCCCTCCCTCTCGGCACTTGAGTCAGTCTGCTGGGCCGTGCGCTGCCTGGGCCAGCTGAGCGTCTCCTCCCCAGCCAGTGAATGAAAACCCATTCTTGCTTCAGCTGTATTCTAGAAGCCGGGGAAGGCTCAGGACAGCAGAAGGCGTGCTTCAGTGACAGCTGGCATGACAGCAATTGTTTTAGGATTACCAGCTGTCCCTGACCCTAGTGCAAACCTTCCAACAGTCCTGATTTAGGAGCGGCCCTCTCACTGTCCCTCTTGCCAGTGGTCAAAGTCCTGAGAGAGAGAGAGAGAGAGAGAGAGCAAGAGAGCAGTCTTCAAGCCTCAGGTACCACTTTCTGGTGGCCTTCCTGTAAAAACACTTGAGAGGACAACAGGGAGAGGATGAAATGACAAGAAACTAATTAGAATGAAAAGCAGGACAGCAACCGTCCCTCGATATGCACCCGGGATGTTGGGGAATAATGCTGAAACAAGTGCCTGCAGAAATGAGTGTGCCCATCGAATTTCCGGTACCTGAATCGATCCAAACACTTCAGGTACTTTTTGGTACTCAAATCGATTTTCGATCGGGGACCCAAAATACCAAACAACCGGTATACTGATTTCATCCCAATTTCATCCCAGATTTTGGGGTGGGTGTTTGTGGCAGGGTGGTGCCACAATAGGTTGATACGCATTAAGAAGGAGCTAAGATGGATCCCTGCTACAATATAAGAATGTAAGAAGTGCCATACTGGGTCAGACCAATGGTCCATCTGGCCCAGCATCCTGTCTCCGACAGTGGCCAGTCACGGTGGCTTGGGAGAAGCACCCAACAGGTCACAATGGGGGATCCATTCCCTGTTGTTGTCCCCCAGTGGAATGGTGGAGAACGTGGGCATCCCTTGCTAGTTGTTATACTAGTGTTCCCCCAAGGCGGTAGGTCCTGGAGCAGCTAGTGTTGAAAGAGGATTGTGTCCAAGGGATTGTGCCTGACAGAGTTCCTGGAGAGTGCTGGGAGCAACAGGACAGAGAGGAGGACTGCTGCAGCCAAACGACATAGCGAGAGAGTCATCAGAGGATGGATCCCACCAGTGAAGTAGAGGGAGGCTCGCAACCTAAAGAGGCCTGCAAAGGAGCTCGGCCCAGGACAGTGGCTCGAGCAGGGCTGGAGCCAGGAGGTTTTCCCTATAGTGTGATGTGGGTCCAAAGCAACAAAAAAATGGTTGGAGAAGGTAAGACAGTCTGATGTGCAATAATACTGTCTCATTTGAAAGGGGAGGTGTGTGGCAGAGTGGTGCCACAATAGGTTAATACGCCTTTAGGAAGGAGCGAAGATGTGTCCCTACTACAGTATTGTTTTGGTTTTTCAGGTAATTTGGGGTACTTGGGTGTTCCTCTCTGCCTGATCGAGAGGTATGTCCTGGTGAACGGCAGCCTAAATGGCAACCTGTAGGCCAAATCTGGCCCTTGGTAGGATTCCATCTGCCACACAGCCTTAAAATCTAATCATTATCAATATCTTCTAAATGAAAAAATAAATTTCCAGAACGACGACATGCAGCCCTTGCTCCAAACCTTGCATGTTTAACTCACTGTTTGTATTGATAAATTTGAGCTGATTTTGGCTATTCTTGTGCTACGGAAACAACATACACAGGCTGCAGAGTGAGAGATTGTTGTGCCACCGGGCTTGCTAACAAACTGCGGTGCAGGAATCCAGCCCATAATAGTCAATGAAATAAGCTGGACACTCAGCCCTGACCTAGTGGATAAGATGTTAGACAGCCAGACATGGGAGATAAGGGTTTAAATCCCATCTTGCCCATGATCTCATTGAGTGATTTGGGCAACTCACTCACTCTTGGCCTCAGTTCCTCATCTGTAAAATGGGAATTATGGCATACCTCACAGGGTGTTATAAGGCTGAAGTAGATAAGGTCTGAAAATGCTAGAAAATTATAAATAATATGTTAAGGGAATTTGAATAGAACAGAATGGTTTGTGTGCTGGAATAGCTATTAAGCTGTTTTGAAATTTTGAAATTTCAGAATTTGAAATCAAGCTGTGTACAAAAGTTTGAAACTTTTCAATTCAAATTGAAATCTGGGAAAAGATTGAAAATTTGGGATTAGTAATTTCAATGTGTACGATTCCCAGTCTAACCCAAACGAAGTAACACCAGAGTTTCCACAGGGCTATTTTGCTGACCAACCCATTTCCCTGTACAAGGAGGTTTGGATTAGGGCTGAAACCTGCCCTCACAATTCTCGAAAGCCTCGTTGAGAATTGGCTTCTTGATGAGATTTTCAGTCAAAAATCTCATGAGAATCAGGCTTTTTAATTATTAATTATTATTATTATGATTAGCAAACATTTATATAGCGCAAGCAATGTACCTGACACTTTACAAAGTAATTGAATAGACATGGTCCCTGCCCTAGGGCTTACAATCTCAGAGACGGGGGTGCGGAGGGAGACAAAGGAAGGGGAACAGAGGGAGAGACAAGGAGTGTAACATTCATGAGGATGTGAGGTCCCAGGTGCACGCGCTTGGCTTGGTTACATCGAGAATGATGGCTGGTAAGCTTCTCGCGAGATTCTAAAAAATGGCTGCTGGGTGGGTTGTGCGTTCACAGAATGACTGCGGTGGTCATTTTGTGCACGGGCAGAGTGTTTTTGGAGGTTCTCAAGTATCTTGTGAGATTCTTGAAAACCTTGGTGAGAATGCACGAGATCTCGCCAGGGCTTTGAGCATCTCATGCCTTCTTGTGAGAATGCAAACACATTCTCTTTTCACCTCTAATTTCGATTATTACTACTTCTATTACACTCTCAGTGTTCAAAGTGCTTTACAATCCTTACCTAGGTCACCCTCATAACAATCCTGTGAGATGGGTCATTATTATTCCCATTTCACAGAGGTGGGAATTGAGGCTGACAGAGCTGAAACCGGTATCTAATTTGTCACCCACAAGTAATGCCCTCATTTTCAAGTACTATCTTGAGTATTTGATGGGCTACCCAATCACTTACCCATCCAGTACGCGGATACCCAACCCCCCCCAAACCCCCACCCCCCCCGTAATTTCTGGTACTGATTTTTTGGTTTTCTGGTTACTGATCAGTAAATTGGGACTGAAAACCAAACAACTGGGAGTGGAAGTCAATATTCTGTGACCATAAATCAACATTCCAGGACACCGGGTACTAATTAGTACCCAATATTTTTGGATTGATCCGAGTACCTGGTCATTTGACAGGTATATACCCGTTTTTGTGGATAATGGTTTCAGCTCTGATTGTGACTTAGGCACAGCCACACAGGAGCTGAACCTGTCTCTCTCAGGTCTACATCGGACACTAGGGCGGCACGATGATTCTCTCTGCAATGACAGATATTTTAGTCAAAGCAAACTTCTAATTTTTCTCCGGATGTGAACTTAGCTTGTGTTCCTATCAGAGGAGAAATAAAGGATCCCCAGTTTGTGACCGCTTCTGTTTAGTGTTATGATTTTGCCATGAATTCCACGGTAGAGGTGTGGAGAGGGGGAAAAATAAAAAAAACTGTAATTGCGGAAAGGTCATCAGATAATGGAGTCCTTGCTACATCAACGTACTCAAGAGCTCTTCAGCAGCCAAAGCATCTGTTTTTAACATGCTGATCAATGTTAACATATGTACAATTCAAATCAATCATGTGAAGATTACAGCTTTTACTGCTGACAGGTTCAACCGTCGGGAGTGCAACATAGCGGTTGCACACACCGTTAAATGCCACAGGCCTGAGACAGCGTATTCTCTCCATATTATTATTTATATATCTAGCGCAAACAACGTGCCCAGGCCCAGCACTGAACAATCATTAAATTAAAGACAGGCCTCTGCCCCAAGGGGTTTACAATCTAGGAGAGACAAAGGAATTCTATTTAAATATTTACTTACTTATTCCTGCCCTTCCCGTGGAGGCTCAGGGTAGAGCTGAAAGAAGGCAACTGCAAAAACAGGTAACCTGTCAAATTTCCAGTGCCCAAATCAACCTGCTAATGAACAGGGTACCATGCTGTAGCAGAGCAGAGGCTTAATTCGGCACTGGCCTGTTAAGAGGCCAAAACTCTGGACTTCAGAGGCAGATCAGGGCCGGGTGGGGCTAAGCCAGTCTGGAGCGTAAAAGCCTCTAACTTGCTCAGTTGTAAGAGGGGGAACTGGCTTGAGAAGCAAGAGGAAGGACTTGCTGGAGAAGCAAGGGAGAGGACGGCTTTGGTGAGAAGAAACAGGACTTTGCATGAGGAAGCCAGGAGCCCATGAGGGCTGGTATGAGCGGGGAGCTCTGTTTGAATTGTAAATTTAATTAATTTATTTATTAATTATTTATTTAAAGCATTTATTACCCCGCCCCTCGTGCCAAGGCAGCTCGGGGCAGCATACAATATAAAACATGACATATATAAACTCCATCCTAAAACAATATCCAAAAGAGGGAAAACAAACAGGGACTAAAAAGATGGGAGCACAGCCTCCTCCCCAAACTTGGGGGAAATATCAAAATACAGTAAAATGTCTAAAATCCCACCCTAACCCCCACAACAGAAAAATAATACAAACCACCCTCACCCATCCCCCTCGCCAAAAGCCAAGCCTCACATTGACGTTGGAAGGAGGGAAGGTCCAGAGCCGCCCAGACGGCTGCCAGGAGAGAGTTCCACAGCCTCGGGGCGGACACCAAGAATGCCCTCTCTGTAGCCCCCTGGGATACCCGGGGGACCTTGAGAAGGGCACTCCCGGCTGACCGCAGGGACCGATCAAGGGCACGGGGAGTGAGGCGGTCCCATAGATAGATGGGGCCCAAGCTGTGTAGGGCTTTATAGGTAAGAACCAGCACCTTGGATCGCACTTGGAAGACTACAGGCAGCCGGTACCGAGAACAAAGCACCGGTGTAATGTGTTCCCGGGGACCCATCCTTGAGAAGGGCCGCCGCATTCTGCAGCAGCTGCAGTCTCCCAACCGTCACCATGAGCAGCCCCACGTAGAGCTCATTACAATAGTCCAGTCTTGAGGCAAAGAAAGCATGGACGATAATGGCCAGGTCAGAGTCTGAGACATATGGCCAAAGCTGTTGCACCTCCAGGGGCAGATGACAAATGGGTACATATGATGGAAGAACACAGCTGTGGTGAATAAATGGACGCTTGAGCTGTGGACCTGGTTGCTTGGGGCAGGGTGAGGGGAGGTCTGATCCTGAGGGGAACTACCCGGGCCGGGGCCCATGCTGCCACACATGCAGTACACAGTTATGACCTGATCAGTCACCTGATGTCTTGAATGTTGACTTCTGCTTCCAGGATGCTGACTTCCAGTACCAATTTTTGACATTTGTGTTGATATACCAACTCCCGACATCAATTTTTAGGTTTTACGTCATGTTCTGACAATTTTACAGCAATTTCTGGTCCCGGGAAATTAATTTTGGTTGCAATTGTTTCACTTTCTCCCCACAATTGTTTTTTAAAAACCACTTATTTATGGGATCAACCTTCTGGTCCTGGAAAGTCAGCCTCTGGTCCCGGGAAACTAATTCCAGTAACCTTTTTGCGGCAGGGAAGAGTCACAAGAGACTGCTGTGTCCGGAGAAGGAGTTAAAATGGCCGCTGGTTAGTTCCGTAATGGTGGCCACAGGAAGTAGTTGTGTTTGGGGTGTGGCCCAGGCTACAAAAGGAAGCAGCAGAGCCAACTGGTCAGTTGAGAGTGGGCTGCTGACAGAGAAGGACCTAGTTTGTGAGCTCCTCTGAGAAGGACTTGCCAGAGGGGAATGGCAGGAGTGACTTTGAGACAGCCAGAGCTCGGAAGCCTGGCTGGAAGGACTGTAAGTTGCTGGGGAAGCGACATCAAGGCTGAGAACCTGAGAGCAGACAGAGGCTGCTTGGAGAGATCTAAGGTGGAGATTGTGAGATAACAAAGAGACTATTGAGCTGATTACCCCGAGTAAGTAATTTATTGGTCCCAGATCCTGACAAGACTTAGTGTTGGCAAGAGCCACCCTATTCCACTTTTGTTTGTGATTTTCATGCTGATCCAGTTTTCCAGCTCACTATAGCGAGTGGTATACTGATATACCGATTGGAAATTGGTAAATAAAAACTTTGGTACTGGAAGTACCTGATTTTTTGGGTTTCCAGGCAGGCACCCAATTGGTACCTAGGTAACCCACTGGGTACCCTATGCAGTACCTGGAAATGCAGGTATTACCGGCGGGTACTACATTTAGAACCTGTGTCAGGGCGGGTTACAATACACAAAACCATATTTAAAAATACGCAGACTAAAATCAAATAAAATTCCCTAATACGTAAAGCCATGTAAAATGAAATCCCCTAACTCACACCTTCCCAAACCTTATCCCTGCCTGCCAGACACTTGGCCAAACAGAAAGGTCTTACTTTGCCTCCAGAAGCTGAGCAGACTCGGGTTTAGACAAATCGCCAAAGGAAGGGAGTCCCATTGTTGTGGGGCACCCGCCGAGAACGCCGCTCTGCGCACCCTTGTTGTGTGACCCTGATGGGGCGATGGTAGCTACCTGCAAGAGGTTGCTTCTAGCTGACCTCAGAGGCTGTGATGAGACATGATGATGGGAAAGGCGGTCTTTCAAAAGGGAGGGAGACAAGAGAGAGAGGAACATAGGGAGAGACAGGAATGCATTCACAAAGGCTGTCTTTACACGGACGCCCCCTCCGCCCCCGGCTGAGTGTGCGGGAGGGTGTTTGAAGCATGGGGACGCCCGTGTAAACGGCACGGCGGTGGGTGGCAGGATGGCTGTGTGATGGCAAACAGTACGGGCGGGGTGGGGGCGCTCCTGACACACACCCATCTCCGCCCATCACCCTCCCACGGAGCCTTCCGGAAAAACGGAGGAGGTTCTGTGGGTGTGCACCTGTGGCAACGGGCACCCACCCACCTCCACCCACTGCGCCAGCACCCCCATCCCTCCACCCACCGCTGCCCGTGTAAGAAGGGCCAAAGTTGAGAAGTCTCAGGTGCATGTGCTTAGCGTAGTTACTAGGAAGAAGGGGACCCTGCGTGATCGGACGATATAGCCCGTAGCAAAGTTAGCATCCTTGATTCCACGTCTTATCAACTTGCTTTGTAAGAAGAGAATGATCTTTTGTGGTCCGCACTGTTAAAAGTCTTAGTTTATTCATAATTTAGAACCCGCCCCCCACCTCCTGCCCAATGGCAGCTTGGGACGGCGAACAATAAATAATAAAAAACTTAATATAAAATACAAAATAAAAGGCCCGAATGGACACAATTGGCTCTTAACAACAACTGATCTTACCCTGGGATTGACTTGCTGGAGCGGGAGGTCTAGCCAGGGGGGCTCAAAGGGCAGACTTGGAGCCCAGATCGAGCGTCTCATTTCACCAACGGAAGCCTAGATTGTGAGTAACTTTGCGGAACCTTCTGCTGTCAATGTTTATAATAAAGCTCACTTAGGGGAGGAAACCAGTGTGTGAGGCATCGGCCCAGTCCTGCGAAGGTATGGGGGATCGTCCAAAGAGCATAAGAGTCAACTGACTGAGCCGCATTTCCTGTCCCGGTACAGCTAATCTCTCTTCCCCCACTCCGTACCGCGCCTGATGTCTCATTCCCTTTCCCCCCTCCTGCTGAGCGTAGCTCAGAGGCCTTCGCCACGCTGCTTCCAGTCAGGTTTGGATCTTGTTTTCCCAAGCGCTTGCAATTAATCCAGACCCTGTCGGCACAGTTGGACGATTAAAATGATCCTCCCTGATGAGTATCACGGCACGCCTGTCTACGGCCTCTCTCCCCACTGCCGCGTTGCCCAATTACTTGGTTCTGGGTATAGTCCCTCATAGAGTTCCTCACAGCCCTCCCTCGTCGCAACCTAATGGCAGCAATTTTGCGCTGTCAGCAAATTCCACCACCTCATTCTTCCAGATCATTAATAAATGCACTGTGAAGCAGCAGCCCTTGGTTGTATAACAGCAGCTTGCCAAGCAGCGGCTCGCCGTCCCTTTCCACTGCCCACTTATTCTTACCGTCTTCTTCTTAAGAACAATTCCGGAGGGCCTCTCTCGGTTTCCATTAGGGATGCTGCAAGGGCAGGGGCCAGATTGAGTATTTCTGATTTCTCCTCTGGTTTCAATGCCAATTTTTCTGTTTTTGTTTTTGTTTTGTCTCTCAGAATTTTGGAATCTTTTTAAATTCTGGTAGCTGCTGCTGTTGCTTGAGAATAGACCTGAAACGAGTACCCTCTAAAATAGGTATCCCTGTTAAATATTCCCTACACAATCCGCATCAGGGCTGCACAGAAGGCAGGTTATTCATTTTTGGTTTTGGTTTTGTTTCCAAATGTCCGTTCATTTTCGGGGGGCGTTTCGCAAAGGACTTTATAATTTTCATTTATTTTTTCACTTGATTTTATTATTATCAATAATAATAATAATAATAATAAATAATAATAAATCATTGCAGATGCACAAACTCTGCTTTCCAAAATGTTGCTGGCAGACTCGGTGCTGTTTTGGAAAACGGCGCACGTGCATGCGCAGCCATTTTATACAGGCACAACGACTTTTTTTTATTTAAAAAACAAACCAAAAACATTTTTAATAAACTAAAACAAAAAAAAGTTTAAATGAAACCAAATGAAATCAAACCACTGTAGTTTGCGTATGCATTCTTTTTTGTTACCTCCATTATGAAAATGAATGGGGCTCCGTTCATTTTTTGTAATTAATTAAACAAAACAAAACTGCACACCCCAATCCGTCATTTTCAGATCAGATAATAGGCGCTGCCTGCATATATCGGATAAGTACCTGGTGTGCGCCTGTGGCATAGAACGGCCAGCTGGGCCACTCTGCCTGTCCGAGCCCCTTTCTATTAGCTGATTTCTAAAATTAGTGGGCCTTTACACACACACACAGACACACAAACGTACATGCAAACGGCTGGCGTGCACGCGCAAAAAAAGCTACCCTTTTCCAAAATGGCGGCAACACTGCCAGCGACATTTTGGGAAAGGGAGGTGCATGCGCGGAACGGCTCCAGTGGGCATTTTGTACATACACAGTCGTTTAAAATTTTTTCTTGAGAATCTCAGCGGGAATGGTGTCAAGAACGACCCATTCTCAGCTCATTCTCAGTTTGGAAAATCTTGCTGAGAGCCCAGTTCCCAATGAGAATCTCAAGAATAGCAAGACTGAGTTTCAGCCCTCATGTTATTCCATTGTCTAAATCTCCTGGGAGTTTAGAAAATTCTGCCTCATGTTTAGCCTGGATCTTTTCTCCTTTAATTTAAGTCCATTCCCTGTAGTCCTGTCCTCAGTGACCAGGAAAAACAACCAGGCCCCATTTTACTTAGAGCAGTCTTTTACAGATATGAAAACTGCCATCATGTCCGCCTTAATCTTCTTTTTACTAAGCTAAACATTCCAAATTCTTTCACCCTGTCCTCCTCCTAGGTCTTTCCCTCCATCTTCTTTATCATTCTTGCTGTTTTCCTCTGAGCCCACTTCAACTTGCCAGTATATTTCTTAAAGGGAGGCGCCTCAAACTGGGCCCGGTATTCTAGATTATGCAGCTGCATTCACAATCTGGGAACCTCTGGTTTTGGTCTGGTGCATCTTGCGCCTTGCTGCAGGTGGCTTCACTAGGTCAGAGGGTGGGAAAACTAAAAGGTCTCAACCTTGAGAACATATACAAAAATCTTCATCTGACAGAGAGTTACAAAACAGTCACACTATCTAGTAGGGTTGGGATTCCAGAATGATTTTCGGTGTCGGTTTTCTCGGTTTCGGTTCTCCCCGATTTTCAGATCTTGTTTCGGTTTCAGTTTTTTCAGGGTTTTTGCATTGATTGTTTTCCCCCCTGTTTTTTTCTCATTGACTTTTCCCATTGAAGTAGTCAATGAGAACAAACCAGAAAAAAAATCAATGCAACCTCCCCTCCCCCGAAACACCAGAACTGAAAGTCAACTGGAATTTTGGTTTACGGTTTAAAAAAACCAAAATGGACATTTTCAGGCAGTTTTGGTTCTATCCAAAACCAAAATTCCCATCCCTACTATCGAGAGCTTTAAACTGGAATGTTTCAGTCCTGGGCATTGTACATAATGCTGCCCTCGCCTGGGCAGGACCCCTGGGACATCCACAAAAAAACTTGTAAATGTATCCTGGTCTCTCCTGACGTTCACCTCTCTCTTGTCCCCCCTTCCTTGTCTCTCTTAGACTGTAAGCCCCTTGGGGCAGGGACCTGTCTAACACTACTGATTGTACAGTGCCAGGTACACTGCTGGGACTATATAAATAATAATAATAATAATTAATAATATAATTAATAGAGTTGAAATGAGTACCTGCAAAAACAGGGAAACTCATCAAATTTCCAGTACCCAAATCAAACTGAAAATTTTGGGTACCTTTCTGTACCTAAACCAACTTCCAGGTGGGTACACAAGATACCGAAATGTCAAAATACCAACAAACTAGCATACCAAAATGTAATTTTATTTCTCTTGTATGTTTTGGTATATTTTGTTCCTATGTGATGGCTTATGCCTATAACATTAAAGTTGATGATGATGATGATGATGATGGTTGATTGATGATGATACCAAAATACCAACGTCATCCTGATTTCATACCAATTTTGGGAAATTTTGTTTTCTTTGACGACTTGAACAGTATTCACGTACCCCTTTGAAGCATCTCTCAGGCTGAATTTCCACACCCTCCCTCTCCTTCTTTGCGATTGGCCAGCAGATCCAGTGCTCTCTGGTCCTGGCTGCTCAGTTTCTGAGAAACAACTGCAATGAAGTAAGGTGTAATGGGGGTAGGTGCACAGGGTCGTCCTTAGAGTATTCGGGGCTCAGGGCGGGGAAGAAAGGCAGAGCCCTATTCTTCCACTGGTGGAAAAGCGGCACCGGCCAGAGGGCCTAGCAGTGCTCCCTGGCTCGGTCTAGGGGCGGGCGATGCGCTGCCTGGGCCTGGGCTCGGGGATTGGTGGAGGGGCACTGCCCTCTGCCCATCCCCAAGCCCAGCCATCGAATCACTTACCTGATTCGCCACCGCCGCTGCCAACCTGGGTGCCGCGCCGGGCTCGGAGCCTCGGTCCGGCAGGGCGGGCACCACGGCCGCAGATTAAATCTGCTACTGCGTTGCCTGCCAGCATCATCAGACGTTCCACTGCCCCCCCTCCCCGCTGCCTGGCTGTCTCAGCCGGGGGAATGAGGGAGAGGCAGAAACCCCGCCGCTCCCACATTCCCCCTGGCCGAGAGACTGGCAGGCGGGGGGGGCACCCACGGAGTGACGGTGAGGCAGGGCCTCTGCTTCTCCCTCACTTCCGCTGGCCTCTTCCCGTTGCCTGGCTGTCTAAGCCGGGGGGAATGAGAGAAAGGCATTCTCCCACATTTCCCCTGGCCCGGCCAAGACTGACAGGCAGCGGAGGGGGGGGGCATGGAGTGTGGGAGAGGCGGGGCGTCTGCATTGATCTCCCTCACTCCTGCTAGCCCCCTCCGCTACCTGTCAGTCGGAGTCAAGTCGGATTTGGCCAGGGGCCCTGTGCTTGGGGTCCCCAGCTTCCGGCCACTGTGAGGCCGGGAGCTGTGGACCCCGAGTGCGGCTCCCACCCTGGAGCGGGGCCCGGGGCAGCTGCCCCACGGTAGGGCCGGCCCTGAAGGTGCAATGCAGTAAGACACCATACTGCTACGACTTTGTGGAGTCCCCATCCAAGTGCCACACTTGCATTGTCCAAGATCCCTCACGTGGCTCCGACGGGAGCCACTCTTTGCCCACCTTCGGACTAGGTGATCCTCGACCTTGAGGTCTCTCACACAGTCTTCGGATTTGATAACTCCTCAACCCATCCCCGAATTGTTGTCCCAGCAGTGTTCCTATGTGGGAACCCTTTTTTGAAAATCAGCAATTTCCGTTTGCAAACTCCCCTTTTTTCTCCCTCAGAGCTTGGAAGGTCAAAGTTTAGACCTGCAAAATAAAAATAAAATCCTCTGTCTGCTTTGCTGGCAAAAAAAAAGTCTACCTGGAGGGATATAAGGGAGGGGGGGGAAAAATAAATCAATTTCAGCTTGGGTCAGCGGTGTGCGCCGGTGAGTCCTTCGGAGCAACGGAGATTAATTTAGCAGGAGAGAGGAGATAACAGTGGGAGTGAGGAGAGAGTAGCCCTGGGTCCAGGTTTGGGGACATGCATAAGATCCCAGCCTGTCCCAGTCAATTAATCACCCCTGTCATTAGCACACAGATGCAAAAGTGCCGGGTCAGGTGTAGAGACCTGGAAGCAAAAGCTGAATGGGCTATTGGCCGTGGGCTCCATCCCAAGGAAAGATCAGGGGGTGGGAGAAGGTGATCGATCCTGTTGGCTTGCTTTATTTAGCATCAATCGTTTTTGAAAGCACCTCCCCTGAGGGGGATTATTCCCTGTTTGGAGATGGCTACAGCGGGGAACATGTTAGCTACTGTAAGGCCCGTTGGGTTGGCACCAGCGGTGAAAACAAGAGCCTGGAGGTGAAAACAATGCTCTCCTGATGGTGGCCTGTGATTGTGGGTTGTGCTACCTGGCATGAGCAGAATTACTGCGGAGGCCAGGTCCCCCCCAAAGTTAAGGGTATGAAGGGATGGCAATAGCCCAATTCCCTCAATAAATGTTCAGGTAACTTGCACAGCCAGGGCTGGTCCCTCTCTGCTTCCCGAGACAAAGGAAGGAAGCAATCTGTTAGCGCAGACTAGGGATGGGAATTTCCGTTTCGGATAAAACCGAAAGTACCCGAAAATGGCCATTTCGGATGAATCCGAAATTTCGGTTCTTTTTGCGGTTTAGGTGCTATCGGATCTTTTGCATTGATTTTTTTGTACCGGAGTTTTAACATTGCGGTTTGTCCCCCCATTGAAAAAAACGCAATGTTAAAAATCCGGTACAAAAATCAATGCAAAAGATCCGATAGTACCGAAAAAGAACCGAAATACATGAGAACCGAAACCGAAATTTTGCCCAGAGTCCTATCCCTAATGCAGACTAAAATGGCATTTGCCTTTTTTGCTGCCACCTCCCACTGCTGACTCGTGTTCATTTTGCAATCAAGCCCAGTCCCTGGATCGGGGGTGGGAGAACCTCAGGTCCGGGGGCCGAATGCGGCCCTCAACAAGATTTTATGCAGCCCCTTTCCAGTGCGTAGACCTGACCCCTGGATCTATTCTCTACCTCTAAGTATGGAAAAAACTGAGCTTATGTTAATGGAGCAGAGAGGAGGGCATGCAGACAAGGACAGGGGACAGATTCACAGCACAGATACATGATCCGGGCCTGCCTTTAACCTGTTAAGCACTCCTGTCCCCAACCTCAGTGCTCTTACTAATATTCAAGGTGATCCCCAGGACAGAAGAGGTTCCCCACCCCTGCCCTAGATAGTTGTATGTCTTTTTGTTTGACGTCTGAGGTTATTTTTGAGTTTCAGGACCAAGTGCCTATGAGTCTAGAACCCAGATCTTTGGGGCTCTCAGACAGGGGAAAAGTATCACATCCCCATCCTAGAAGCTCAGGTTAGTCTAGCCTTGAAGCAGAACAGACTGGCCTCCCTCTCCCGCACCCGAAAGCTGCCTTTACCCAGGATTCTAATTAGCCAGGAGGATCTTCTGTCCCAGTTGGCGAAGGGATCCTGTAATTACTTTCTGGGGCAGGTTAAGTCTTTAGTCACGACCATCTAGAACCTGTCTAGAACTCAGTCTGCCACTGCCTGTTCTGTTGTCCCGGTCACAGCCCGCTCTCCAGACAGACACTAGCCTTCCCCTTTTGGACTTCACACTGGAGAACGTGGCTGCTGATCCAGTTCTGGACTTTGCCACTCACGTTCCTCCTAGGGCTGAAACAAGATTGCAAAGCATTCGAGCGAGATCCTCACAGCCCCCAGCGAGATCTTGCTATGATTTTCGAGAATCTCGTGAGATTCTCAGAAATCCCCTCCCAAAATGCCCCTGTGCACGTGCACATGCAAAATGTTGTCGCCGTTCTGTGCATACACGCCCCACCCCACCCCACCCCCAGCAGCCATTTTATGCATGTGCCGAGTGGGTTTTTTGAGGTGTCTCAAAAATCTTGTGAGATTCTAAAAAAAAAACCAAATCGCTCTGCGCATGCGCAAAATGGCGTCCGTGGCCATGCTGCACCATTCACGGGCCCTGGTGACTATTTTGCGCATGCACAGAATGCTTTGGGGGGCATTTTTGCAGCACACGAGAATCTTGCCAAGAATGGTGGCGAGAACGCAGATTCTCACAAGATTCTCGACCCAGAGAATCTCACCAAGAAGCCCATTCTCAGCTTCTTGGTGAGGTCCCTAGTTAGGAGTCCCTAGTTAGGAGAGTTCCTAGTTAGGAGAGATTCAGCTTTGGGAGCTGAATCCCATTGTCCATCCACCCCTGCCAGGTCCCGCAGGTGTGTCACCAGCAGCTCATGGTTAACGGTATCAAAGGCCGCTGATAGATCTAATAGGACCAAAAGGGTCATACGACCTGTGTCCAGTTCTACAAGGAGATTGTCGACCAAGGCCACCAATGCTGTCTCCTTACCATAGCCCGGACAAAAACCAGACTGAGTGGGATTAAGGAAACTGATGCCATCCAAATGCACTTGGGGTGAAGAGCTACTACCCCTTCAATAACCTTCCCTAAAAAGGGAAGGTTAGAGATAGGTCAGTAACTGGCTGGGGCATCAACGTCAAGCGATGGTTTTTTGAGGAGGGGCTAGACCACAGCCTCCTTGAGGCAACCCAGCACCCTCCCCTCCTGAAGGGAGGCGTTGATAACCCCTACCAGCACTGGCCCCACTGGTAGCTCTTACTAACCAGTACGGGCATGGATCTAACTCACAAGTTGTGACTCAAACAGGCCCTAGTACATTGGCCGCATCGGCAGGCGTTGCCAATTGAAATTCCTCCCACAAAAAGGGCGTTCCTAACCTCTGGCTCAGCCAATGCCTCCAAAATGGTAGAGTCGAAGCCGTGCTCCATGTGAGTGATTTTGTCCACAAAGTACTTCAAGAACACGTCACAATGGGCTGAGGATGAATCCAATTCTAGACGGAGACAGACTAGACCGACCAGACCTCTCACCACCCGGAACAGCTCCGCTGGACTAGACTGAGTGGACGCAATGAGTGTAGATCCCCCAAGGGTGACTCAGAAGTAAAATAAATAAATAATCAAAAACAGATAAAGCAATAAACGCACAAAGAGCTTTAGCAAGAGAAGTTTGTGCTTCCGTTCCCTTTTCACAATATCACCGCAGGACCCTACTGAAATTCTACGATCAAGATCTACGGGCGGCCAAGCATGACCTAAGAAACTCACACATCACCCTAACTCTGCCATTTTATATTATTCCGCACACACGCCCCAATGGGTAGAATGCTGACACACACACACTTGAACAGTGGCACACACATGAACACACGCACACACACACACTTACAAAGTGGAATGCACACGCACACAAATGTACACACACATCTGCACAGTGGTACGTTCGCACACACACTACCCCTACATGTATACACATGTTTAAAACATGCACATTTACACACATACACTTACTTACATGCTGAACCCAGGCTCAGAGTCCTTGCGGCCTGTTGTTGCCTCTTCTTGCTGTCTCTCAACCCGAGTCAAGCTCCGTCAGACTCCTCCGCTCCGAGTGACGGGTCCAAGCAAGCCAGCGGTAGCTGCCGCCCTCCGCCAAGCCGAGACAGGAGAGAGGAGCCCACCTGTGTGGCAGGGACACGTCACTTGTGCTAGTGGTGTGCTGCGTTACAGGCAGTTTCCTGCTGCTACTGCGGCACAGCTGCTGCCACCTCACCCCGAGTGCAACTGCAACCATGCACCGTGCACCTGCTCCCCGCCAGACCCCAACCCCGACCATTAACGTTTGGGTCCAGGCCCCAGTGGGCCCCAGGCCCGGGCACAACCATGCCCTCCCCCCCCCCCCCTCCCGATACCACACCAGTGAGACGGGGCGACCAGAACTGCACATTATATTCAAGGTGTGGTCACACGCTAGATGTATCTAGAGGCGGTATGATATTTTCAGTTTTATTCCCTATTCTTTTCTAAACAATTCCTAACATTCTGTTTGCTTTTTTGACGGCTGCCGCGCACTGAACTGAGGATTTCAAAGTGTTGCCAAGGTCCCTTTTCCTGAGTGGTAACTCCTCATTTAGCACCCAGCATTGTGTACATAATAGCTTGGATTATTTTTCTGTGCATCACTTTGCACTTGTCAGCATTCAATTTCATCTGCCATTTCAATGTATGTTGTAGACCTTGTTGTATTCCCCCTCTTTGCCTTGCAGACCTGCTCCCTGAGTCTTGTTCTCTCCTTTTCCTCCACTCCTTTTGCTCTTGTTTCCAATCACTGCATAGACCAACACTGCTTTGCTCCGTCTGCAGTTCTAACTCCTGACGTGCCTGACAAAGGATCCTGTGACGTCCCAAAGCTTGCATACCTCCGCCCACTGGAGTTGGTCCAATTAAAAATATCATTTTTCTACTTTGTCTCTATTTAGATGCCTAGCCACCCAGTCTCACAAGATCTTCCTGAAATTTTTCTCAGTCGGGCTTTTAACTACCTTTGGTAGCTCTCTAGCTTTTTAACTACCTTTTGGATAGCTCCGGTTTTAACTACTTTTATTACAAAGCTAGTTAAAACTAAATTACTTCAGGTTTTAACTAAGTATTATTAATTATTATTGTTATTATTATTATTATTAAGCATTTATATAGCGCCAGCAATGTACCTGGCACTAAGAAAGAGAGACGGTCCCTGCCCCAGCGGGCTTACAATCTAAGAGAGACAAGGGGGGAGGGGAGAGAAAGGGGGGGGGAACAGAGGAAGAGACAAGGATACATACATGAACTCATGAGGTCTCAGGTGCAATGCTTGGCTTAGTTACAAAGCTGTAGTTACCCATTTAATGTTACACAAGATACGATGATCCTGGATAAGTCAGCAAGGGGGTGAGAGCAACGAGGAGCCAGAGAAAGCTGGATGGAAGAGGTGGGTTTTGAGGAGGGATTTGGAGGGAGGAAGCCGCGTATTCAGGGAGGGAGTTCCAGGCATGAAGGGCTGCCAGGGAAAAGGGGTGGATTCTTTTTGAGGAGCAGGGGAGTTGTGAGCAGGCGCGGGTGGTGACAGAGGAGGAGCGGAGCGCCCGGACAGGAGTGTAGCGGGAAATGAGAGCTGAGAGATAGGGGGGAGCAAGGCCATGAAGAGCCTTCTACGTAAAAACCAGGAGTTTGTGCAGAATGCGTTCAGGAAGAGGGAGACAGTGGAGAGAGGAGAGGAGGGGCTGTATGTGGTCAAAGCGGTGGGCAAGGTGGATGACCTTGGCAGCAGAGTTATGAACAGAAATGAGAGGAGCAAGGTGAGAGCGAGAAAGGCCAGTGAGAAGGAGGTTGCAATAGTCGAGGCAAGAGATGACCAGGGCATGGACAAGGGTTTTAGCAGAGGAAACAGTGAGGAAAGGACAGATCTTAGCAATGTTGTGCAGAGAGAAGCGACAGGATTTGACAACAGAATGGATCTGAGGTTTAAAGGAGAGGGAGGAGTCAAAGATGAACCCTAGGCTCCGTGCCTGAGGGACGGGTTGGATGTTGACCCCATCAACAAAGACAGAGAAGGAAGAGAGAGAGGAAGGATTAGGGGGGGAAGATGAGGAATTTGGTTTTAGCCATGTTAAGTTTGAGCTGTTGATGAGACATCCAGGCAGAAATGTCAGAGAGGCAGTTAGTGAGGCAAGACTGGATAGAGGGAAAGAGAGAGTTAGGTATCATCAGCATACAGATGGTACTGGAAGCCATGCGATTCGATGAGTTTGCCTAGGGACAGAGTGTATAGAGAGAAGAGACGAGGGCCAAGGACGGAGCCTTGGGGAACTCCAACCAAGAGGGGAAAAGAAGTAGAGGAGGCACCAGCAAGAGACACATTAAAGGATTGGTCAGAGAGGTAGGAAGAGAACCAGTTGAGGACTGAGCCACGGAACCCAAGGGAGTGGAGGGAGTCAAGTAAGAGAGAGTGGTCGACAGTGTTAAAAGCAGCAGAGAGATCAAGGACAAGGATGGAGCAGAGGCGACTGGATTTTGCTAAGAGAAGGTCATTAGTTATTTTAGCAAGAACAGTCTCAGTAGAGTGGAGGGGGCGGAAGCCAGATTGGAGAGGGTCAAGGGAGGAGTTGGCGGAGAGAAAGCCAAGGTAATATAGGTCTACACAGCACATTCCAGGAGCTTAGGGACAGAAGAGAGGAGAGAGATGGGACAGTAATTAAAGGGATTGGGAGGATCAAGGGGAGGCTTCTTGAGGATAGGAGAAACACTGAAACAGTGGCATGTTTGATGGCAGAGGGAAAGGAGCCGGTAGAGAGGGAGAGTTTGACTATGTGCAGGAGGGATGGGGAGACAGTGGACGCGATAGAGGTCAGGAGGTGAGAAGGGATAGGATCAAGGAGGCAAGTGGAAAGGTTGGAAGTGGAGAGCAGGGAGGTGATTTCCTCAAGGGGGACTAGGGGGTAGGAGGACAGGAGGGAGGGAGGAGGAGGCGAAGGGGGGAAGCAAAGAGGGGATGGAGAGGAGTGGGAAGCAGTATCAAGGCGGAGTTTATCGATCTTGTTAGTAAAAAATGAGGCATCCTGAGCAGCGAGGGAAGAGGGGAGTGAAGGACAGGGGGGCTTGAGAAGGGAATTGAAGGTTGAGAAGAGGTGATGAGTGTCATGAGAACAGGGTTCAATGCGGGTGGCAAAGTAGTGCTGTTTAGTGAGGGAGATGGCAGAGCTGAGGGAAGAGAGGGAGAACTTAAAGTGAAGAAAGTCAGCATGACTGTGAGATTTCCACCAGCAGCGCTCGGCGGCACGAGTGCAGGACCGGAGGTGGTGGATGGAGGTTGTGAGCAAAGGTCAGGGGTTGAAGGAGTGGGTAGGGCAGGAGTAGAGGGGAACGAGGGAGTCTAGGGTAGAAGACAGAGAAACACTGAAGGCAGACAGCAGAGTCAGGCAAGGAGGCAGAAGAGACTGATGAGAGAAGGAAGATGAGAGAGGAAGCAAAGTTCAAGGGATTGATAGGTTGAAAATCACAGAAGGAGAGGGGGGATGGGCGAGGGGAGTGGGAGATATGGAATGTGGCAAAATGGTGGTCAGAGATGGGGAGTGCATCAAAAGAGAGGTCAGAGACAGAGCAGTTTTTAGAGAAGACAAGGTTGAGGGAGTGGCCATTACGGTGTGTAGGGTAGTGGGTCCAGAGATGGAGGTAGAAGGAAGAGGTAAGAGAGAGGAAATGGGAGGTAGTAGGATGGGAGGGGACATTGGTATGGATGTTGAAGTTCCCAAGGAGGAGGGTGGGAATGTTGTCAGAGAGGAAAAAAGTGAGCCAGGAGTCAAAGTCGGACAGGAAGGAGGAGAGTGGTCCAGGGGGGCGATAGATAACAGCAACACAGAGATGGAGTGGAGAGTCGAGACAATTACAGAGTGAGCCTCAAAGGTAGAGAAGGAGAGAGAGGCTGGAAATGGCAGGATTTGGAGAGGAGGAAGCCCACACCATCATCACCACCACGACCTCCTGGGCGGGGTGAGTGGATGAAGGACAGGCCTCCGAAGAGGAGAGCGGGTGAAAAAGAGCTCATGAATAAAAGCTGATCATGAATAAAAGCTAGCTTTATGTCATCTGCAGATCTGATCACCTCACTTTTTACTCCCTTTTCCATATCATTCATAAATATATTAAACGACACCGTACAGGGGATGGAGTGAAGGGCGGAACTTGTCCCTCTGTGGCCACTTGAAAGGTTGGGAGGCTTGCACTGGGGATGTGCAAACAGAACCAGGTTTGGATGTTCAGCCATTCAGTGGTTCGAGTCAAATGTTGAGTTCGGATTTGGTATTCGATTCAGTCGGACTCGGTTCTGTCTTTAGTTTGGTGAAATCAGGAACTAAAAATGACATTTGGTTTTTGAAATAAAGGGACAAAACTGAAAAACATATTTCTGGCTATAACATTTTTGTTTCTTATTCATTTTTGATGAAATTTGGCGAGATTGTACCTCCGATGGAGGGCACTACATGTAGCAAAATTCGGAATGATTAGGTAAAGGCAACCAATTGCAGAAGCAATTGAATGTTGTGATTTTAAGAAAAGCTCCATACACATTCATGGCTACAACTTCTTTATCTTACATCCAATGTTCATGAAACTTGTGCATATTATGTCCCTCCATATTCTTAATACTTCTGCCAATTTTCAGAAAGAGTGAATAAAGGGTTCCAAGGGTATAAGACATTAACCTGAAAATACATTTCCAGCTGTAACATTTTGATATTCCATTCTGTTTACAGGATATTTTGAAAGAATGTATCAAATACCTTTCCTGCCATTTCTGCAAATGTACAGGAGATTTTGATAAAGGGACCCAATTATATAAGCAATTGATGTTGTCCCTGTGAAGATCATTATTCAGATGAATATCAGCATATTCAGTGCCAATCAGAGGCAGGCACCCTGCATGGCAGGGGGAGAGAGACTGTAGGAGGAAGGATGTGGAGCAACCCCAAAGACTGACAGACACATTCAATGGCCAAACACATTACTGCAAGCTTCTAGCTTTACAGGACCAATTGGTAGTGGCTTCGAGGTGGGCATAGGGGGCAGCCCTGTGGCGGGCATAAGCAACATAACTGGGAATTCTGAGATAGCATCCGAGCAGTCAGGAGACATAGTTTAAACACATCCAGGCTGGCCAATTATCATCACAATCACATCCTGCAGCGTTGAGACAGAGGACATAAGAGAATTTCTATTGATTCTTTCCTAAACAGATGCTTCTGACTTCCCAGAAACAAGTGGGGGAGATATGTTGGGATGGTCCCAGCACAGAATGAGGATATTTGGTTGACATTTTTGGCCAATTCGCATCACAAACCGATCTTATACCACAGTGACATAAGAGAATCCCAGGCATAGGCCCCTTCTCTACATATGTTGTACAGGCATATAAAATTGGGACTCTTTATAAAATCTCTCTGATATTTGGGAGAGATGATCATGAAAGTGTAATATATAGTCCTGCCAAATTTCATGTACACTGGTTGGACTACAAAGATGTTATAGTCAGACATACATTTATGTGTTATTGCTTATACCACCAAGACCTTTTTTCCAATCCTTCTGAAATTTGGCAAAGATACTACAGATGGGAAGGGATATAAATTGAACAAATTTCACCTACATTAGATGTGAGACAAAAGTTACAGCTAAGAATATATATGTAGAATTTTGCAAAATACAATAATTCAACTGCTTCTAAAATCGGATTCCTTTATCCGAGCATTTTGAAATTCGGTACACATAATGCTTTCTATTGGAGATATAGGCAACCCAAATTTCAGCCACATAGCATAAAAAACAAAATAGTTACAGCCAATAATGTGTTTTCCATTGAAACCAATGGAAATTCAATTCCAAACTTACCGAACACATCCGAACCGAACGTTCGAATTCGAGTTCAGTTCGCACGTTCGGTTCGGTCGACTGAACTATTTGAGTTCGGTCTGAACTCTGAACTTCCGAACTGCGTTCGCCTATCCCTAGCTTGCACTAGTCTCTTTCCAATTCCACCTTTGGGCTGGAAAAGATTTGGTAACCAATGCCCTAACGAATGGTGGTTTGTAAAGATACATTCTTTAAAGAGCATGATGGCGCCACTGCTTTGTAAGTCCTCAGCAGACCATGGAGGTTGTGAGCATGTTCACCTCTTGCTCTGCTCTGAGCAGGTGTTTCTGGTACCAAGCGGCAGTCATCGGAGTAACCTGAGTCCCATTTCACCCTGGGTGAGGCCTGATTGGAAATACTGCTAGCGCAGCTCATGTCCGATTGATGGATGGCTTGCACGCCATCAAACGACCCTTCGGCCCTGGCTGCCAGAATCCTCTCTCCGGCGGTCCCGCTCAGAGAAATTAATAAGGATTTTTTTTATTCGTATTTAAAAGACTTGGGGAGGGGAGGCCTTTTAATTGAGTATGAAGTATTAAGTGCTTGATTGATCAGCCATAGCCCTCAAATTGCTTTGGGGACCCTGTGCAGATGTGGCTTGAGTCATCATCAAACCAGGGCTTGTGATGATCTAGGAGTCAAAGTTGCACATCAACAAATGGTTTCTGTGTCTTTCCACTGCTGCCACTGACCCTCTCTCTCTCTGGGACCATGTTCACCACCTCCCTTGTTGACTGGTCTTGTCTCCTTGTGCTCCTCTGTCATAACTAAAGCTGAAATGTGTACCTGCAAACATGGGTCTACTGCTGAAATTGCAGTACTCGACCAACCCGGAAACGGGTGCCATTTCCCCGACTTTCCATCCTGAGTCCCATACTGGTTTACCGATTGGTAAAACAGTAAATTGGAAACTTGGTAAAGGTAATATCCATCATTTTCAGGTCATTGGATGCCCGATCACTACTCAGATAGCGCATCGTGAACTTGACACTGTTTTCCGGGTATTAGAGCAGATGAACTACCTGTTCAGCTCTAGTTATAACTGACCTCCTGCGTTAAACTTAAAAGCACAATTCTCAGAGCTGAATGATGGTGCCAGGTCTTATCAAGGACGTGAGTCTGAGGTGAACGGGTTTCATACTGGCACTAAGGGATAGCAAGGCAGTAAACAGTTTGTGACTACGGAGGTACAGAATTATATATATTAAAAATTGTGTTTCTGAGGTTCCGAGTGCTGGTCCGAAATGTTCGGGCCAGCACTTGGAACTTTGATGAATGCACACGAATTCAGAGGGGCAGGGGAAAGCAAGCAGCATGGGACAGAGGAAGGGAAGTAGCCAGTGGTGGCCGGAGTACGGGAGGCAAGGAAGAGAGCTAACAGGAGCGGGAAAAGGAGGGGCATTTGCCAAAAGCCGCAGAGAGCCGGGGGCACATAATGCTGTTTGGGAGCAAGTTGGACTAAGTTCCCAGCTTCATCCCAGACAGCTTTACGAGCATGCTCAGACAAACCTCCCTCCAAAGTTAAATGCACAGCGGCAGAGTCCAGACTAGAGTCTGCACCTGGCTCCCTTGCTGGGGAGGGAGGCCGGGAAGTGACTTAACCCCCCCACCCATGACAGACAGCCATGGCTCACTGCCATGGCAACCCCTGGACACTGGTAGGTGCCAGGCCAGGAACCCTTGTTCCTGCCTGGCTCACCTGCTCTGCCCAGACAGGACAGGAGACGGGCGAGGACTGTGGGCCTGGCTTGTACCAGGTCCACATTTCCTGCCAGGTTCCCACCCTGCTGGGGTAGGAACTGTGGACCCACACCTGGCATTCCGCAAACAGGCGGCCCGCTGTGATGCTGGGCCGAACCGGGCCTAACTGGCTTTTCCTATGTTCCCTCTCCTTTCCCGTGTCTTTCCAAGATTGTAAGCCCCTCAGGGCAGGCACTAGGGCTGAAATCAAACTTCCGATTTCCCCAATTTCTGATCAAACCAGGGCGGTTGGAAATAGGAACAATCAGTTTTTCGCCGTATTCCAATTGGAATGGGTCCAAATATTAAAAATTATTATTAATGTTATTTTAAATTGTGAATGTACAAAAATGGCTGCCAGGGTCATTTGGTGCATGCGCATTGGTTTTTATTTTGTTTTTGGTTGGGATTATGATCAGAAATATAGTCCAGCTGGAATTCCGATTAACACTCCCCCCCCAGCTATTCTGTTTTCATGGATCTTTCCGCAAAAACCAATTAGCTGTTTCAATTCAGGGCTAGCAAAGATCTGTCTCTAATGAATGATTGTATACTACCAGGTACCTTGCTGGTGCTGTACAAATGCTGATTGGTGATTGATGATAAAAAGTTTCCATGCATCTCCATGACCTTTTTTACACGGACGCTGCCGCGGGCCCGGTGGGTGGAGATTGGTGGGTGAGCACACCCACCGAACACCCATTGGCGTCAAGCAGGTAGACGTTTACACGGACACCGCCTCGGAGGGTTGTGGGAAGGAAGGGGTGGAGCCAGCACACACCCATCGTGCACCCCCCCAGGGCAACACCGAGCAAACACCCATAACGTTTACATGGACTGCCCATACACCGAACTGAGGGGAAACCATGCCCAACACAGTGACGATACAACACGGCCAGGTGAGAGCTAATGAAACTGCGGCACATGGCCCCGCCCTTACACTGCCAGATTCCAAGCAGGTGGGGGAGTAGGGAGCGGCAAGGTCAAGAGATACCATCCTGGCCATGTGTTTTGGTCTTCTGGCACTGGTGTTCGAGCAATTGGCCGACCTCCTGCACCCAGCCCCCGCTGGTATACCCATGGGCCCCACCGCAAGAGGGAAGCCAACCTGTGCCACGCGGCAATAATGCAATGGGTGTGGAGGATCAAGGCCAGGTGCCAAGCGATGGCGGGGACAGCAGCATCACACCACATCAGTCTCGTCCTCTCCAAGTTGCCCCTCAACGTATCTGGTTGTCAGGTGACCCTACCCATGCGACGGATGGGTTAGATGCGGTCACAGAGCAATGACTGGTGGGAGAACATACTGACAACCTGGAATGACGAGGAGTGGACCGACCACTTCCGGAAGACCTGCTGACCCAGATTGGTGAGATCCTCGGCCCCCACCCCCGCAGGAACGTAACCAACATGCACTTCCCCTTACTCCTAGTGATGCAGGTGACGATGGCAGTGTGGCGCCTAGCAACCCCTGATTCCTGCCAGAGCGTCAGAGAGCAGTTTGGTGTGGGGGCAGCGACGGTAAACAGGACATTTCACGATGTCTGCGACCTCATGGTCGAACTGCTCCTGGAGCGACTCATTCAGCTGTTGGACCTGGAGGTGCTGATCTGGGGCTTTGAGGTGATGGACTTCCCTCATTGCATCGATGCAATCGATAGCACTCACATACCTGAACAAGAAACAAGCATTCTCTATGAACCTGCAGGCAGTCGTTGACCACTGATGCCTGTTCACTGATGTGTACACAGGCCACTTGGGGAGGAACCATGATGCTTGAATCCTGTGCTCCTCCCCCTTCTATGCCAGGATGCTCGATGGGGAAATAGTCCCGAATATGTTCAGGATCAGAGGATATATCCATGGCTCCGGTTGTTATAGGGGATCCCACCGTGCACCAATACATAGTGATTTCTATCCCTGTTCCTGCCTCTGTCTTGTTTGCCAGTTGACATGGGGACCCCCCATGGTCTGTAGGCCAGTGAGGTGCCAGCGTGGGTCCCTGATCCCCCATGCCGTGTTGCACCCTACTACCTTGTGTACTGGACATCCCATTGAACCTCCAGTGACGTATCCCTGGTACTGGAGCCCTATTGGCCATGGTGGTATGTCTGTGCTCTCGCACACCATTCCAACTGCACTGTGCATGTGTGGTATGGCACTAGGGATGTGCAAACAGAACCGAGTTCGGAAATTCGGTTTTATTTATTTCGGTTCAAAAATCGAGTTTGGTTCAAAAGTTCGGTTCGCTCGACCAAGCTATTCGAGTTCGGTCCAATTCTGAACTTCTGAACTGAGTTCGTACATTAAAAACTGTGGGTTTTTGCCTTCCGAACTGGTTCGGATTCAACTGAACAGTTCAGTCGAATTAGAGTTTGGTTCGAAAGTTCGGTTCAGTCAACTGAACTATTCGAGTTCGGTTCGAACTCTGAACTTCCAAACCGCGTTCACACATCTCTATATAGCACCCTGTTGAGCGCCTTGACCTGTCCTGGAGGAGATGGAGGGCTGTCGTTTGCAGGGTAGTCAAAGCCCTGGGTCCTCTGGTCGTCCCTCCCCATTTCCAACACCTGTTGGTGGGGATGGGATGGTGATGGCGTAATGTTGGGATGTCTCACGCTGTCTCCCCTCCATGCCAGTATCTGGGTCGCTACAGAGTGCATTCCCATCCCTCGCCTCCATCCCTCCCTGAGGTTGGCCATCATGCCCCCTGTGTTGCAATGGTCTGATAGGGCACATGTGTGAGCTGCCAGGCCTGCCTGCCCCACAGGTGTTAGTCACTGGTTCCCTGGCATTGCCCACCACTGTGGTTTGCTGCTGACTCCCTCTCGTCACTTGCATCCCCCTGTATAGACTCCATGACAGACAGGTATATTAGGTTCAGGGTATTTATTGTGGGACGATTTACAGGGGGTGGGGTGAGGTCTTGCAGGGTCTTCCCCATCCCTTCTTCACGGCACCACTGGGGGATGGCTCTCTGTGGGCCTTGGCGTCTGCTGTGACTGTCGGCTGCCTGGCCCGGGCGCTCCTTCCTCCACCGGCCGCTCCAATACTGTGTCAGGTGTTGGCTCCTGTGGATGTGACACTTAGCATTAAAGGTGGCAGGTGCCCACTCCCTGTTCCCACCATTCTGGTGCTCCCATACTTGACCTCCCTGTGTCCATCACCACTTCCCCTGCTACCGTACAGCCCTTCCTCATGGCCGGGTGGGTACCGTGTCTCATGTTCCCCCTTCGTCCCATGTCGGTTGGCCACCACCTGTTCCCCGTGCTTACCTGCGCATGTGAGGCAGCCTGCCTTGGCGGTTGGGTCACTGGGGTTGCAGGGATGATCTGGGATGACTGGGGGCCTGGGGGGGGGTCATGAAGGTGCTGGAGGGTAACCAGGAGTGGGGCGGGCTGGCCACGGGGCCCCCCTTGGTGGTGTTGGGGGGCAATGGGGGGGAGGGGG
>QEPC01010034.1:253936-283641 GCA_003113815.1 Sphenodon punctatus
TTTTTTTAGCTCCCCCACCTGACTTGTTATTTATTATATATTATTTATGATATTTAGCCCTGTTTTAATATTTTAATATTATTGTTATGAAATGTTTTAAATTGTTTTAATTGTATTTTATTGTTGGAAGCCGCTCCGGGCTGCTTTGCAGGAGGGGCGGGGTACAAATCCATTAAATAAATTAAAATAAATAAGCACCGCCGGTAGCCCATGAAGAGGGAATTTCAAAAATCAAGCCTCATAGTCACCAGGGCATGGGTGACTGTGGCAAGGTCAGCCTGGGATAAATAAGGGCATAATATACACAAATGACATAGTTGGAAAAAGCATTTCTGAACCACGTCACACCTGAATTTTCACAGACAGAGTGTGGTTGAAAATGATGCCCACGTTATTTGGTACAAGGCTGCTGGGGTCGTTCTGTGCATGCACGGCCCTTCTCCAAGATGGTGTAGGCAGCATCAGTGCCATTTTGGGAAGGCAAGCCGTTCTGCGCACGGGAAGACCAGCTGCCTTTTTCCAAAATGGTGCTGATGCTACCTACGCCATCTTGGAAAAGGGCCATGCATGCACAGAATGACCCTGGTGACCATTAGCGCATGCGCAGTCCAAGAAGTCTGATTCTCAGTGAGAATCGAGAAAATATAAAGATCAAATTTCAACCCGACCCCTGGCCACAAAAAGACTGGCGCCTACTGCCCTATCAGCTCATACAACTGATGGAAGGGGCACAGGGAGAGAGGCATCTGGGATGTAGGCGGACATTGAGGATTTAGGCACGGGTTCAGACTCAGGGCCAGGACAGGGAGAACCAAATCTGGAGGGAAAACAAGGCTTTTAAGAGAAAGAAGAGAAGAAGGCCAGGGGCGCAAACTGGAGACAAGGAGCAAGACAGGACGTAGGTGGAAGAGAGAAGGTTGCTCCACTCAGGTTTCTGTGGAAACTGAGAGGCTTTCTAAACCATGAGGAGTTGAGTAGAAATGTGTATCCACAAAAATAGGTATTCCTATTGAATTTCTGGTATCCAAATCCACTCGCAAATTTTGGGTACTAATTGGCATTCAATTCAGATACCCAGTGTCTTACAATGTCAATTTCTGGTCCCAGAGGATTGACGTGTGTTTCTGGAATATCAAGTTTCTGTCCTGTTTTTTTAGTTTTCCATCCTGATTTACTGATCTGTAGCTGGAAAACTGGTAAATTGGTAATGGAAATTACCGTTTTTTTAGTATCCCGGTACCCGACCGGTGATTATCCCATCAGATACCCGACAAGTTACTTAAAAATGCGGGTATTAACTGTGAGTGCCAAATTAGGTTCCTGCTTCAGCTCTAGGGGCCAATCTGGAATGGGGGACATGGCCTCAGGAAGCAGCAGGAAGTTAGCAAAAAAGAATACAAAACTTGAGTCCGAGCTCTATACTGGTGCTGCAGAGTCAGTCGGTGGCTCAGGACTGATGGTTTGAGTCCCGGCCATGACTTCAGCTCTAACACTGCAAGTCACGTTTAGTACCTTTGATGAGAAATGACACCACTACAGTCTTCCCAGTCTTGTGCAGTGGGACCTTCTGATGACACAAGGGGTGCTCTTACACAAATGACACCCACGGCTCTGTTCTGCCTCACATCTGGGCGCCCGTCCATGTAAACGTAGGTCACCAGATGTTGAGGTGTAGCAGAAGTTTAGCAGGAGCTGCCTGCACTCCAGCCCCGCTAGTGATGCTAGCAGCAGAGCAGGCCACCCAAACCTAGGGCACTGGTCAGAGACAGAGCTGCGGACCATGTATTCATGGATGGCCGCTGCAGCTCCATTCCCAGCCAGGGGTTTCCCCAGGCAACGCCATTGAGCTGTGGCTGGCAGCCTAGAGCATCAGGCGATCTGCCTGCAGCTCTACGTTGTGGGGGAGAGGGTGCCACATGGGTAGACCGTGTGCCACGGCAACTGCTGGGTCCGTATAAACCTGGTGTACGGGGGGCTGCACGTGAGGGATGCGGGACTGGCCACCCCCAGAGCAGGTCTGTCTAAAGACACCCAGGGATCCCCCTATTGTATTTCCAAGAGATGATTTGGGCAGGGAGGAAGGAAGGACCTGTGCTCACCTCTCTGCCATGTTGTATTAAGGAAGAGACTCCTCCTCCCAGCCAGTTCACAACGTAATCTTTTATTTTCTGTGTGGGGTGGGGGTTGCCGCCGCCGCTGTTCTGGATGATGAATGATCCTGTTTGAGTTGGACCCGTTGGCTGGAGCGTTGCACCACTTTCGAGGCTTCATACAAAAGAAGGCCGCTGGCCATTTTTCACTGGAAGCAATGAGCGACTCAGGAATAAATTTTCCTGTTTAAAAATCTGCTGGGCCGAGGCTTTTTTCCCAGTGAGGCGGCATTGACAGCATTTCACTTTGCTAGATGCGAGGGGGCTCTGAGCGCTCCCAGCTCACTTATTGCTTTTTAAGAGATTTAAAAGAAACCAAACCCTAGTGCATTATGACACTTAGCGGGTCGATACATGCATTCGACTGGCTCTTGATTTGACGCTTGCTTAATGCTGGCCCGACAGCCCCTGTGCTGAGACCATTACCCTGCCTTGCAGACCTGCCCTGTTTCATTGCTCAGCCTATCCGAGACAGAGCGGGGACCACAATTTCAATGGATATACCTGTTTTTGCAGGTACCTATTTTGGAAAATAGGTCGATTGACATCTATTAGCAAAGAAGTTTGGGGAAATAACTTCTGACTGTTGCTAGGAGCTGGGAATGAACAGCGGGGATGGATTGCCCCATTATGACCCATTGGGGACTTCTCCAAAGAGACTGAGAATGGCCACTCTTAGGGTGGATGGACCATTGGTCTGACCCAGTGTGACATTTGTTATGTTCTTACTCCTTTCACTCCACTCCGCATCCTCTCCTCTTTCCTGCCTACTAGGGATGGGAATATCGGTATCGGATAAATCCGATACACCCGATAATTGGGTATATCGGATTATTCCGATAATCCGATAATCCCCGATATTGGCATACCGTTTTTTTAACATTGGCCACTTTACCAGTTTTTTACATTGCGCCCATTGACTTCAATGGCCGCCATGTAAAATAACTGTTAAACCGCCCAATGTTAATAACCGGTATGCTGATACCACTAAATCCGGTATTCTCCCCGGTGTCCCATCCCTACTGCCTACTATAGTCACCTCACCTATTGCCGTCTACTTTGATTGTCAACTTTCTGAGGCAGGGACCCTCTTTATATTTTGTATACATACAGCACCTCGAAACGGTCCATCATGGTGAACGCCGGTTTTGCTGATAATGGCCAATTCACCGCTTTCTCAAAGATGTAGACATATACTGGTTTTGTAACAAGTTCTTTGGGTTCCAGTTGGGGATTCCATTTTGGAGTAGTGGTATCTTCTTCCTGGGAGGTTTTAAAGAAAAGACTAGGCAGGCATCCGTCAGGGATACTTTAGATAGAGGGTATCCAGCCTCCAGGCAGGGGGTTGGATTAGATGATCCAGGAATGCCTTCCAACATGACAGTTCTGTGATTCTATGACATTGGCAGAGGGAAAGGAGAAAAAGTCAGGGAACCCATGGATGGAATATCAGTGGGTGTGTGACAGCTTGGCGGTGGTGAGTGGTGAGTGTTGTCAGGATCAGGGCCCAACAGTAGCAACTTATGATGGTAATTAGCCTAAACAGTTTATTTATGTATAATTCCCATATCAACTACTCTCTGTCAGGTATGCAACCCCTCCAACCCCCAGACTAACTAGCCCCGAGCTCGGACAGGTAACAGTCCACTGTCTTGCTTTCAGGACAGCCTTTACTGGCTCTCCAGGTTGGTCTGCAAGTCTCCTCTTGGTTTGGAGCAACAACAGGCTTCCTCTGGTCTCAAGCAGCTTTCCCTTTCAGCAATCCGAAATAGCCACAGCAGAGGTCTTTCCCATCTGGAGTCCAGGCAGCAGACTGAGGCGGCATTCACATCTGCGGTGGCGTCAGAGGAAAGACACGGCATCAGGGAAGAGCTGGATGCAGAAGAAGAGTTGGTGTGAACTGGGATCTGCCATGGCTTCCCTTGCACATGTCAGGGCAGGATTTTGTGACTGCGTCAGGTGTGAATGCAGCCTCAGCTCTCTTATATAGCCGGGTGACCACGCCCAGCTACTTCCTCTTCCTGTCTCCAAGTAGCCTGTCTTAAAGGGCCAATGGCCTTATCAGACTGCACTCTGTTACAGGGTGCGCTGGGGATGAGGAACCTCAGCAGCGCTATCGAGAACAAAATTAGATAACGAAGAGGTTGTATGTTGGGGTCTGGAGCTGAAGCAAGTAACCATTACTATATCCAGTATCTGGTCAGTAGGGATGTTTTTTAAATAAATAAATAAATAAATAAATAAATGTTGGCCATTGCACAAAATGAACACTGAGCCAATTTATGCCATGCGCAAATGGCATCACCGGCACCACTGCCATTTTGGGTATGGGCAGTGCCATTTGCGCACGTTCAAATTGGCCGATTTCCAATTAGGCCAGACAAAACGGAATGGCCGATCAGGCCAGATGAAATGGAATCGGAACAGGGTGAAAAGTTCTGAATCAACCCTACTGGTCAGATACCAATAGTATCCAATTTAGCATCCAGAGGATTTCCGATTAACCACATTACCGTTTACTGAAATACTATTTATTCTCAACCATTTACTGCATTAGCACCTTACTTTTTAATTACCATTTGATTAATTTTCTTTACTCCCCCTCTCTGTCCAGACTGGTCTGGTTATGCAGTAATGAGGTCAGCAGTAATTCAGTAATTGGTAAACAGTAATATCTGGTATTCTGGTTTTGGTGCTTAAACTCCAGAGTTATTGGATCTTTACTGCATTAACCACAAAACTATCCGGAATATCAGATATTATCCATGGATAGTTTCCCCCCCTATTAGTTTCAGTTCTAGTTGGGAAGGGAGGGCAGGGGAGCCGATCGAGGCTGAGGGTCAGAACTGTAGGACTTATAAGCAAGATTTACCCAGGTCTGGAAGGAGCCTGCAGTCATGGGGTGATCAGAGAGAGGGGGAGAGAAATGGAAAGTGGTGATCAATTTCTAAGAAGCTGAGGCCAGCCAGGAAGAGTTCAGGAGACGGGGGCTCCGAGACAGGCCTTATAAATGCTGCATAGAGTCCTGAAGGGACAGAGATTGGTGTCACTTTAAAAAGTAAACACAGGCAGCCTAATGAATGACTTATATTCCAGACGCTCCATTCCACGAGAAGTATTTAACAGGCACTATTGGATTGTGCGGTATCTCTCTATCTGTAACCAGTGCATTATGACCATTAATGGATTTTTGAGGCCGGATTGATTTTTCATTAATTTGGTAAAAATCTTTTCCCTCTCCCGTATAATTCTGTCTTAAAACGCTCCCTGTGACAGCTCGGTAATTCATTTGCCTCATAATGCGGGGCTGGTACATAAATCTCAAGGGACGTTGGGGTGAGGTGCGGGGGAGCGAGCATTTTGTTTAGGGGGGAAACCTTCTAGGTAGACACTAACAGCCAGTCCCTCTCCGTTGCACACGGAGTTCGAAAGCTACCGCTGGGTGAGTAAACTGGTGACGAGTGGGGGAGGGGGTAATGTAGGAATGTCAGTTTGAACGACATCACAAGTCTTGTGATTTTAGGGTTTTTAGTTTTGTTTTTTAAAAAAGCCTAAAAATCACAAGACTCACCATAAAATCATGATTTTTCTCTCTGTCTTTCTTAGAAGGAACTGCAAATGAGACAAAAAAGGAAAACAGGGACAATGAAGGATATAGAACAGAGCTGAAATAATGAGAACCCCCCCCAAAATAAGTATACCCATCGACTTTGCGGTACCTGATTTGATGCAAACAAAATCGGGCCCTTTTCAGCACTTGAAATGGTGTCCAATCAGTTCCTTAAAATACCAACGTACCAAACGACAAAACCACCATTTTCATCCCGATTTTTCAACTTCTGGTATTGGATTTTGGGTATGAGGTGGGGGGAGGGGGAGTAATTTTAGAACCCTTGTCCAACCCTGTCTGAACCCCTATAGAACCCCTGTCCAACCCTGCCCTCCCTCCACTTCTGTGCCCCCGCCACTATTGACAGTTACCAGTTACCTAGGGTGAGGAGTGGAAGGAGCAAGGCTGAGGAGGAACCAGAGAGCAAGGAAGGCACTAAGGAGGCAGGCTGGAGAAAATAAGGAGAATACAGCTGTGGGGACCAGGCAGGGAAACAAGGCTGCAAACAGAAGTGGATTCCACCCAGCATTCCTGCTTCTGCCAACCAGGCTTGTATCAGTCAACCAGGAAGCAGGGAGGCGCGGCCGGGGTTGGAGATGGTCGGACAGGAGATGGGAGGGTGAGTGTGCGCTAGGGCACCTGGGAAATGCTTACAGGGGAGTGGCTGGATCAGAAGCAGAGAAGAGCCGTGATTCTGTGGGCCTGGTAGCCGCCACTCTTCTAAGAACCGTGGAGGCGTGGGTTTGAGGCTGTAGTCCCGACACAAAGTCTTATATGAAACTAACCTAATGAACATGAAAACATTGCAAGGCACATTAACTAGTGTGTGTGTGGGGAGTGCATCTAGGGTGGCCAGAGATGCTAATTTTAGAGTACATTGATGAGAAATACAGGTTGCAGGGCTGCACTGGAACCAATGTAGCTCTGCAATCTGTATGTCTCGTAAGTGTCCTCTAAAATTTGCATATCTGGCCACTCTCGGTGCATCCGTAACATTTTCTATTAGTTCCAAAACTGAATGAAGCTCCATTCGTGTTTTTGTAACAAATGTTATGAAAACAGATGAATAAGCAAAACAATTATCATTTGCTTTCATTCATTTTTATTTTAAAATAAACAAGTAAAATATATATATATATTTAAAAATCCTGTGCATACGCAAAATGGCAGCTGGAGGAGTTCTCCGTATGTGCCCCCTTTCCCCAAATGGCGCCAACACTGCCAGTGTTATTTCTGAAAAAGGATTGCACGCAAAGAATGTCCCCAGCGAACATTTCTGCGTGTGCTGTGATTTTTTAAAAAATGTTTTAAATTCAAAATAAAATGTAAAAAAAAAATCACCGTGCGTGCGAAAAACAACCAGCGGACCGTTCTGGCGCTGGCACCATTTTGGAAAAGGGCCGCATATGCGCAGAACGGCCCACAGTGGTTTTTTAATTAAAATGAATTCTTAATTTAAAAAACCACCCACCCACCCCGAAAACGGTAGGGTCGTTTCCTTAAACTCCTGAAAACGAAGGGGGTTTTGTAAACAAAAATGAAAGCTAAACCAACAATGGTAGGGATGCTTTCTGCAGACCCCCCCCGCCCCCTAATATTTGGTCAGCCAGCCAATGAAGTTTCACAAATGCAAAATAAGAGAGTACCTTTACTTCTTCCCTAGTTGGAATGCAAGAGCTATGAGAAAAGATGGAAGAGCTTGTAATGTTTTGCCTGGAGTAAAGTACAGATATCAAGTGTATGAAAGTCTGTTGCAAGCAAAATGGCAGCCAATTGTTCTCTGGGGTCACGGGCTTAAACTGAAGGAGGAAAGATAAATATTGGGAACAAGTTGCTACCCTTGGGTAATAATACCCGCCTGGTCCAGTAGTTTATCAGGTGCCTGGTTGATACCTGTGTACTGACTAGGGCACCTGATTACCCCAAAATATATGGCACTACCGTTACCAAGTTACCATTTTACAGATCGGTAAAATGGTAATTCAATACAGGAATAGGGACGGAAAGTAAAAAAATCTGGAGGGAAAGTAAAACAAATCGTTAACCGAAGTCAGAAAATTGGAAAGAAAAATGGTAAATCAGTATATTGGATAACCCATTGCGCAATAGTTAGATGGTGGGGCCGATCCCATGGCCTGTGGAAACCGCACGCAACCCACGCATGTGCACATGTGCCCAAATCACGCGCAAGTCCAAAGTGGAAGCATTGTGCCATGCAGAATTCACACAGCTCCTGTGCGGATCCCATTCGGAGGGGCTTGGGATTGCGGCCAATGATTATTTATTTATTTAAAAACTTCTACCCTGCTCCCTCCAGCCTTACGGCAGCTTGGAACAACTTACAAGACATTTAAAAACAATTAAAAATGCAGGAAAGGGTTACTAAAACAATAAAAACAGTAAAAAGAGGTAAAATCACTGGCAAAAATCCCCAAAACAACCCACCTCCACCCTCATTCCGCCCCTCCCCCAAAGGCCAGGATGAACAACCAGGTCTTACAGGCTCGATGAAAGGCCAACAGGCTGGGAGCCAGGTGAGCTTCCTCTGGGAGGGAGTTGCAGCCACCGAGAACACCCTCTCCATCGTGGCCCCCCGGTTCACCCAGGGGACCTCCAGGAAGGCGCCCCCAGCAGACAGCAGAGGTTGATCCACGGCCTGGGGAGTGAGGCGGTCTCTCAGATAGGAGGGGCCCAGACTGTCTAGGGCTTTAATGGTCAAAACCATCACCGTGAATTGGGTCCGGAACGCTATAGGCAGCCAGTGCAGAACCTGGAGAACAGGTGTAATGTGCTCCTGTCCCCGTTAGGAGATGGGCCGCCGCATTCTGCACCAGCTGCAGCCTCCGAGTTGTCACCAAGGGCAGCCCCACATAGAGTGCATTGCAGTAATCTAGCCTTGAGGCGATGAATGCATGGATGAGGGTGGCCAGGTCAGAGCTTGAAACATATGGCTGGATCCTCTGCACAAGATGTAATTGACGGAAGGCTCCCTTTACCACCACCTCCACCTCCAGCTGATGATTCAGGCAGAGGCCCAGGTCCAAGAGAACCCCCAAACTCCGCACCTGCGGTGCCAGCGGGGGGCGGATCCCCTCCACAAGGGGAGCTATCACCTCCGCTGCCCTAACCACCAACATCACCTCCATCTTCCATCTTATCAGGATTCAACTTAAGTCTGCTCTGCCTCATCCAGTCTCTCACTGCTAACAAGCACCGAGACTGCAGGACCTGGGTTTGTCAAAAAAGAGAGGTAAAGCTGGGTGTCATCAGTGTACTAGTGGCAACGTCCACCAAACCGTCTCATGACCTCACCCAGAGGTTGCATATAAATATTAAATAAAAGCAGAGACAGAATCGAACCTTGCGGTACGCCACAAACAAGATCCCGGGGGCCAGATGTTTCTTCCCCCAGCACCACCCACTGGCTTCTTCCTGAGAGGAATGAATGGAGCCATCCTGAGACAGTCCCGTCCACCCCCCCCACCCCCAGGGTCTGCAACCGTCTCAAAAGCAACCCATGGTCCACTGTATCAAACGCTGCCGAGAGATCTAGTAGGACCAAGAGTGTCGAATGTCCTAAATCCATCTCCCGGCGGAGGTCGTCTACCAAGACCACCAACGCAGTCTCAGTGCCATATCCTGGATGGAAAACCTAATTGAAAAGGATCCAGAAAACTGATGCTATCCAGACTAGTACCTCATGTTACCAGGTTGGGTTGAGCACCTTAATTTTGACAGGTGTACCTGTTTTGTAGGTACTTGTTTCACTTCTAAGGCTGATTTTACGTGAGTGGTGGGATGCAGTGCGTTGAAGAACGCACTTCCTGAAAAGCCCCATGGGAAGTAGCCGTCCACCATAGGAATCGCAGCTTGTGCGGTCTTTTTGAAGGCATATTTGGGAAACTCCTGATATCGAGGCTTCCCAAATGCGCCTTCAAAAAGACTGCATGAACCATGATTCCTGTTGCAGCTGGCTACTTCCGGTGCATTTAAATGCGCCCCACAGGGCTTTTCAGGAAGCGTGTTCTTCAATGTGCTCCATCCCGCTGCTCATGTAAAAGCGGCCTAATTAGGACGATTCTTCTAAGCACAAGGACTGTTGGAGAGTGGGCTATCTTCCCAAGGGGCTGTGGAATCCTCACCAATGGAAACCTTTTGGGAATGGTCTGGGCTAACGGTTGTTGGGATTTTAGTAATGGTCAAAAAACCCAAAAAAACCCCAAAGCAGCTTGAATTGTTAGTAGCAACAGCTTAGTAGTAATCAACACCTTGGAGATTGTTTCTAGTTTAAAATAAACTACTTTATTGAGAAGTACATTGTGATAGGAAAGGCCTATCCCTAGTCTTACTAGCTATCTGCCACCAGCATGGTGGCTGGACATGTTGAAGGTCAGAGAGAGAAGTTAGGAATGGCGAAAGGTCAAGAAAAGGAGGAAGTCCAGTGGAGCTTCCTGGGCACATCCCACCTGGGAGGGGGCTTAGAAGCAGAGATCAGGAAAGGTTAAAGTGACACTCATACTAACTCACTATCTCTGCTCCCAAATGCCCCTAGTGGTCATTAGGGTTTGTTGGTGCAAAAGGTGATGTCATCTGGAGCTGTTTTTCCAACAACGGTGAGGAACCTCAGGCCTGGGGGCCGAATGTGTGCAGTGACCAACTTTTTGTTGGCCCCTTTTCTAGTTCTTGTATCTGACCCATGAATCTCCATGCCTCCCTCAAGCACTGAAAGTCAGAGTTGACGGCATGCACGCAAGGACAGGGGCTGGATCCATGGCCCAGACTCGTTCTAGGGGCCCTTCTTATCTTGAGCACTTCTTGGAGTCTGAACTTATTTTCAAAGTGGCCCAGAAAGGGGACGCATGAGGGCTGCTTCTCCTTCCCCCTTAGGACAGCTCTCCTATCTGGAACCAGTGCATTATGACCATTAATGGATTTTTGAGGCCGGATTGATTTTTCATTAATTTGATCAAAAATCCTTTCCCTTTTCCATATAATTCTGTCTTAAGATCCCCCCCATCCTCCTCCTGATTACGCAGTAAGTAACAAGAGTCAAGTGTGATTCATAAGGAAGATAAAGAGAGGGCTAAGAGGTGTCCTCCAACCATCCATCGCCTGCCTGGTTGGACCAGATAGCCCTTCTGATGATATCACTCCATCCAAGATAGAAAGTGCGTCAAGGGTGAATCTTCCACTAGCTTCACAAGCTGGTCGTTCTCTGTGCACACATTTGCCCGTATGTGCAAATTTTCCCTTCCACAAGCACACAAAGTCTCTCATTCACCCTCCCGCCAAACTCCTTGACTTTAAGGATCTTCAAGGCTTTGCTGCTCCCTATATCTTTCTGCCCTCATTTCTAGGGCTGAAGAGAGACTCAAAAAAATCATCTCGCCTAAAATCTCACAAGAATCGAGAATCAGGGTTAAGGTCTCACAGAAATCTTGACCCTGGTTTAGCTCTCCCGTGAGATTTCTCACTTCCATCTCCCGCCACCAGCACCAGGCTGGTCTCCCAGCCCAGAGAAATTAAAGGGAGAAGGAGAGGGGAGGAAACCATGCTGTCTCCTCCCCAGCTCTCTTACCTTGTCTGGGGCTGGCAGCTCGGGGAATGGAGCCTGGGGTCATGAGTCGACTCTGTGGGAAGTTGCTGAGAAAGCCCCGACAGAGAATAATCACAAATGTGTGAGGTGGGAGAGAGCAGGAGGGAAGGGGCAGACTCATCAGACACCTTCAGCATTCTATTGGCTAGCAGGAGCCAGCAGCCAATAGAATGCTGAAGAGCTGTGTTGAGCCCGCCTCTTCCCTTCAGCTCTCCCCTCTCCCATCTGGAAAGAGCTGGATGAAGATCAGCTCACCCTTGCTGTCTCTGACCATTTCTGCGTAGCAGGAGGCAGTCCCAGCTCTAGCTCTCCCTGAGCTGTGTGGGTGAAGGCAGCTGCAATCGGGAGGGGGGCCTTGTTGGGGGCACTTTGCGCACCTGCCCGCTGTAGTGATATGGACACACTCAGAGATGCTTCCGAGTCGTGAAGGGACAGATAGGAGGATAGGTGACTGAGCCCCACTGAGCTGAGGCAACAGCACAAACCTCCCTTTCCTTTTCGCTGCTTCTGCATGGGAGTGGGTTCCACCCAGTGAAAGGGAGCACAGTCTCCATAACCCACTTATATAGATGTCTGGTGACACAGTCCTTTCCCCCACCTTACTGCTCTCTTGGCTTGTAGAAACGGCACGCAGAGCTCGCACACAGTCTCTGTAACTTTATCTATGGATACCGGATGACATGCTCCTTCCACCCACGTTATCCCTGCCTTGATCGACCCACACCTCTTAGCTCTCCCCAGTTGTCATCAGCTCAGCCGGGCTCCTCGCCTGTGCCCTCCATTCGCTGAGGGCCCACCTCCCTCTCTGTCAAGTTCAAAATGCTGGCAGTATACCCGAACTAGGGGGCATATTGAGTGGTCCCCCTCTTGGATTCTCTGTGAGAGTTAGAGGGAAATGTACATAAAACCTACGTATGTTTAGTCTCCGTATAATCTACATCTATCCCGATGTTCCCTCTCAATGGTGCCATTTCTGCACTGCTCCCTGCCTGTGACGTGGACTTCCCCCTTCTCCTTTCTCCTTAGTTTACAGACTGTCACGACAGGGAGAAATTTGGCACTTTAGTATCATTTCATTTTTGCAGTATAGAACCAGCATCAGCCATTGTTGCACAATCTGACCAACAGACGGACACAATTTATGGAGGAGCAATCTATGGAGACGTGATCACCAAAATGATCATTATGACCTGTTGGGTACTTCTCTGAAACAATGAGATTGGCCACCGTCAGAGACAGGATCCTGGGTTCAACGGACCATTGGTCTGACCCCGTATGACACTACTTATGTTCTTAACTGTGTGTTGAATGAAAAAAAATACTCTTTGGTTTGTTTTAAATCTGCTACCAGTTAGTTTCATGGAGTATCCTCTAATTCTAGTACTATTTGAGTGGGTAAATAACTGCTCCCTATTAACATGTTCCACAACACTCGTGATTTTATACTCTTCTATCATATTCCCCCTCAGTTGTTTCTTCTCCAAGCTGAAGAGCCCTAACCTATCAAGCCTCCCTTCATAGAAGAGCTGTTCTATATGTTTTAGTTTTGTTACCCTTCTCTTTACCTTTTCTACTTCTACTATATCTTTTTTGAGACAGGGCGACCAGAACTTCACACAATACTCAAGGTGAAATCACATCATAGATTTATACAGAAGCATTAGTAGTAATCAATTTATTAGACAGGCACAAAGCCATAGCCATACATAATTAACAGTACACACAATACACAAAAGATAGATAATAAGGCAACCACCAATTAAAAACTGTTTCACAGATGTTCAACCATAAAGTTCAGGATTAGACTTCCATTAGGCTGCAGTCGAGATAATGCCAGATTAACCCATTACTACCTTAAATGCCCTAACGTAATAATATCAGCAGTTAATATAACTAATTCACAAGGGAGATGAACCCAATAAAGTATATTCCAAAAACCGCTTAAGTTCTGCAAATGCAGCAATCAGATATTTAGCAACTACTTGGGTCCATTCTGGACTCTGATCCCCTAGAAGTTTATCCCTCATAAAATCATCCATCCAACCCTGGTGGCGATCCAGGAATGATTGCAAAAAACCAACCCGCAGCCTATCATAACGGTGATACCTAAAAAGTATGTGACTTGTGGACTCGCATTCCTGTTGGTCGTATGGGCACAGTCTCCAAACTATAGGGATTTTATTGAAGCGTCCTTCCAAGAGCTTCATTGGCAGAGCGTTAAATCTGGCTGCCATAATTAGCCATTTACCTCTTGCCGTGATCTCAGCAATAAGATATTGGGCTAAGGTATCGTTTGCGGGAGCCAAGCTGGAATACTGGCTCAGGTGTGTCGAGACATGTACCTTACCCCACTCTTCCTGGAGGTCCATGTCCTGCGACCATGTTCTGGCTTCGACCAAAGCAGGGGAAATATCCTTAGATAACAAATAAGGCCCAGATATCCCCATATGGGTCAGATGGAACTCTATCATCAATGACCACTTACTTTTAAATGAGTCATCCAAAAGAAAAGGAAAAAGGCCCCTAGGGTCTCGACTCTGCATTTTGATCCACATTCTATGCGCCATTCCCCAGGCCCTGGTTGACCATCGCCGCTGGCCTAGTTCAATACGACTAGCCGCACTTGGGGTACCCCCTGGAGCTCTAAGTAAATTCCTCAAAAAGTTAGATTGTACTGTATCAATTTCTGATACTGCAAAGGGTGCCCATAATTCGGCCCCCAAAAGAAGTTGCGCTGAAGATTTACTATTGAATGAACGTAATGCCATTTGAAAGGCAGTCTTCCCAGATTGGGCAAAAAAATTTCCGACAGCAAAGGCAGAACCTTTGGCTTTTAGGCATGCCTTCTTGATATGGGGTTCCCAACTCCCAGTATAATTTAACAGGATGCCCAAATACCTAAACTCCTTGACCTGCTCAATCGAGTTCCCTCCAATGGACCATGAAAATTGGTTATTCCTAAGGGTTTTAGCACAAACCATTACTTTGGACTTCTGATAATTAATTTCTAGGTTGTTTACCAGACAGTAACATGACATTGCCTCCAATTGCCTCTTTAGACCCATCTGAGTTTGCGACATAAGAACCAAGTCGTCCGCAAACAATAAACACCCAACATAACGATTAGCAAGGTGGGGGGTGAGGGGGGTGGGGGGGAGAGACTGTGCCATGAGTAGGATGACATCATTGAAAAAAATATTAAAGAGCGCAGGGGCCAATACACACCCCTGCCTTACACCCCGGCGGACGTTAACCTCATCTGAAACATGGCCACATGGGCCTAATTTTACTGCTACCTTGGAGTCCGAGTAAAGGAACTGAATTAAGAATAACAATCGGTGATGGATTGAAGATCTACCCAATATACTCCAGAGGAGGGCTCTGTCGACCTAGTCAAAAGCCATCCTAAGATCAAGGAAGGCAACAAAACTATTTACATCCTTATATTTCTCCATTATATGTGAGAGGACAACACAATGGTCTATGACTGATCTAGTCGCTTGAAAGCCTGCCTGCTCCAAATGAATTAACTTAGATGCCCCCATCCAGGATATTAATTTGCCCAACAGATATTTGGCATAGATTTTACTTACAACACACAATAGACTAATAGGCCTGTAATTGTCAGGCTTTGATGACAATTCCTTTTTATAAATGGGAACTACTAAAGCTAGTTTCCATGAAGGTGGCACAAGCCCTGTCTGATTTATTGTGGAAAAAAGAACTGCAAGCATGGGTACCCCCCCGCCATTCTTTATGATGCTTTAGTAGGTCTGCTGAGATTAAATCTCTACCTGGGACCTTGTTACTCCTACTTGAGTCTATTAAATCAGCTACCTCCTGGTCTAATACCGGAGGCCAGTCCGGAAGAACAGGAGTTATTCCACTTGTTCATTCTGTGGGGACAGTTGTCGCAGGAGGTGTATACAGTTGGCTGACGTAATTTACCCAAATCTGAGCAGAAATAGGGGCGGGGTCCTACTAATAGGTGCCTTGGTGCCAGCATTCAATAGCCTCCAGAATAATCGAGAATTCCCTGCATGAGCAGCTTCCAACACAGAATCCCATCTACCTTGGAAATATTCCTGTTTTTTCCTCACTATAAGTGCCCGATATTCACATTTGACCTGAGAATAATGGGAAGGTAAATGGGAATACTGACCCTGACGATAAGCTCTATAGGCTGATTTAATTGATCTTTTAGCTCTGGAACACTCCCCATCAGACCACAGAAGCATTATGATATTTTCTGTTTTATTCTCTAACCCTTTCTGGATAATTCTTAATATTCTGTTTGCTTTTTGGGCTGCAACCACACATTGAGCTGGGGATTTCAATGTATTGTCCACAGTGACTCCAACATCCTTTTCCTTAGTGGTATTTATACATAGAATTCACATTGATTCTGACATTATCTTAAAAACCACGCCCTCTCCATTGGCTAACATAGGAACTTCAAAACATTATAACTTAAAAACTACACAACAGATTTTCAAAATTTAAACTCAGGAAATAACCGGATGACAGACTTGAATTTTCTAACACCTTGACACCTCCAGATAAATAACTTTAAACACACGTGTACCCATCAAGAAAAAATGGTCACAAACCAGAAGTAAAAAACACTTCTCCCTACAATTTTCAAACATCTGTCTGTAGCTTTTTTGTTTTCATCTATTTTGCATGAGATTTGGACATATTGTACTGCTCACCCAAATGATCCTCCCTACAAAATTTCAGACTGCTAGGATAAATAATCTCAATATTGCAATGAGTAGAATTGTTGTGGTTTTAATGGATAGAGTAACTTGCCTTAACTATAGAGGTGCTCCTGCGCCTCTGTAATAATAATAATTTTACCCTATGCCCACCTTCGTTACTATGCATGTCATCCCTAATAACTTTGGATCCCTCATGCCAATTTCAACCAAATCTGGCCAATGGATAGAAAACTCAAAGACAAGAAGGGCCAACATTATTCATAGCAATAGGTGCAGCCAGAGGGGACAGAATGCCCCTTTTGCAACTGAATAACCAACTAATTTGCATTGATCATTGCCCCTGCCACTTTTAGGAAATGAGCGGACTGATCCAGGATGCATCCATGCACCAAGCTCACAGCATGCACATGCACACACCACACATGTGCCATCATGCATGGCATACATGGAGTGTGCATGTGGGGCATTACCTTCTGTGCTTGGTGCATGCCTGGTGCATACCTGGTGGGAGCACACAATTTATGCACCTTGAATCAGGCTCCAAGCTTCATTCATTTGGTTCCACGCACAGATGGGCTAAATAGACAAAATGGGCCAAAGGATAGAAAGACAGACTTCCCTTGCAGCCTCCACTTCCCACTAAGCCATTCTCCTAAATGGCTTGTGTTTACTCAGGATAGAATTGGCCCTAATTAATTCCAAATTATACAGCCAGTCATTAAAGTACTGATTGCCTGCTTAGTAAATAAGTTGATTATAAGAAGTTGTTTATTGAGGTTTTGCCGCTCCTCTGTGGCTCAGGCATCTATCGATTATTGCATTGTTAACCCCCATTAAATATAGTTTTAATAAGCCATCGGCAGGCAATCTAGGGGTGATTGCTGCCTTATTAAAGATGCATTAAATGGCCAATTAAAATCAGCCTCTTTTTTGTTTGTTTTGAAGTAGGAGCTCAACCAGGAAATGTTTGTTAGAGGCACAGGGTGAGGGGTGTTGAGGATGTGGGAGACTTGGGGTCAAATCTGAAGTACTCAACCTGACCAGGTACTAATTGGGACTCAATTAGTAGGGCTGATCCAATGCCCCGCGCAGATCCCGCACGGAGCCACGCTCAAACCGCGCAGATCCCCATAGCAGGCACATTGTGCCCCGCGGAAACTGGGCACATGCGCATGTACGAGGTCCATAGAGCATTGGATCGCAGCCATTGTCTGATGAGCTACCGGACGTACCAAAATTCTCTTTCTTCTCCCAATGTTTCAACGTCTGATACTGATTTTCCAACCTCCGGGACCAGTTTTTCAACTTCTGGCACCAGTTTATGTACCGATTTTCCACTTTACCGATTGGTAACTTGATAACAACACCTGGAATTTTCAGGTAATTTGGTATCTGATCAACACTCCGTCGTACCCCATCAGGCACACAACATGGTATTTGAAATTGTGGGTATTATCCGTGAGTAGGCAAGGATGGAGACTAGGGATGGGCAGAAGGTGCATAATTAATTTGTTTTCGTTTACAAAAACCCTTTCATTTTGGGGGCATTTCATAAACAAAAACTTTCATTTTCGTTTTTTTTCTTGCTTTTTCGTTTTGTTTTTTTTAAATCACTGCACATGCACAAAATGTCCACTGCTGGTGTCATTTTGTGTCAGGGCTGTGCATGCACAGAATAGCCCTGGTGGCTATTTGTGCATATCCAGTGTTTTATTTTTAATTCATTTAATTTAAAAAAATTAATTAATTCATTCATTTATTTTTACAAATTTCTACCCCACCCTTCCTGCCAAAGCAGCTCGGGGCAGCTAACAAGTATAAAAAGATAAAAATACAATACAAATATAATAAATCTAAATCTAAACGTCTCTATTCCATTCTTGTCCTCCTTGATCTCTCTGCTGCCTTCGATACTGTTGACCACTCACTCTTGCTGGATTCCCTTCACTCCCTTGGCTTTTGTGGCTCTGTCCATAACTGGTTCTCCTCCTACCTCTCTGACCGCTCCTTTAATGTGTCTCTCTCCAACTCCACCTCCTCCTCCTTCCCCCTCTCAGTTGGTGTTCCTCAAGGCTCTGTTCTTGGCCCTCTCCTCTTCTCGATCTATACCTCATCCTTAGGCAAACTCATTGCCTCCCATGGCTTCCAATACCACCTCTATGCTGATGACACTCAACTCTATCTCTCTACTCCCTCTCTCTCTCCCTCTGTTCAAGCTCGTCTCATCAACTGTCTCTCTGACATCTCTACCTGGATGTCTCAACGTCAACTCAAACTCAACATGGCTAAAACTGAACTCCTTATCTTCCCCCCTCATCCTTCCTCTCCTTCCTCACTGTCAATAACTATTGATGGAGTCACCATCCTGCCTGTCCCCCAAGCCCGTAGCCTAGGCTTCATCTTTGACTCACCCCTTTCTTTTAAACCCTACATTGACTCTGTTGCTAAATCCTGTCGCTTCTCCCTCCATAACATTGCTAAGATTCGCCCTTTTCTCTCTGTCTCGTCTGCCAAAACTCTTGTTCATGCTCTGGTCATCTCTCGCCTCGATTACTGTAACCTCCTTCTCACTGGCCTTCCCCGGTCTCACCTTTCTCCCCTCATCTCTGTCCAAAACTCTGCTGCCAGGGTCATCTACCTCGCCAGTCGCTTCGACCATGTGCAGCCCCTCCTCTCTTCGCTTCACTGGCTTCCCCTTCCTGAACGAATCCTGCACAAGCTCCTAGTCTTCACCTATAAAGCTCTTCACAACCTTGCTCCCCCCTACCTCTCTGCACTTATCGCCCTCCATACTCCAGCCCGTGCACTTCGCTCCTCCTCTGTCCCTTCTCTCACCCTTCCACGCCTTCCCTGCTCCCCTAAGCGCCTTCGTCCCTTCTCACTTGCTGCCCCCCATGCCTGGAACTCCCTCCCTGTCCACATCCGCCTTGCCCCCTCCCTTCATACCTTCAAATCTCTCCTTAAAACTCACCTCTTTCGCTCTGCTCTGTCTGACTCTTTATCCTGCTGAGCCACTATTCCTATACCTACGATCGGTTTACCCTTATCCTTGCAACATGGACCTGCCTGCTGTCATTCTCATCGTAACCAAGCCAAGTACGTGCACTTGAGACCTCGCATCTTCATGAATGTTAGACCCCTTGTCTCTCCCTCTGTTCCCCTTCCTAAGTCTCTCCCCCAGCTCCTGTCTCTCAGATTGTAAGCCCTAGGGGCAGGGACCGTGTCTATTTTATTACTTTGTAAAGTGCCAGGTACACTGCTGGCGCTATATAAATGTTTGTTAATAATAATAATAATAATAAATGCAAAATATATAGAAACAAAAACCAATAAAACAGTCCACCATGGGAGATGTCAAAAAATTAAAAAACCCAACCCTCACCCGTAACCCTCCCCCCCCATCTCCCTCACCAAAAGCCTGGAGGAACAACCACTTCTTGCATTGTCGCCGAAAGGAGGAGCGGTCCAGGGTCACCTGGGCCTCCGCTGGATGGGAGTTCCACAGCCTAGGTGCGGCCACTGAGATTGAATGCCCTCCCTATAGTCACCCCGTGAGCCGTTCGGGGGACTTTGAGAGGGGCGCTCCCAGTGGGTCGGAGGGGCTGATCCAGAATGTAAGGGGTGAGGCGGTCCCTCAGATAGGTGGGGCCCAGGCTTTATAGGGCTTTTTAGGTAAATATAGACACCTTGACTCGGGCCTGGAAGACTATCGGCAGCCAGTGCACTGCTTGGAGCACTGGTGTAATGTGCTCACAGAGGCCCATCCCTGTTAGGACACGGGCCGCCACATTCTGCACCAGCTGAAGTCTCCAAACTCTCACCGTGGGTAGCCCCACATAGAGCACGTTACAATAGTCTAGTCTTGAGGTGATGAAAGCATGGATGATAATGGCCAGGTCAAAGACCAAGATCTACGGCCAAAGCCATTGCACCAGATGTAATTGGTGAAACGTACTCCTCATCCTAACCTGGATATCCAGGCAGAGCTGGGAATCGAGGAGCACCTCCAGACTACAGATCTGAGGGACCAGTGAAGGGTGAACCCTATCAGTGACAGGGAAGGCCACACCCATCACCTTACTCACTAATGCCACTTCTATCTTGTCAGGATTGAGCCTCAGATGACGCGCCCTCATCCAGTCCCCCACAGCCACCAAACACTGGGCAAGCACCGAGACTGCCGGGTCTGGGTCAGATGAAAAAGAGAGGTAGCATTGGGTGTCATCGGCATATTGATGACACCGAACCCCAAACTGTCTCACGACCTCACCCAGAGGCTGCATATGCACCTTAAACAGAAGAGGGAACAAGATGGAACCCTGTAAGACTCCACATGAGAGGTCTCAGGGAGATAAAGAACAGTCCTCGAGCACCACCTACTGAGTTCTCCCGGCCAGGAAAGAGCAGAACCATTCAAGAACAATTACACCCACCTCGATTCGGTCCCGCAGGCGAGTCACCATCATCTCATGGTCAACAGTATCAAAAGCAGCCAACGACTCTAACAGAATCAGCAGGGTCGACTGACCCTAATCCAATTCCCGGCGAATGTTGTCGACCAAAGTCACAAGTGCAATCTCAGTGCCATAACCCAGATGAAAACCGGACTGTATGGGATAAAAAAGCCCAGCCTGGTCCAGATGCCCTTGAAGCTGCCAAGCCACTACCTGTTCAATAACTCTCCCTAAAAAGGGAAAGATAGAGACAGGCCAATAGCTGGCAAGAGAATCAATGTCAAGTGATGGTTTCTTGAGCAGAGGCCATGCTTGGCACTCTACTCTCCCGGAGGGAGGCATTGACCACCACTGCCAGCAATGGCCCCAATGTCTCCTGGCTGGCCTTAACCAGCCAGGACAGGCACGGAACTAATTCACAAGAGGTGGCTCTGGCCGCCCCAAGAACATCTTCCACATCGGTGGGTGACACACACTGAAACTGATCCCACAAAACCAGATGAGGCTTCCATAACCTCTTGTTCTCCTAGTAGGGATGTGCGAACGCGATTCGGAAGTTCGGAGTTCGGACCAAACTCCAATACTTCGGTCGATCAAATCGAACTTTCGAACCAAACTCAAATTCGACCGAACTGTTCGGTTGAATCTGAACCAGTTTGGAAGGCCAAAAAACCCTGGGTTTGAATGTAAGAACTCGGTTTGGAAGTTCGGAATTCGACCGAACTCGAATAGTTCGGTCAACCGAACTGAACTTTCAAACCGAACTCAATTTTCGAACCAAACCGAATTTCTGAACTCGGTTCTGTTTGCACATCCCTATCTCCTAGCATAATAAGTGTGGTGTTGAAGTCATGATGAGTACGAGTGATTTTATCTGCAAAGTAATCAACAAACATGTCACAGCGGGCACCAGAAAATTCCGCTTCCAGATGGAAGGAGGCCGGATGGACCAACCCCCTCACCACCGGGAAAAGCTCCACTGGTTGAGACTTCGCAGATGCTATAAGGGCAGCAAAGAACCCTTTTGGGGTTCCACCAGTGTTGGGAGGGAAGGAGCAGAATGAATGTATCCAGAGAGGGAGTTCCAGGTCTGGGGGGCAGCAAGGGAGAAGATGTTCCAAGGAGCAATAGATTGCCAGTTGCAGAGGAGGAGCAAAGCTCTCAGGCTGGAATGTGTTGAGAAACAAGCTATGTCATAGGTCTGTAAATGCCATGGACCCTATGTCACAATCGGTCAGCTTTAGCATGTGGACGATGCTACCGTCGTTCCAACTGCCACCCATCCCGCTTCAGTTGCTGCAGGTCCTCTGTAAACCAGGGAGGCCTGTGGCACTGACGCTTAGGGAGCAGATGCCTGGGAGCCATCAGGTTGATGGCCTCAGTCAGCAAGGTGTTCCAAAAAGCAATGAGCTCATCAAGCGAGTGGTCATCAGGATCAAAGGGCAACTCCCCGAGACCATTCCGGAGCCTCTCTGGTTCCATTACTGCCGCCCGCCGCAACAGGGCAGGAAGGATCATTTTTGGGCCCCCCTCCCTGCGAGGGCCCTGGCACAAATTTCCTTCCTGTCCATGTTGTAGCTACATCAGTGTTGGGAGTGAGGGAGCAAAATGAATGTATCCAGAGAGGGAGTTCCAGGTCTGGGGGGCAGCAAGGGAGAAGATGTTGCAAGGAGAAATAGATTGCCAGTCGCAGAGGAGGAGCAAAGCTCCCAGGCTGGAATGTGTTGAGAAACAAGTGTGGAGAGATAAGGGGGAGCAAGGCCATGAAGAGCCTTGAAGGTAAAGACAGGCATCTTGTGCTGAATATGGTCTCTTCAAGAATCCGCTCTCGTTGCTGAAACTTACTCCGTTCAACCTCTTGCCATTGGTGATGGCTTCCTTAGACTCTTGGCTCCCACTCTCTGGTGATCACTCATTCCAGGCACATTGTTAAGAGGCTGATAATTAATCGTCGCTAGTCACTAAAAAAAGAGATCATTCTTAGCAGAAAATTACCACCGTGTTCTGCAGAAATGTTAACGCGCACGGCCATAAAAATGAATGGGGGAGCTCAAGTGCTGGCTGCCATGGGAGGTGTGAATTATAACCCTGGACTGCAGAAGGATGCAACTTTTTCCGATGTTCTCAAGGAGAGGAAATGCTCATTGACTGTGCTGTATTTTAATCCCATGGATTTTTCTCTCTGTCTTCAAATGAGTCCTTGTCACAACTAGCGACTGTTGCAAGAAACAAGTTGAAACTTATTCTGGGAGTATTACCTCAAAGTCAAGTTAAGATCATGGGAGTGTTTTTCCATTGCAAACTTATTCTCTCAATCTAGCTCAATGATTGGCTAGAGCTGAAACGGCTACTAAATTTAGTACCTGTGGGTAATACCCACATTTTCTGGTACCGCATTAGGTATTCAATGGGTTACTTGGATACTGTTTGGGTACCCGGATACCTCCCAAAATAAGTAACATCTGGTAACAATTTTTTTGATTTATCTAATTACAGATTGGTATACCTGGTTGGGAAACCAAAAAATCAGGACAGAAATTTTAAAAAATCAGGCCCAGAAGTTGATTTTCTAGGACTGGAAGTTGACCTTCAGGGACTAGAAGTCAACTTTGTGTGATGGAAAATAAAAAAAATAGGCATCAGAAGTCAAAAAAATTGACACGGAAGTAAAAAAGTTGGTACTGAAAGCAGGTATTCCAGGACCGTACGTTGACATTCTGGGACATCGGGTAGCTGAATCAGGTCACAATCGGGTACCAATCGGTACCTGATGTTGTCGGATTGATTCTGATACTAGAAATATATCGGGTATAACTGCTTTTGCAGATACTCGTCTCAGTTCTACTGGTTGTCCAAAACTTTTGGTGGTCATGAGCCACGTTCAAAGTAGAGTTGAAATGGGTATCCACCACTAACCAGTAACCAATGTGATCCCCAGTATCTGATCTGACAAAGGTTGGTTACTGAATGCTATCCATTTATTGTTCAGTGGGTTAGCCGGTTAACTCTTTGACTGATTTACCACATTACTCCATCATTCTGCTTACACTGTTCAACATATTCCCCATTGCTGTATTGCCGTTTTCCCATCAGTTCCGTGGTTACCGTTTAATTCTGTTTGCCCATATTTTTTTTCCTGTTTACTCTCCACCCTCCCCGATGTGGTTCAACTCGTTAGTTTCCCATTGCCTACCAGATTCAACAAGCAGAGTAAACAACAACTGACAAGCAGAATTCCAGAAATAAAAATGATAACGCAATATTCTGGTTATGTAGTGATGCATTAATGTGGTAGTATGGCAATGGTAATATGGTAAATTGGTTAACCATTTCAGTTAGAGCCATTTTGTGGGCCCCTTTAGATACCCTTTATATTTATACCCTTACACGTGTGCGCATACACACACACACACACACACACACACACACACACACATGCATAACCTGGAGGTCTGATTGGAGAAGATTCTGACGAGATTCCCAGTCGATCGATCGATCGATGATAGATATATGATAGCTAGACTGGGGGTCAGGTCAGAATCTTCTCCGATAAGGCCCCCAGTCGAAATATCAAACAGCTGTTCTATTTTGTTTTGTTATTATTATTTTTTTTAATTACAATATTTTTACCCTGCCTCTCCAACATATAGCCGCTCAAGGTGGCTTACAAGTATAAACTATTTTTAAAACATATACAATTATTTTCATGGACGAGTCTGTGAAAATGTAACAGTGGTTTCAATCCAGCCCTATGAAAGACAAAAACAGATCTGTTCTTCATCTTAAACCACAGTTGCCACTAGGTGTGGCAGATCAAAGCGCCAGAGGAAACCACAAACTCCCAAGCTAGCAGGATTGCGGCTGCCTGGAAGAAGTTGCTGGGGGAAGCTCACAAAATGCTTCCCAGCTGGGAGAGTATTGCAGCGTGGCAGTCAGAGCCTTTGCTTACAGACTCAATCTACCGAGGTTGGCGCATTTTTGCCGATGAAGCAAGTTTACCAATAAGAGCCTCTAATAATCTACCGCTGTTCAAGAAAGAGAGAGAGAGAGAGAGAGAGAGAGAGAGAAAACAGCAAACAGACATCGCAGGTGGGGTCTTAGCATCTGTGCGCAAATAGGGTCCAGAGATTTAAGTGGGAGAGAATTGCCTCCAGTATATATATATATATATTTATATAGGGAGAGAAATAGATAGTATTTGAAAATGAAAAAAATAAAATAAAATAAAGCCCCATGTCACTGAGCGAGGGGAGAGGAGTAGAACCAATTTCCCAATTTCAATCTTCGGTTCGCTGGGATTCAGCCGCTCAGATGTCACCTGCTTTGCTAAATTGACTAGGCCGAGGGCCGCTGAAATGCTTATTGAGCCTTACTGTGCGGTGTTTATGAAGGCCTATTGCATGGGCCTGACAGGGTGATGAATTGGCCCGTCTCTCCGGAGCTATATGATGGGGGGGCGGGGGGGGGGAGCTTTGTGAGGAGAGGAAAAGGTAAAGAGGAATGCTTCTCCTCCGGAAGAGGGGGGTGAGACAGAGGGAAGAAACTGGGAGGAGGGAGGTTTCGCTCTATTATCAGTTCTGTTGTCAATAACCAATCCCCCCCCATGGGAGTTCTGGATAGGGATGGAGGAGGGCAGTAGGGGACGCAGCTGGAAATGGTGAGTTAAGCAGTTTGTCGGTGAGGGCCCCAGGGGGGCTTTGATTAGATTATTACAGAAATGTAACTGTGAAGCTGCCTCGTGTCAAGGGGGACGCTTGTACCTAAAATCCTCAGACAGCACTCTTATTTCTCCTCACTCCCGTGCAATCTCATTGTCACTAGGCCTGAAACGACAAATTGCGGCAAACGCTGTTTCTGTCAGAAATAGGTCATTTGTGCAATGCGGAAACGTACCAGCATCTCCACTATTTTTGCCATGACGTTTTGCAAGTTGATCAGAGCTGTTACAGGGCCAATCCCAAGCCCCGTGTGTGCCCTCAGGGCAGGCGGAGATGTAAAAGTGCTGGCTAAGTGCCAGGGAAATGCTGTAAATTGCCATAAAAGTTCCGAGGAGTCCTGGATGGAAAGTAACAGAAAATGATAAAAAGAACCGACCCCAAAATGACGACAACAAAAAAGACGGAAGGTGACAGAAAATACAAGAAAGTGACAAAATTGAGAGGACATGATGGAAAACCACAGGCACCGATGGTGACAATGGCAGAAGCGTGGAATCACCAGATATTGACAAAGTACCGATAAACACTTGCAAGTGCTCCTGAAAGGTCAGTATTTCCCTGTAGAAAGGAAACATTTGCCCTTGTCTGCACCCTAATTGTCAGCATGGAATGATCATATGGGCCTTCAGGGCAGTGGGGTGGCTGGGAGTCTCCAAGTTTTAACCTATCAACTCTGGGCCGCAAGAGGAATCCTGGGCTCCCCCTTGGTGCCACCAAATGACAATGAGGAAGAGCGTCTTGACAGAAGAGAAGACAGTCTGAGCATACCTCCCAACATTTTGAGTGATCAGAGGGATAAGTTCCACCCCCTTGGCTAATAAGCTCCATCCCTCAGTGAATAAGCTCCTCCCCCTCATGCACTTACATGTGCACAGACAACTCCCAAGATTCCTAGTGCAGAAAGAGGGTCAGCAGCTCTTCTGCATCTCGTTCCACTTGGTTTCTTGATGTTCTATCATCTCCCCATTGTCCCCACTAGGGCTTTTCCTGGGCCACCAGCAAAGAGGTCCTGGAGGCTGGAATCCTGGTCTCGTTGTCTTTCTTTCCTGGAAGAGGGACAGTGGGATTCAGCACCCAAAAAGGGACAGTCTCCCCTAAATAGGCATTGTTGGGGAGGTGTGAGCTGAGAGAGAATTTTTCCTGGGAGCAGGGAGTTGGACTAGGTGAAGTCCCTTCCCAGTCTATGGGTGTCTTTAGACATAACGTCAACGGTTGTCTGAATGTGTGTTTTGACCTTGAGATGAACACCGGTTTGGCCCTGTATTCACCATGTGATGCTGCTTACACACACAGCCCACCTTGGGGCAAATTGGTGTTTTTCTTGCCCCCTGCTCTCAGCACACCAGTGCTGTCACCTCGTTCCCTGTGTTGTACCTGCTAACACACCACGCGATAGCATTAGACACAACGTTGGCCACGTGTTCAGCCGAAACACGCAAATTGGCCTTGCGATGCAGTGGTGTTCACACTGAGTGTTCAAGGGGTGGCCAGATTGGTGTTGGGATTGTTATAGTGCTTACACACAACAGCCAAATACGTGCTTACGGGCATCTTTAGATGTAACCCAATCTTTGTTACGTCTAAAGATGCCCACTGTTTTATGATCTTATCTAATTCATTGTTCCTCTGTTGTGCATGTATCTACTTTCTTGTGTGTGTGTGTACATCTATTTCTGAATAACGCTGCTTGCCATCATACAGGGAGAGGCAGGAACCAACATTAGCTTTAGTTTCCATTCTCCAGTTAACTTCAATAATGTGATACAGGGCTCAAAATCCAGCCCTGTATCATGTTATTGAATTTAACGGGAGATGGGGAAAATAATGCTAATGAATTTTATGTGACTGCGTGAGTAAAACTCCTGTAAGTCCCCACCCCTCCCTGAACGTCGACAAGCAGCTGTATCCCATGATTGAGTTTAATGGGTTCTGGACCGGACCCTGTGGTCATCCGGGAATGTCCGGCTCGAGGTCCCCCGAGTCTGCCGGGGGACCACACAGGGGAGGGCATTCTTCGTGGCCGCACCACGGCTGTGGAACGCCTTTCTGGTTGAGGCCCAGTTGACCCCGGACCGCCCCTCCTTTCAAAGAAGTTGTAAGACCTGGCTGTTCCACCAGGCATTTGACGGGGGAGAAGGGTGATGGAGTGGGGGGAGTGGGTTAGGGTGGGGTGGCTTATTTTAGTATCCTCCTTTTATGTCCTGTTTTTAGTTTTATTGTTGCTGTTTTATGGATTGTAAGCCGTCCCGAGCTGCCTGAGGCAGGAGGGGCGGGGTAGCAAAATTTAAAAATAAAAAAATAAATAAACAAATAAATAAATGGAAGAACAGAAAAATAATGCTAAAAACCCTGGTCACACGAACGGGGAATTTCACATGACCGCGCTAATGCGAGTTAAACTCACGATAATCCCCGCCCCTCCCTGAACGTTGTCAAGCAGTCTGAGTCATAGCAGTGGCTGAATCTGCTCCTCTAGCGCGTTGGACCATGGGCGTAACTTAAGTGAGGGCCGTGGGAGAGATGTTCATTAAAGCTTCCTGTCTATAGTTCCAGGAAGTGGGGTTTTGCTCCCCCGCACAGTTCCACAGTCGAATACCTGGATTGGCAGGTAACAATGGCTAGGTAGACTGCAGGGAAGGCTTTGGTAATGGGGTGTCACTGCTATGATTAAAGCTGAAAGAATTTTTCATGGAAAAAACCTTTCCCCGATGAAAACAGACAGTTCAATGGTTTCCCGACGATATGGAAAACGTACCCATTCATTCGAGTTTTTGTTTGGCATTTTCATCAACCCAGAATGCCATGAAAGTGTCAAAAGTGTCAACAGTGTTGGAAATTCTTTGATGGAAATACCAAAAGCTGTGAATGGGCAAAAAGAAAATGTGAAAAAATAGCATGGACATCAAGTATGGTTCCCAGAAAGACAGTAATTCATGTTGATTCGGGAATGGTGGATTTCAGTTTAGCTCTAAACACAGAACTGATGTGTGTCCTCAGGATGGATAGATAGATAGATAGATAGATAGATAGATAGATAATGTTGTAGCAGTTAAATCCCCATTTCGCTCATCCCAGCAGATATATTCTTTTTTATAATTACCCATTCCGTCGATTTCAAATACTAGTTAAAAATGTGAAACGTGAGTCAATTTTTGCACCGTAAGTTTCTCTGATATAAGATCCCCCGGCATCTCAGACAGCAACAGGAGCCCCCTCGAATGCTCCTCCTCTATACCCAAGCCTCACATTAAAACTGCTGCACTTAGAAGAGATACCTGGTGCCATCAGGGCTGACCTTATTAAAAGGGATTGCTGTAGAAGTAAAATCTAAAAGGTAATAAAAAGAATGGCCAATATTTTTTAAACGGGACAAGCTTTCCGTAGACTCTTTTCCAGTGGTGCCTCTAGTGAAAAATGTTCCCTAGCTAGGCAAGACCACACTGTGAAAATCTGTAACGCAGCTTAAACCAAGATTTTAAACTTTACCCTTCAGGTGACCTACCTCACACAGCACAAAAGTTAATTTTCTGTCTATAACGAAAGCCTGGGAGTTTTTATACTAAGTGTTTTGTCCCTTTGATTATTATTAATTATTATTATCATCATCAATTTAAATTCCACCAGTCTCCAAGCAGGATTCAGGGCACCTTACAACACATACAAAAATAAGACAAGTACACAATTGAATATTTCATAGTAAAAAAAAACCCTCTGGTTTACAAGAAGAGTTAAGGCTCTTGCAAATTCAATCATGCACTAAAAAGCATGGAAATTGCAAGTTAAGGTTCCCGCCTTAACATCGTGCTATGTTAGCAGTAAAGACATTGTACAGTCTCACATATTGTGTTCACTTACAACTTAGACTCCATGTACCCGCACTTTGCCTTTGTCTTTCAGCCCCAAGCCTCTTCCTCTGCAGGTTGGGGGCAACACTGAAGCTGGGGACAGGAGCTTCACACCCAAAGCGCCCCCCTGCCCTCACTCCCTTGCCCTTCCCACACCCAAAATGCCCCCCTGCCCTCGCTCCCTTGCCTCCCCCAAATCCAAAGCGCCCTATGCCCTCACTCCCTTGCCCCCTGCTCTCACTTCCCTGCCTCCCCAAAGCGCCCCTTGCCCTCGCTCTCTTGCCTCCTGTCCTTGCTCCCTTGCCCCCACAGTCAAAGCGCCCTCTACCCTCGCTCCCTTGCCTCCTCCACACCCAAAGTGCTCCTGCCCATTCTCTTGCCCCCAAACCCAAAGCTCCCCATGCACTTGCTACCTTGCCCCCCTGCCCTCCTTGCCCCCACACCCAAAGTGCCCCCTGCCCTCATTCCCTTGCCCCTCACACCCAAAGCGCCCCCTGTCCTTGCTCCCTTGCCCCTCCATCCCAAGCGCTCCCCTGCCCTCACTCCCTTGCCCCCACACCTAAAGCGTCCCCTGCCTTGCTCCCTTGCCTCCCCAAAGTCTGGCCCCCCCC
>QEPC01010034.1:298089-328189 GCA_003113815.1 Sphenodon punctatus
GTTAAACCACCCCCCCCACCCCAGGGATCAGTACAGTACCAGTACACTTACCTGCTGCTGGTGCTGGATGGCTGGCTCTGGGTCGCACTCGCCGGTGGGCAGCGGCGGCCCGGAGCCTGCACTAGGGACTTAGGGGAATTTTTTGTTGTTGTTTAACGTTAAATCCAGGCTGGGCAGGGTGGGTGGGTGGGTGGTGTCCCTCCTTCCACCAGCACAGCCTGGACTCGGGGAGGGGGGAGGTTTTTGGCTTTTTTCATTGACAGTTCCCCATTGAAATCAATGTAAAAGATCCGGTACCGGTAAACCGGTATTAATCCGGTAAGCCGTTTTTTTTAAATCCGGGAACCGGTAAAACCGGTACTCGGTATTTGCCCTGATGTCCCACCCCTACCCGATATGGTACTTGAAAATGTGGGTATTGTAACAGAGAGCGGTCACACCTGGGTAAGTTCCCACAGGATGCAGGCCATATACTCAGACCCTTAGAGGATTAGCTTTCAACACAGTGCTTTATTCTATTCATACAATAGTCTTTGCTGCACATAAGTCTCTATGTAGCTCACTACGTTCTACAGAGGGATGGATCCAGGATTCGTGAGGCCATGTGTGAAGTCTTGGTGTGGGGCCTAATTATGCAAATGTGTAAATTTACATAAAATTTACTCCCTCTGGATAGGAAGGATTCCCATTCTCCACCACTCCGAGCAACCATGGAGAAGCACGGCCTCCCCATGCTTCTCTCCCCTCCTCCCCCCCCTCTCCCCAGCTTGCCACCCCTTGGCTACCTTACCTGTCGCACAGCCGAGCAGCCATAGACAGGCATGGCCTCCCATTGCTTCCCCCCAGCCGAGTGTCTATCACCACTTACCAGGAGTGGTTCCACTGCAGGGGCAGCCGGGCGGGCAGGGAGGCAGGCACAGAGAGACTGACTGCATCCACTGCCTGACTGGAGGAGGGGGGTGAGCTTGGCCAGTCTGCCCTCCAGGGCCTGTTGCTTCTTGCTGCTGGTGCCGCCTGTGCCTTGTGCATGTACGTGGTGAAACCTGTCCAGAGGTGCTGCTATCACCCACACAAGACACCCACAATGCAGCTAGCCTATTAAGCGCATTATGCCATGAATATATATATATATATATAACCAGTTCAGTTGTGCCCCCATAATCAGTTCACACCGCCCCTATCCCATAACCAGTTCATTTGCACCCCCACCCCATATAATTAATTCACGCTGCCCCCCACCCATAGCCATTTAATTTGTGCCCCCAGGGCAGCATGAATTGATTATATGGGGTGTGTGCAAATGAACTGGTTATGGGGTGCGGGTCTAAAGACAGTATTCCTGTTAGCAATAACTTCATTAAGAAGAGTTAGTGAAATAGCAGCCATAATAATCTCAGAACTATATTTTCAGATTTTCCAAGACAGAATAGATATTGCTTTATATCCTAAATTCCTACCTAAGTTAATATAAGTAAGACAGTTGTGAGAATGTGGCCCTTTTTACACCGGCCTCTCCCACCCATGAACACACAGATTTCTGCGTGTTCATGGGTGGGGGAACCCCGTGTGAAAAACACGGTGCACATGCCCATGGTGAGTGGGGGTGCCTGCATGCCTGCCTAACATGCATCTCCACTCACCCCCCACTCATCCCCATGCACAGAGCAACCAGGGGAAACAGCGGTTACTACAGGGTGTGGATGAGTGGGGGGTGACTGGGGATGCGTGTGCAGCTGTGTGCATGCCCCACCTATGCACCAGCACGCCCATGGACCCCCCACCCGCCAGAGTCATGTAAAAATGGCATGCGAGGATCCACTCAAAGAAGAACAGAAGGTTGCTGCCTTGTAAACAAGGTTCTTCGAGATAGCTCCTAACATTCTCATCACACCCACCCTTCCAGTCCCGCATGGAATTTTCTTATATTCCTAGAAAGGGTTGGGAAGGAACTGTCATTCTGAGGGGGAGAGGGCTTTTTATACTTAGAGGAGCTCGAGACCATCATGTGGTCTATATTTGAATAGGGTGAACATACACAACCCAGTTCTGAGAATGTTGGGTACCATCTCGAAGAACCTTCTTTACAAGGTAACAACCTTCTGATCACTCAGTGGGGAGAAGTTGTTTGTAAACAAACAGCTTTACCTCCCAGTCTGATCGGTGTCCTGGTGTCCCGCTGCTGCTGCTCCTGCTGCAGCGCTACTAGGCGGCAGAGCCTCAGAGGCAGGTGAGGGATGAGGACCAAAGCCAGGGAGGAGGAGGCAGAAGAACTTATTAGGGGAGAAGTCAGCCAGGCAAGCATGGGGCCCCAGCTGGACGTGGGGCCATGTGCAGCCGCACATGTGGCACATGCTTGGGGACGGCCCTGATTCTACATAGTCTCTACACAGTCCTAATGCCGGGAAAGGAACTCCTCTGGAACCCAAACCCTACCTAACCCTTGCTCAGCCAAACAAAATCCTCAGGCTAGCCACTTCCAGGCTTGGTTCTGTTCAGTACCTGGACATCAGCGTCCCTCAGCCAGCTCTTACTTTTCAACCACTCAGTAGGGTTTCAGGACCAAGACAATGATCCTGGAGCCTCCTCTGAATTGGGTTCCCTCCAGCTCCCAGGCACAGACTGACCTTTTCCTGACTTCAGGCTTCTCTTATGTATTCCCAGAGTGGGTGTGGCCAGTCTCCACTCTCCTCAGCCTTAAAGGGCCAGTATCTGCCCACTCTGTTGTTTTATCCTTCAGCCTGTTTCCAGCTCAGGCTAATGTCCATTTACAAGGCTGGCTTTGCCACGCCCAGCTCCAGTGTCACCCCACCTGGTAATCACTCTTAAAGGGGACACAGTCCTTCCTGGCTGCACTCTGCTGCAGGTATTACCCAGAGGCAGCAAATGCACTACCTGTGTTAGCTCGTGTCTGGTCCTGGAAAGCTTAGCAGACAGTCTGCTACAGCCTGGAACAAATAGTTACATTTCACAGCCGCAAAGATTGAGTCTCACTGAAACAGTATTCATGATTTTGTCTTTGCTTTGTTTATTTTGCAACCTTGCTCTGGTGTTTTTGTTACTTTAGCTAGTTGATATTTGGTCCTTTCTTTATATTAGTGTTCCCAGGGTTTCATTTGGGACAGGCTTCAGCCCTGTCACCTCTTCCAGAGTCTCTCTCTGCTGATGCTGTGGAAGACTCCATCCACGGCTGGATGCAGAAACACCAGCCTAGTCTGTCTCCTGGCAAAGTTGACCATGATCAGCAGTGAAAACATGACTGATTGGTGTCAGTAGTGCCAGCCCTCAACCTTGGCCCAAATCAAGCTTAATCTGGCCCTAGAAAAATAGAGTCCTAGAATTCTAAGGTTGGAAGGGTGTCTCCTAGGGCCATCTAGTCTGACTCAAAGGCAGGCTAATCTCTGCCTGCAGTAGGGGTGGAGATTGGCCTGGGGGCCAAATGCGGCCTGCAGCAAGTTTTTATGTGGTCCCATTCCACTTCCTCGATCTGACCCTTGAATTCAGTTCTTATCTCCAGTCACTGAAAAACTGAGCTCAAGGGAAGAGAGCAGAGATGCGGGAGCTTGCAAACAAGTATAGAGGACAGTTCCATGGCACAGATCCATGATCTGGACCCTCCTTTCCTGAGTGCATCCCTTAAGCACCCCTGCCCCAACGTCTGTGTGGCCCTCGGAGCTTGTGCAAGCTTTCAAAGTGGCCCCCGGGAGGGAAAGGTTTCCCCTCCCCTGGCCTACATCATCGTAGACAGATGCTCATCCAGATGGATTTTGAACACTTCCCAGGAGGGAGATTCCAAGACCTCCCTGGCCAACTTGTTTCATTGCCCGACGGTTCTTACACTTAGGGATTCCCCCCCCCCTAATATCTAACTGAAATCTACATTGTTGTAATTTAAACTCAATTTAAGTAGGCATCAGGAATGGGGGCTGGTGGAGTCATGGAGTTCTGCCAGTCGCTCTAAATTCCTTCCAGGCTTCTGGGGTCAAGAGGTGGGACTTCCAGCACCTGTTGGGGTATAGTCTCACAAGAAAAAGAAACCGGCAGATCCTGTTTCCCCCTGCATTTTTAACCTGTGTGAATAGATTCGTTTGCAGAATGCCTCCCTTCTGATTCTCAAATAACCCACGAGTGTTATGGCTCAAACCATGGTTTAACAATGGTGCTAATTCCTTCCTGTACCTTTCTCATAATGTGGGAATGGTTCTCTTCTCACTTTAGTCCACCTCCTGCATCATAGGGTATTTTCAGACGTTACGAGATCACGCTCAACCACAGACAATCCCCTGTGGTGGGGAATGGTTCTGTAACGTCTGTTTGATGCCCGCCAGAGGTTCACCACAGCGAACCTCTTGTGGGAATCAAAATAACCACGCTTTTGAGGATGGTCCGAGGACCATCTCTGAAAGCGTGGTCAAAGTGATTCCCACCAGGGGATGAACACCCGGCGTGAATCACTTGTTGCCCCCAACAGACGTAATGTTACCACACTCAACCACAGCAGGATTCACCATGGTTGAGCGTGGTAACATCTCGTCTGGCCTCTGACCACGGCCCGGAATCGGCGACCATGCTCGCTGCTGATTCCGGGCCGTGGTCAAAATCCCGGGGGACTGGCTGGCGACGCAGCCGAATTGGCCGCTGCGCCTGCCCATCTCCTGGAGGACGGGTGGCCTCGGGAGCATTGGGGGGGGCTGTATGGCCATACGCTGCACCATGAAGCCCCGCCCCCGATTCCTCGCCGGGATTGGTCGGCACGTCTGCTGGCCGTGACGGCTTGATTCTGGCGGAGAGTCAAAAGGGTGATTCCGTGACAGGGCCAAAGCCGTCATGTCACTTCTGAAATCACCCATAAGTGCCCCACAATGCACCACGTGAAAGCTAGTCATGCAGCATTATGGGATTGTTAGCAGCAGCTGTGGCAAGATGTTGGGCAAAACTGACAGGGGGAAGCAACGTTTGGAACACGATAAGGCACAATAGTTCATTTAAAAATAGTTAATTTTAATAAAATTTAAAATGCAAGAGGAGAGACTTATCTGAATGGGCCCATAATTTACAAAGTAAGCACTGAGCAGGACTAGGGAGCAGGATTGCATGCCACATTATTATGCCGTGCGGTGTGCACTATCACAGTTTTGTGCCCGTGCGGTGTGCAAGAGTGCTACAATATCGCTGCGGTAAACCAAGGACCGAACATAAATAAATCAAGCTACCAAAACGCAGAAACAAAGTGACTAAGTAAATTAAGGGAAAGAAGTTACTGTCTGAAACGAATATTCAGATCTGCAGAGAGTGAATAGCCTTCCATTAAAATGGATACAAATAGACCTAATTTTGTATTCAACCAGAATATCCATTTCTGCTCTACTTCTTGGCAAACTGGGGGCGCTAAATGCCCTGAGGAAGGTTCCCTGAAGGCTCAGGGCGGCTCACAAAAACCGTAAAATACAATTAAAGACACGTTGCCACATGACACAGTGGCTCGTGTGCCCGGCGGCTGCCAGATGTTCACCCCACCCCAGGGCAGGGCAGGCAGTTGGCTGCTATGCCCTGTGTCCTCCAAAAAACAGGTCGAGGATTCAGGGCATGGCAGCCTTACCCAAAGTGTTTTAAAGCTGCCCAACTTGAGGTAGTGCGCCACTGCTCATGGGCTCAGTCCCTGTCTGAAGCCCATGGTGAGGCCCGCCGTGAGTGTCCGGTGCTGGCAGTATTCCTGCATGGCTGGGCTGGGCTGGGCTGGGCTAGTGAATGGGGTGGGGGTGGATGTCCATGCATGTGGTCGGTACCTCAACCTGCCTCAGGGCATTGCAGGATGACTGACAGTAGGCCTCCCACCCAGTTTCCCAATGAGGGGGGCAATCATCTGCTTCCCACCCACTCCAAGCATGGCTGCTGTGATTGCCTGCCCCAGGCCGCACGGGGAATTGGACCCTCCCAGCTCATGTGACTTCTTTGCCGCTAAACTTGACATGTGCCCCACATGGGTTACATGCCAAATCCAGGTTTAGCAGAGTTACACAGACAAGCAGCAGCGGGTTAGGACTGATGGTTCAAAATACATAAATAAATAAATTAGAGCTTGAACAGTTGCCCAAGAAATGGGTAAATCCTTTGAACCAAAAATGGCGGTTGGGGTAACTAAACTGCTACCCGTTTGCACTCTCTCATGTGTCCATTTTGGTTATTCCATTTCATTCTGGTAGAACGATTAACTGGTTGTTGCTTTTCCACCCTTCACCAAAAAGAGGGGTACCTTATACACCATTGTGCTGGTTAGGCCAGTCGTATAACTGGGTTTAAGGAAGGGATGGAGAAGTTTCTGGAGGTTCGGTCCATTAGCAGCAATTAGCCAGGTAGGTTTCGGAAATGTAACCTGTGATTGTCGGGAGCTGGGAATGGATTGCCCCATTGTGACCTGTTGGGTACTTCCTCCAAGTGACCGAGATTGGCCGCTGTTGAAGACGGGTGCTGGGCTCAATGGACCGTTGGATATTTATGTTTTTACACTGACCTGCTTTTTGGGTTCAGGGAAGCTTGGAGCAAGAGGGTTGGATTAGATGATCCTTGTAGTCCCTTCCAACTCTATGATACTATGATTTAGCTCAGCCTGGGTCAGTAGCTCTGTTTTATTTCTCTTTTCTTGGGAGACATGAATCTTCAAGAAAGAGAGCAATGGGCCAATAAATCCCACTAAAGGTAAAAGTGATTGATTTTAGAATCTACTGTTTAAGAATTTGTTTTTCTAATGGATCCTAAAGTCTTGTCATCAATTTTGCCGAGCTCAGCGGTGCCAGGATGCTTTTGTATCCTGTCCGGGGGAGGACAAAGTGAGAAAGGGGAGGGGTGGAAGAGTGGGGGGGGGGGAGAGAAGAGGCGAGGGAGACAGCAGGGAGAGAGAAGTGTCTGATAATATGTCCATCCCTGATACAGTATCCTAAAATGGGGATTATACTCTACCATAAATACTAATCCATTAGTTGCTGTTTCACACATTGCTGGCTCCACCGCTGCCTCCATTTGCCCGCATGATAATCTATTTGAATATCAATGCGGCTTCATGTTAAACTGCTTCCCTTGGAGTTTCAGTTGAAGGGGGCCTGCGGTCTGGGGACAGAGCACCGTATCTGGGGCGGAATCGAAAAGGTAATTTATTGAAATCCGCTTCCCTTCCAAGAGCTTCCGAAAAATACATCCAGGCAGCACGCCGCCAGCCCCCCTCAACCCTAGATGTTGTTCAAATTCCTTCCAGCAACGCGGTCGATTGTACATTTTTTTGTTATTTCCAGTAAGATGAAGGCGGGTATGCAGGTCTAAATGTCAACACCAAGGATTTGCAGTAAGGGCTGGGTGCGCAGGGATGGGGGAAACTTTTCTTAAGGAGTTGGGGACCTTCCAGTATACTCGTCCTTGTCTAAGCATTTGACAAAGTCCCACACCGGAGACTAAGTAGTCACGGGATAAGAAGATGAATCCTGTCATGGATTTGTAGCTGGTTAAAAGGCAGGAAACAAAGACTAGGAAATGGAATGAATGGTCATTTTTCAAGTTGGAGAGAAGTAGACAGCGGGGTGCCTCAGTGGTCAGTACCGACACCAGTATTGTTTAACATATTTACTAATGATCTGGAAAAGGGGGTAAAGAGTGAGGTGGCTAAATTTGCAGATATTATTCAAGCTAGTTAAGACCCAGGCAGATTGTGAGGAGCTACAGAAGGCTCTTGCACGACTAGGTGAATGGGCATTAAAATGGCAAATGATATTCATATATTTTATTTATTTATTTCACTGTATTTTTAACCCACCTCTTCCTGCACACAGGCAGCTTGGAGCGGCTCACAACAATAAGTTCAAACATATAAAATCGTATCAAACCTTATACAACAATATAACCATACGGTGGAACCAAATGATGATAGGTGCAAGGTGACGCACATAGGGAAAAATAATTCTCACCTGGGTGTAATCACTCAGGAGAAGGAGCTTGGAGTCATTGTGGACAGCTCAGTGTGCGGCAGCAGTCAAAAAGGCAAACCGAATGCTAGGAGGCATTATTGCACATGGAACAGGAACTAAAATGGAAAGTATCATAATGCCGCCGTATAAATCTTTGGTTCGACTTTCAATATCGTGTGCAGTTCTGGTTGCCCATTTCAAGAAAGATAGAATAGCTGGAAAAGGTTCAGAGAAGGACAACAACGATAACAGAAAGGATGGATTGAATTCCATACGAGGAGAGACTCAACAGGTTGGTGCTGTTTAGCCTGGAGAAGAGGCAATTAAGAGGGGATAAGATAGAAGTTTATAAAATCATGAGTGGCACAGAGAAAGTAAATAGGGAACTGTTGTTTGCCCTTTCTCACAATAAGAGAACAAGGGGACACTCTCTGAAGTTAAATAGCAGCAGATTTAAAATGAACAAAAGGAAGTACTCTTTCACTCAGCGGATAACACAGTTGTGGAACTTCTTGCCACAGGAGAGAGTGGGTGAAAACAGACATGACGCTAACCACCCTTTAACCACCCTTGGTGGTTATTTATGCATGTTGCAGGGCTGTATTGGTGTCCTATGCAGCCCTGCAACATGCATAAATAACCACCAAGGGTGGTTAAAGGGTGGTTAGCGTCATGCCTGTTTTCACCCAGTGAAAGCCGGCAGCATAACTAGCTTCAAATGGAAACGAGATAAATTCTTAGAAGATAGAGCCATAAATGCTTTAAACTCCTGGCTACTGGGAGTTGGGAGCAGTCAGCAGAATATGGGTCACACCTCCATGACCTGGACAGGTACTTCTCTTGAGTTACCAGAGCTGGCCACTGTCAGAGACAGGATGCTGGGCTAGATGGACTGCCGGTTCGACCCGGTATGGCACTTCTTATTGGGGGGAGGGGGGGCGTGCAGCACTTACCTTTTTCATTTTCATTGTATGGGTTAAAAACCTCATCCATTTTCAGGGAGGTTGTAATAAACTCCTTGGTTTTTGTTTTATTTTTTTGTTTAATTTTAATAAAAATAATAAAAGAAATAAAAAAAATATTTAAAAATCGCTACACATGGGCAAAATGGCCACTGAGGTCATACTGCACATGTGCAACCCTTTTCCAAAATGGCACTGACACTGCCGGCACCATTTTGGAAATGGGCACGCATGCACAGAATGGGCTGGTGGCCATTTTGCGCACGACCAGCGATTTTTATTTTTTAATTTACATTTTTATTAAAATCAAACAAAACCCCCACCCCACACATCAAAAACATGAAAACAAACATGTATCATTTTGCTTATTCATTAGATTTTGGGACATTCTTACCAAAAGAAATGTGGCTCCATTCATTATAGTAACTAATAAAAACTAAACAAATTGCACATTCCTATGTATGCTCCTTCATTCTTATTTATGTACATTTATACCCCACCCCTCTTCCCCTAAGGCTCGGGGCAGCTGACAAAACAGGAAAGTATAAATACATAAAAATATAAAAGTCTCCTAAAAATCCCTTACCCCAACCCTTTAAGAATTCCCCTTATCCCCACCTGCCAAATGCTTGGCCAGAATGAAAGGCCTTACGTTGCCTCCAGAAGATACTCAGACTTGGGTTTAGATGAGTCTCCAGGGGGAAGGGGTTGACCTGTTTATCACAAGACGGCAACTGTATGGAGGATGTAGGCGATCGCAATAGCTCTACCCACCACTAAATTTGTACTTGGGGCTTATGGTTATCTGTGCTCAGAAGTCACCCCATTTGGGGATCCCACCATCACACCGTAAGTCGGTGGGCAATCAGGCCTTTGCTGGGGTGGGCACCTAAGTGTGGAACTCCTCCCTCCAGATGCCCATCTCAGTTCCTCCCTCTTCACCTTTAAAAATCACCTGAAGTCTTATGCTTTATTGCTTTTAGGTTCCATGGCTGGTTCCCCTTAACGTGCCTTTTTCTCCCTCTTTACTTTCACCCTGTTAAATTGCTTTAATATTAATTTCTATTTAAATAGAAATATTATTTTATTATGTCATGAAGTGCTCCAAGAGCCATTGGTGGTGGTGAGATGCTATAGAAACAAAGTTATTATTGCTGCTTGATAACCAAACATTATCTCTTCGGTTACTACAAATCTGATGGTTATCGATATCCGTGAAGACAACCATTTCAGTTCTAAAGACAGACAAGTGCCAATTGTTGCCTGTTATCAATCAGGGAAGAGAGAGTACTGCCTTCTGATTAGCGCTCCCTTCCAAGCCCATGGCTGTTTACAGATCACGATAGGAATGGCATCTGAACTGTTCCCCTGGCTCTGGTGTTATTTATTTGCGTGAGACTTAAGTAGATTCACAACTGGGAGAAGGTTTCATAACTCTTCCTTCCCTCCTCCCAACTCCCCTCAGGCCTTCATTACACATCTAGGAGGAGCTGCTCCCCTCAGTGAGCCTCATCCATCAAGAGAGACAATGTCATTGTTCGCCCGCCCTGTCCTGACAGGCCTGTCAGCGCCCGGAGAAAACAGTGATAAATAAACTTGTGTTTAAAGACTCTGCCACGGACCACCCTCTCGACGTTTGATTTATCTAATATTTTTGCGTTAAACGAAGCTCCTTCTCCTCCCCCCCTGGTGTCAATAGATCACGCTTCATCCTCCGGCACTGCTTATCGTCTTCACCCGTGGAGTCATCGGAGAAAGGGCTGGGTTTTGTTGAAGTCCTACCATGAACGTTTTGTCTGAGGGAAAACAGGACTCGAATGCAGCAGAGGGTAATGGTTCTGGTCCTCAAATACCTGCGAGGGCCTCAAGACAAGGCCTCAGAACTGGCAGTAGTCGTCTTCAGAACCAGCATAAACTAGTGGATAAGGTGTGGGAATTGGACCTGAGAGATGAGAGTTCAAATCCTGTCTTAAGCTGTTTTTAGATGTTGCACTGGGGCCCGCGGATTTAAATAATCCACCTTAGAAAAGTTGTGCGGGCGGCGAGGTATTTAAAACGCAGCTTATAAAGAATGTGTGACCGGTGGTTTTCAATGGTGGCAGTACATCTAAATGCCGCCCGCGTGACTTTTCTAAGGCAGATTATTTAAATCCGCGAGCCCCGGTGCAACATCTAAAAATGGCTTTAACCATAACGTAAGGTAAGTTTGTTTTCTCTCAACCTTGTTTCCCTATTTGTAAAATGGGAATAATAAATATTTACCTCACAGGGTGATTGTGAGGGTAAACTAGATAAAGGACTGTAGAGTTGTACTCTGGGACAGAGTGGGCTATAAACATAGAGATAAACCTCCCATACCTTGCAATGAAACGCAAGGAAAATAAGATGTTGGGTCTTGAGTCCAGGACAGAAACCTTTAGCCACTTTGCCAGTAAGGAGTGCCATGCAGGTTGTTGGGCCTAGGATCTCATAACTGCAGACACTCTTATTCCTCCTGATTGGCTGGTTCCTAGCTGTCTGCCCATTGGCTGCCCCGGTCTATATAAGATACGTGCAGGAAACAGGAAGTGTCTCAGCAACACACAAGCAGTTCCTGGGTTGTGACAATACCTCTCCTTGGCTTCCCAGTTCAGCCCACTTGCCTTGATTGATCTGCCTCCGTGTTTCTCAACCCAACGGCTATTGACTGCATCCCACATAGAGTTGAAACAAGTACCCACAGAAATGGGTTTACCCTTTGAATTTCCAGTACCTGAATCAACTCAAAAATAATGGGTACAAAACAGTATCTGATTACGACCTGATTTGGGTAACCAATATCCCGGAATATCGACTTCCAATTGAACTTTAACCATTGAAGAATTGGATGAAAAACTAAAAAAAATCAGGACTCCTGATCTTTCGGTTTTCACCCAATCAGTGATCAGGTAGCCTGTTGAATACCGACGTGGTACTAAAAAATGCAGATATACCCACGTACACCAAATGATACTAGGATTTCATTCCTAGTTCCTCTGATGATCAGCTCCCGGATTCTCCAATACCCCGGTATCCTTAAGGGATCCCATTTTGGCCCTCAAGGGATCCCTTCCCTTGAGGATACTCAAGGGATCCCACTTTGGCCCTCTGACGTGACATCAGCCCTTGGCCCCCTGCTCCAGTCTGGGCTCCATCCTGACGTAAGGTAGCTGTTTTCTTCTTATTCTTCCCGTAAGCCCTGAAAGTCCAAAGTTTTCTGCCCAAAGAAAGGAGAAGGAATAAAAAACCATGTGAGAAAAAAAACTTTGCTCATAAGATTTCCAACCTAATTGTGCCCAGTCAGAAGGTACAGATTGCAGAGATGAGCGTGGCAGGAACTTTCCTGGCTTTAGGGCTGCTTAATGGGGCAGAAATGACCGAAAGCTGCTCAAAATGTGGTTTGGTTTTTCATGGAAAATACGAGGGCTGAAGCAAATAGGTCTTTTTTTTTTTTGGTATTTAGGAAAATAATTCACTTATTCCTTCCCACAAACTGATAGCCAACGTTTTTGATATGAATAAATCATTAATATAATCTCTCTGCCCTCTTCCCCTGAGCTCAGTTTTTCGGCATTTGGGTGTATGAACTGGATCCAGGAGCCCGATCCAGGAACGGGAAAGGGGCCCTTGCGGGTCACATTTGGCTCCCGGGTCTGAGGTTCCCCCACCCCTGCATGAGAAGGAGGTATTCTGCAGAATGCCTGGGATGGTGTACACAATGACGATGGTGGCGTGCCTGACTGTTGTCTTGATGTTCCCTGCATTTCACACTATGGGTGCAATCCAACACCCCGTCATAAACTACGCCTACACTGGGCGCAGTCACTGCCGGCGCACCTTTGTGCATGTGCATACACCCCCCCAAGCAGCAAGCCACTTGGTGCAAACGGCAAATGTGCACCCGCCACCTGGCCAGGCATTGCGCCGGCAGGCCGTGGAAGCTGCCTGTTGGATTGCACCCTTTACCTGTAACCCAGAAGGAAGTGGCAACGTTTGATTGCAGGAGGCCTGCGGATGATAGATACTCCTGAAATGCTGGCTGATACTCCCTGCTTGAAGAGTTCCTCAGCAGTCCTGAGGCATGCCTGTTCCCACATCATCCATGCGGCCGCATCTCAAAGGGTTGAGAAGCAAAGCGCAGCATGAAGGAGCGGCCGATGTTTATCTTACGGAAGCGCTTGGGCTATTGGGTTTCACAGCGTGCATTAGCTAGTGGCAAAATGATTTGTGCCACTCGGGGAACATCCCCCCCCTCCCCTCCTCTGCTGTTCCTTGGCTCACTTGAGTGTTAGCGCGATGGGAGGCAGGTTCCGTCTGTGAAGGATGTGGTGCTGAAGAAAGACAAATTATAACCGCAGAAAACAGCGCCGACGCAGGCAGCTCTTCACTCCGTTTCTTAAACAGTCGTGGAAATGACTGACGGTTCTCCTTAAACCGAGACCCAACTCATCAAGCAAAGGGGGTAAATTAAGGGCCAAGAGTGTGCTCTTAGCAATAGTGGTGTAACCACTGATTTTTAGAGAGCATCTTGGGATTTATTCTAAGAGCAGGCACTGACCGAAAGTGTCCTACCTGCCTTGCATTGTGTTTCCGCAACTGTGTTTCTACCTCCCTCCATTTGCATTCGGTCAGATGCCTCTTTAGGATATGTCAGTATTTCATTTATTTTGTTTTGGTAATTTTGGTGACTTCATTCTGGCATGGTGAGCACTATTGCACCTGTCTGGCAGCCAAAACAGCATAACTGAAATAACACCAATAACCAAACCAAACTAAGCCAAATGAATGAAGTGACCAAAACAGAATGGCTGTGTCAATCGTGGATATTGTCAAAGTCCCTAAGAGCCGAAGTTAAAATGTCCACCCAGTTCCGGTTCCGTCGGAACCCGGCGTTTCGTCTGTGTTCGACCGGAAATCAGAACAATCGGTCTAATCATTTGTTCTGATTTCTGATCGGACCAGATGTAAATATCTGGCAATTTTGCACATGGGAAAATGGCCTTCCCGGCCGCTGCCCCCTCCCCCAGGCCCCAGGTCCTGCTTAGCTTTTTCTGAACAGGGGTGGGAGCAAGGCGGCATCTTCAGCCATGCCACATGCAACCCGTGCAGCATGACCTGCAAGCACACCCCCTCCCCGCAGGTTGCAGAGCCATAACTAGCCTATGGCCAATGTGGTAGTGGCCACAGGCCCATTTACATGCTGGGCACCAACCAACTAACCATGCCCCAGGGTGGCTAAATCATCAGCTGTGTGTCTGTTGTACTATGGTTGCCTTCCCCAGATGCCCTTAGTGTTTAGCCAGTACTAATGGGTGAATGCAGGGCCTTCCCGTGCAGAGTGAAGCCGCCCCCACGCACATTAGTACTGGCCAAGCACTCCTGCTTAGTAGGGGTGGGACACCGGGGAGAATACCGGATACCGGATGTACCAGTATTGGATCTCCCTGGTACTGGATTTACCGGGATCAGCATACTGGATTTTTAACATTGGCCGCGGTACCGAATTTTTTACATTGCGGCTATTGACTTCAATGGCCGCAATGTAAAAAATCTGATACCGTGGCCAATGTTAAAAATTCGGTATGCCGGTACAAGTAAATATCAGATTTATCAGATTAAGCCAATATACCCATATACTGGCAATATCGGATCTCGGGAGAACCGGAATTCCCACCCCGTGCTTAGTGCTGGCTGGCAGAAGCAGCAGTGAAGGGAGTCTGGATGCAGGCAGCCGTGACATGACAGACACCCCGCTGGGGATTCAGCTGCCCTGCTGGGACTACTGTGGCCAGATATGCAAACTGTAGAGGACGCTTGTGAGAAATACAGGTTGCAGAGCTGCATTGGGGCCAATGAATGCAGCCCTGCAACCTGTATTTCTCATGTGTCCCCTAAAATTTGTATATCTGGCCACCCTTCCTGGGTCATGGTTGGTTGGTGCCCGTCATGTAAATGCACCTGTGGCTGCCGCCATGTTGGCCATAGGGTAATTACGGCTCTGGCAGGGTGTGCTCTGTGAGTCATGAGCAGCAAGTCAGAAGAGGCCTCTTTGGTCCCACCCCACTGCCCCCTCACTCATAAAAAGCCAAGTGGAAAGCCCCAAGCTCAGATGAGCAGCAGCCAAGAAAGAGCAGTCACCATGATGTAGCGGAGCAGCCAGGGAGTGAGTCAGCCAAGGAAGTGCATGGGTAGAAGGGATGGGACTATCGGTATTGGATTAATCCGATAATGCCGATAATCGGCGATATCGGATTAATCCGATAAAACCAATACTACCGGTATCGGCATATGGTTTTTTTAACATCGCCAATTTTTCGGATCTTTGGCCGCAATCTTAAAGATCTGAAAAATCGGCAATGTTAAAAAACCGATATGCCAATACCAATAAAACTGGTATCGGATAAAACCGATACCGGTATTTATCTTGATTTATATCTTGGCAGGCTCCGGGCAACGCATGATAGAAAAAAATATTATTTTTTGAAAAAAGAGTAAAAAAATATATCAAATTCCCATTAAAACCATTCACACCCTCTAAACTCTATCCCCGCCCACGAAACGCCTGACCAAATAAATGGGTCCTGCATTGCCTTCTGACGATTCTGACTTCGACTTTCATGAACTGCCAGGGGAAGGGAGTTCCAAGGCTGTGGGACAGCCACTGAGAGTGCCTCTTTGCATGACTGAAATACTGAAGGGGCTGGACTTTGACTTAGGAGATCAGGGTTCAAATCCTGTCTCAGCCATAGGCCCACTGGGTGGTCTTGGGCAAGTCACTCTCTTTCAGCCTCAGTTCCCCATCTGTAAAATGGGAATATATGTATCCCAGTCTCTTCCTCCTTTTCTATCCCAGATTGTCAGCCCCTTTCAAAAACCATGAGTATTCTGCACCAGGCACATTGCTGGTGCTATATAAATAATAATACAAGATGAACAATAAGTTGCAGGTTTCACAGCAATATCAAAGACATCATGCAAGCTATTGGTTGCATGATGTGCAGTTTTGCACATTATTATTATTATTATTATTATTTTTAACAAACATTTATATAGCGCCAGCAGTGTACCTGGCACATTACAAATTAATAAAATAGACATGGTCCCTGCCCCTAGGGCTTACAATCTGAGAGACAGGAGCTGGGGGAGAGACTTAGGAAGGGGAACAGAGGGAGAGACAAGGGGTCTAACATTCATGAAGATGCGAGGTCTCAAGTGCACGTACTTGGCTTGGTTACGATGAGAATGACAGCAGGCAGGTCCATGTTGCAAGGATAAGGGTAAACCGATCGTAGGTATAGGAATAGTGGCTCAGCAGGATAAAGAGTCAGACAGAGCAGAGCGAAAGAGGTGAGTTTTAAGGAGAGATTTGAAGGTATGAAGGGAGGGGGCAAGGCGGATGTGGACAGGGAGGGAGTTCCAGGCATGGGGGGCAGCAAGTGAGAAGGGACGAAGGCGCTTAGGGGAGCAGGGAAGGCGTGGAAGGGTGAGAGAAGGGACAGAGGAGGAGCGAAGTGCACGGGCTGGAGTATGGAGGGCGATAAGTGCAGAGAGGTAGGGGGGAGCAAGGTTGTGAAGAGCTTTATAGGTGAAGACTAGGAGCTTGTGCAGGATTCGTTCAGGAAGGGGAAGCCAGTGAAGCGAAGAGAGGAGGGGCTGCACATGGTCGAAGCGACTGGCGAGGTAGATGACCCTGGCAGCAGAGTTTTGGACAGAGATGAGGGGAGAAAGGTGAGACCGGGGAAGGCCAGTGAGAAGGAGGTTACAGTAATCGAGGCGAGAGATGACCAGAGCATGAACAAGAGTTTTGGCAGACGAGACAGAGAGAAAAGGGCGAATCTTAGCAATGTTATGGAGGGAGAAGCGACAGGATTTAGCAACAGAGTCAATGTAGGGTTTAAAAGAAAGGGCTGAGTCAAAGATGAAGCCTAGGCTACGGGCTTGGGGGACAGGCAGGATGGTGACTCCATCAATAATTATTGACAGTGAGGAAGGAGAGGAAGGATGAGGGGGGAAGATAAGGAATGAGGGGGGAAGATATGTCATGTCAAAATTATTTCCCGTTGATCCAAATTTCTGATCGAAACACCCAGTTCTGTCAAAAATGGAAACTTGGTTGCCCGGGCCCTACACTAGCTGCCTTGCGTGAGGCCAGCCCGGGGATTATGGTACTGCAGGGAACAGAATTTAGCTGCCTGAAATCTGAGGTTAGCACCCCCCGGCCTCCGGAGCATCCTTCTTGTTTTTCTCTGTCCTGCCTTCTCTTATAAATCAGACTCTAGCCAGTCAGCCCTCCCTCAATCTCTATCACTCTCTAACGGTTCTTTATAAATCAATCCCTAGCTATTGCTCTTTATAGATAATCCCCTGTCTCTCTCATGGATCCTTCTTTATCAGTGGAATTAAAACAGACCAAAGTGTGGGAGCTCGGGGGACATCACTGGCCTTTGACCATCCCCATCCCCCAAAGGTCAGTGGATCATTGAGCAAGGACTTGGACTAAGAAGATTCTGGGACATTCAAATTCTGGTGTGGAGAGACATCACCAGTTGCCTCAAACTTGGGAGCAAGGAGAGTTGGGTGCTGTTGTAGTCTACTGGATAAGGCCCTAAGCCTTTGGGAAAGAGTGGGCTATTAATGTAAATAAATAAAATCAGGTGTTGGGCTTGGGAGGTCAGGGTTCGAATCTCTCCTAGCCAATGAACTCACTGGGTGACCTTGGGCAAGTGAAAACCTCTCCATTCCCCCTCGGGCATTAAGAATAGCCAGGGACTAGAGTTGAAACTGAGTACTCGCCAAAATGGGTATCTATACCCAACGAATTTCTGGCACTCGAATTGACCTGACAAGACGGGGTAGTGATAGGTACCCCATGTCCTGGATGTTGACTTCTGGGACTGATTTTCTGACTTTTTTTGTTGATTTAATGACTTCTGACACCTATTTATTGGTTTTCCGTCCCCGGAAAATCGACTTCCGGTTCCAATTTGTTTTATTTCTCTTCCGATTTTTTGGTTGTTTGTCCCAATATATCAATTGGTAACAGTAATGACTGATTAAACAAAAATAATTACCCTTTTCACTCCTACCAGGGACCTGTGTTCGTTGTGTTTCCCCTGTTGATAAGAATGTGGAGAAATGCAGCAAGCATGGATCCCGTTGCTAACCGACCTTGGGAATAATAACCTACCTCACTCACTAGTGAGGAAAAAGTAGAAATTAGAGATCTGTAGACGTGAGGAGAATAACGTCTCCCTACGTACGTGTGCCGCACTACTCATGATCTTGTAAACTTCTGTCATATCTTCTCTCAACCCACCCCCCACCCACGATACATGTTACAGGACTGCAGTGTTGCCCTATGGGTGTCCTGTAACATGTATCCTGGGTGGGTAGTGGGTGGGTAGTGGGTGGAGAGTGTTTTATCTGAAAACGCTCTATGTTGAAGAGCCCTCTGTGGCAAAAGGCCACTTGCCGGACTTGCCGAACTTGCACTGGCCAGGACAGCCCCTCACATCCACAAAGACACCCTGCCTGAACCCAAGGCAGGCCTAAGACTGCGTTAGGCCTCTAATCGAGCACACGTTCAGGGTGCTCAAGACCCCCCATTCCAGGAATTCCTCTGGGATCTTCTTCAGCCAGCAGGAAGCAGGACTCTGATTGGCTTGGAAGGGTCAGCTGGAACTTGCACCTAGTCCTGGTGGTTTTACCTGGGCAAATCACAGGGAAGGGGAGGGTGTTTTTAAAAACCTCAGACCTCTCCATTTTCTCTGTCTTGGGACTCACGGGCTGAGATCTCTAGCAGATGCTGCTAAGCTGGTGACCTCCCTGCCTGGAGGCACACATGGCTTGGCAGTGACTTTGAACTCTGGTCTTTGCCAGAAGAAGAACTTGGACCCAGGGGCGGCTGGTGGGTGTTGAGATTGGAGGGGCAGTAAGGCCGGTGGGCAACGGTGGGTGGAGCCAGGGCAACGGTGGGCAGCATAGCCCAGCAGCAAGGAGTTCCAAGGTTTAATGTTGGATGGATATTACATTACTTAATCAAGCAATTTCAGTACAGTTAGGCAGGTTATAATCACCTCCTCTGCCAGGTTTAAAAGCAGGCAGACAACCTTAAAACTCACTTACAAGCAGTTTTAGCAAAGACACACACACACGCAGCAGAGGTTAAGAATGCTGCTTCAGAAAGAAGGGACTTGCTGCATGTATGTTGGAGAGACCCCAATCCCTGCTTCAGACGTCCCTTCTGAAGCAGTATTCTTGCCCTCTGCTCTCTCTCTCTCCCTGTGTGTGTGTGTGTGTGTGTTGGGGGAGAATTTCAAGGCCCATGAGTCACCAGACTCACAGTTACATCTCAGAATCTCAAAAGCACCCCATTTCCAGCATTGTGAACACACACCTAAAGATCCCACCCTCGGGGGGTGGGAGCAGTGTGGGGAGCAGGATGGGGCAGGGTGGGGGGGACCCTCGAGTGGGGGGACCCTCAGGGGGTGGGAGCAGGGTAGGGGGAGGGACCACTTATCTGGATGCTGCTCCAGCAGTCCCTGGTGGCCCGAGCTGCAGGCAGAGGTTGTGGGGGGGGACTTTACTTGCTTTAAATCTGTCTCTTATACACATCTAGATGTGTATAAGAGACAGGCGTGGGGGGACCCTCTGCAGGTGGGAGCTGACCCTCAGAGGGTGGGTGGGAGCAGGATGGGGCAGGGTGGGGGGACCCTCGGGTGGGGGGACCCTCGGGGGTGAGAGCAGGATGGGGCAGGGTGGGGGGACCCTCGGGTGGGGGGACCCTCGGGGGGTGGGAGCAGGGTGGGGGGAGGGATCACTAACCTGACTGCTGCTCCAGCATTCCCTGACTGCCCGAGCTGCAGGCAGAGGTGGTTGGGGTGGGGAACTTTACTTGCTTTAAATTGCCCGCGTTTCCTGCTCTTCCGGAGCCAGGACGCGCGGGCAATGTAAAACAAAACAAAACAAAAAGTTCCCTGTCTCGCCGCTCTCTGCCCCCCCCCCATTGCTCTGAGTGGCAGATTGCGGGGGGCGAGCAGCAGGGTCCAGGAGGTCCAGGAAGCGGGCTGGCTGAGCGCGCCACTAGCCAGCCTCCTAAGGCTGCTTTTAAACGAGGAGCGCTGAAGCGCCTCCTCAACGCCGCATTAAAGCAAAGCCGCCAGAAGTGACGTTCTCCCCGTTGCCGGCGGCGGCGGCTGGAGACATGGGGCTTTGGAGCAGCGCATTTTTAAGCCTGATAATTGAAGCGCTCCTCGTTTAAAGGCAGCCTAAGTTGTCCCCTATGGTGCGGCTGAGTCAGGGAGCAGCGCGCATAAGCGCTACTCCCTGCCTCAGCTGCCCGGCTCAAAGATTCTCACCTGGGCGTTTGTAACAAGTGCCCAGGTGAGAAGCTCCATTGTGCCCATTAGGCGCAATGGAACGGCTAGCCCCTCCCTCCACAGCACGTCCTATGTGTGCTGTGGACTGAGGGGCTCAGCCGCCCAAATCGCGGTTTCAATAGAAAACGTGGTTTGGGTGGCTGAGCTAGCTCAGCCTTTTTGTCCCTTCTGGGACCCACTCTCAGAGCGGCTTTGAGAGTGGGTCCCAGAAGGGAGATAGAATAGAGTCTGACAGACGCAGCAGCCTCTGAAGCTGGTCAGAGGCTGCTGTGGCTGTCAGAAGCGGCGGCAGGGTTTGGTGTTTTTTTTTGGCCAGAGCGGCACGGCGGGGGTCCCCCAGGGCGCTAGGGGGGCAGTGCCCCAAAGTCCCTGGGCGGGGAGCCGCGCCTGAGATGGCAACTGGAGAGTGGAGAGCCTTGCTAGCCTGGCACGTGTTTGAGTGGGGGTGCTGCTTGTGCCAGAGCCTCCCACACTACAGTACCCTCCCTCTTTCTCTGTGGCATACAGAGAGTGCTAGGGGATGCTAGCCCTCCCTGGGGTGCTAGGGGATGCTACGGATTGCAACTAGAAAGCCCCTGGCTGGCACGTTCAAACCCTGCCCTTATTTGGGGGTACGTAGGGAAGTAAAAAAAAAGTTTACAAACCTGCTGTGCGGAGCTGTGGCCCCCAGCCGGGGAAGAAGCACCTTTGAAGAAGCTTTCTTCATTTTTTTTTTAAAGCACACCCACCCAAAACACACAGTTAGTCACCCACAACACACACCAACACTCACCAACCACAACAACAGCAAAACACCCAAACACAGCCAAAACACACAAACCGAACAGCCACCCAACCAAACACACACTCACTCGCCACACAGCACTCGAATTTCCTGTTTCCGGCGCGATCATGCTCTCGCGATACTTTCCCGAATGCCGAACCCAAACCTGACCGAACCGAACGGCCGAACCCGAACCTGACGACCGAATCGAACTCCCGAACCGAACGCACCGAACTGAACCGAACGGCCGAATCGAACTGCAACCTGTTCGCACATTCCCTACTGCTGACTTTGCTGATCGGCTGCTGCTGAACAGGGATGGGCTAAAGAAAGATCCTACCTGCTTTGGGAAGGATCAGAAAGGGATCCAAAAAGGTGGGAGGGGGGATGTACCCCACAAGGGAGGAGCTGCTACAACTGTGGGGAGCTGGGCCACTTTAAGGCCAAGTGCCCGAAGCTGCAGAGTTTGCAGAAGCCCACCCACCGAGCAGCAGTTGGGAACACAGGGAAGGGAACTCAGAGCATCCCTGGGCATCACATCATGTAAGCGCATATAAGATAATGAATGCCGGGGAAATGATGGATTACCTCAAGGATGAAGTGATTGTGAAAGGGAGATAGATACGGGGGCGGTGGTGTCTCTGATTAGTGCTGACCTGGTCTCCCCATCAGATATACTCCCAGGAAAGACCCACTCCATTAAACCAGTAAGGTACCCGCCCTTTCAGGTGCCCGTGGCCCGCCTGTCCATAGAGTGGAGGGGTCGGGGGGCATGTTTGGACATTGGGGTGATGAAAGAGGCCCCTGCCCAGATTCTGATCGGGAAGGATATTATGGGGCCTTGCAGGGTGTCAGCCATAACCTGGAGCCAGAGCCGGGAGGCAGAAGCCAAAAGCGAAAGGGCTCCTCAGGGATGTGGGGAGCAGTTGGGTGTGGAACCAGTGTGTAGGGAAGAGGGAAGGTGCCCAGGACCGGAAGGTGGGCTTGAGAGAGAGGCTCTTCCCTAGCCACCCGGCCCTGCCGCAGGATGGGGTCAAGCCCAAAGAAGGATCCCCAAAGGAGAAGCCAAGTTCTTCTTCTGGCAAAGGCCAGAGCTCAAAGTCACTGCCAAGCCATGCAGTCCATGAGTGCCTCCAGGCAGGGAGGTCACCAGCCTAGCAGCGTCTGCTAGAGATCTCAGCCCGTGAGTCCCGAGAGAGAGAAAATGGAGAGGGTCTGAGGTTTTTAAAGCCCCCCTCCCCTTCCCTGTGATTTGTCCAGGTAAAACCACCTGGACTAGGTGCAAATTCCAGCTGACCCTTCCAAGCCAATCAGAGTCCTGTTTCCTGCTGCCTGAAGAAGATCCCAGAGGAATTCCCAGAATGGGGCTCTTGAGCACCCTGAACGTGTGCTCGATTAGAGGCCTAACACAGTCTTAGACCTGCCTTGGGTTCAGGCAGGGTGTCTTTGTGGATGTGAGAGGCTGTCCTGGCCAGTGCCTGTCCAGCAAGTGGCATTTTGCCACACCCTTAATGAACCATAGAATCACAGAAATTGGTAGTGACCTTAAGGGCCATCTAGTCTACCCCCCTTGCTTGAATGCAGTACGATGACAGCTATAACATCCTCTACTGATCCTCTCGTTGAACGGAAGCCATTCCATACCGTCTTTCTTTTCTTTCTGTGCACTTTTTCCTCTCTGAGTCTGTCCTTTTGGAGATGGGGTGACCAGAATCGCACACGATATTCAAGTTGGGGGTGTCCCGTGAATTTATAGAGAGCCATTGTAATATTTGTCTGGTTTGGATACTTTTGGATTGCCCGTTCTTCCAGCCTCTATATCATTACTATTATTTATTTATTTTTAGGTGCTATAAAATTATCCCCGGTCATTGACGTCGGCCATGTTTATGATTAATCAATTAGCAGAGAGCCGTTGTCTACTAGAAATCAAACGGCAGTCCGCAGTACATTTTCCCAATAAAGCACGGCAAGCGGCAATAGATCATTAATCTAATCATTGCCGGCATCTGTTGCTGATTTGCAATAATCGTATTAATACAGTTGCAGGCGTCATTAAGTAAACAGAGTGCCTTAAATGGGGTTGCAAATTATCAAAATTTCATACTTAGCAGCAGATGGTTCTTGAAGGGATAAAGCACTCAGTGGGGGCCTAGCTAGCTAGGAATGGGCCCTAGTGCAGACAATGGAATGGGGACCCCCGTCTCCCCACCCAGTAAAGGGGATGCACCAGAAAGCATGCCCCCGGAGACTCATAGACCCTCCCAGCCTCTGTGTGTTACCTGTGCATGTATAAGGAAGTACAACCCTCTCCCTCGGTGTGTGTGTGTGTGTGTACACACACGCATGTGTAGGTGGTGACCCTACAATAAACACCAAGGGGCTCTGGTATCCACGAAGCTCGAGAGCACGGGGCAGGGGGAAATCCGATCGCCCTTTTCCCGTGCCATCTGGTCCCCTGCGCACAGTGCCACCTCCAGCACATGGGCAAAGAGGCTGAGCCTCTGAACCAGAAGACACTCAAAGAATCAGATCAAAATAAACCTAAATCAAAACACAACCCACTGCCATTACTGTAGATTCCCATGGTTGGAGCTGTCTCCCCCCTGACTAGCACATCTTCCCAGGAAACTTGAAAGACGCTCTAACTGCTAGACCAGAAACATCAGATTCGAAGTGGAAGCGGAGAGGCACAAAGCCCATGAACACAGACCCACCCCCAAATCCAAGGTATTTTTGGGGTTTCAAATACAGAAGCTGAAAACGACTTTTTTGTGTGTTTTATCCAAACCCCGAATGCACAATTCTCCATAGGATGGGGCAGTCAGAGTGGTTGCTCCAAGCCTCATGACTTGTTTGTGTGGGACCACAGGAACTGGCTCTAGGGGCCCAGAAACAGTGGTAGGGCCCCAGGAACTTCAGCTCCATCAACGTTCAGGCTAATGGGCCACATTGCCTCTTCTAAGGGGCCCAGATGGTCCAGTGTAGGGGTGAAATGGGTACTAAATTTAATACTCACAGGTAATACCTGCATTTTGGGGTACTTAATCAAATATCGATGGCATTTTGGGGTACTACATCAAATACCAATGGCATTTGGGGGTACTATATTGAATATTGGGCACTATGTCAAATACCAGATGTTAACCAGGTACTGATTGGGTACCCAGACACCCCCAAAATTGGGTACCTCCCAAATCGATTTTTCAATTTACCAATTCCCAATCATATATCAGCATACCGATCAGTAGACTGGGTTGGAAAACTGAACAAAATAGGTATGGACGGTTTTTTAAGTGACTGAAAGTAGACTTCTGGGACCAGAAGTTGACTTTCTCAGACCAGAAAGTTTATTTTTCAGGACGGAAAACCAATAAATAAATGTCTTATGATGTGAAATCGCAAAAAGAAAGAAAGAAAGAAAGAATTTATTTTTTTCTTTCTTAGAAACAATCCTTCTGCTAATGCAACTCAGTAACAAGCTACTGCATCATGTGGCTGACTCATTAAGTCTAACGCTAGATTAGAGCTGAAATGAGTAATCGATTTGTTGCCTGCTGGTAATACTCGCATTTTTGGATACCGTTTCAGGTACTGGCATCCGAATACTGCATGCATGCGTACACAGGGAAAAACCAAACTTTTGGTTTTCTCATTTTTGGGTACCTGAAATTACTCAAACCCTGCCCCCCCCAAAGCCCCACCCCCCAAATCTGAAATCTGGGACCATATGTTGAAGAATTGGGACCAGAAGTCGAGAAATCAAATCGGAATGAAAATGGTATTTCAGGTACCGGGGTACTACAAATTCAATGTATAGACCCATTTTTAAATACCTATTTCAGCTCCATCTCTTTGAGAACTGGTGGGAATATCCAGCCCTGCTGTGCGGACTGGGGACATACCATACCCACACACCTGGTGGCTGTTGTGTATCGGTGAGATGTTTATTGTGTTGTTACCCAGAATGCATCTGCCCCAGGGATGAGCGGAGAATGCCCCTCTAATGCTTCTCTAAACTTCTGCAACAACCAAGGTGGCAATTATATTATTAAAATGGAGAGAGGGTCTGCCTTTAACTCTCTGGCTGCTACCAAAGCCAGACAATTACAACATTAGATTATGGTGGGGCAGTTGTCCCCCACAAATTCCCTCCCCTCACAGTTTTGGGGTCCGGGGGGCAGGGCTTATGTAGATCAAAGGGGTCCAGCATCCCCCACAAATTTTAGCCCAAAGCCACATCACTTGCCAAAATGGCAGTTGAACCCCTGGCCACGTCTCCAGCTCCCCACAGTTTGGCTGATGAGGTGCACAGGGGGCGGGGGATGTTATCCCAGCGATGCCAGATGCTGCAATGCAGGTCTCTTTCCTCCCATCGCCGTATTTGTTAATTTTGTTTACATTTGCCTGGTGCCACGACGTGATGAAGGAAAAAGTTTTAATATTCCTCAGCATTAATTTTTAATGTCCAGCTCCCGCTCGTGTCATTATTTTGTCCGCGCTTCAGCAGTTTCGGGATCCACGCTTATTTAGATAATGCTCCATTTAAGGGAAGGGGGAACGGAAAGCTCTTACCTGTTCTCCCCACAGTGACCATTAAATTAGAGACCGGCGCTGCTCCCGTGTATGACATATGCTGGCAAAGCAACTCCCTCCCCCCTCCGACGTGGATTGTGCTTAAGACTCTACGCTCCCAGGAGAACCAATGTCAAGACTGTTATTCAGGTCAGCCGCCCTGCTCCTGGGCACTTTGTTGTTTCTAGAAATTAGATTCTCCCTCCCCATCGGAGGGAGAAAAACAGGGAGCTCAAGGGAGACTTTTACGAAGGGGAGACTTTTACGACTTGTGCTGAGGAGGAGGAGGAGGAGGAGGAGGAGGAGGAAATGTTGGCATGGCTCCGGGTTGGTACTGAAGGAAAGAGAGGGGCCTGTAATGAAATGACAGACTTTGGGCCTACACTGATGCAATCGCCTTGACCCAGATACTTCAGTGTGCGCAGGGAAAGTTGGCTAGATTCCTATGTCACAATCCACCAGCCACTTACTCCAGAGTAGCTTCACTGAAGCCCAGCTCCGGAGTAAGTGGTTTGCAGATCATGGCCCTACATTTTAAGGAGAAAGTTGACCTTTGAGATCCTCTAATCCAGGGCTGGGGAACCTTTCTCCTCCCAGGGGACACTTTGAAAATTAGTACAAGCTTCAAGGGCTACACAGACGTTGGGGGTGCGGACGCTTAAGGGGTGCGCTAAGGAAGAGTTCTCTTTGTCTGCATGTTACGCCCTCATCTCTGCTCCCTTCTCGTGAGTTCAGTCTTTCGGTGATTGGACGGTAGGAACTGGATCCAGGAGCCAGAGCCAGAAACTGGTAAGGATCCAAATCAAAACTAGCTGTGGGTTTACTGGGTTATATTTGGTCACTGATCCTGAGATTCCCTGTCACTGGATATAACCATCCATCTCACAGAGGCCAACTAAATCTCCTTCTGTTATGGCTATATCAAGCCTGCTAATAGGGGTGTGCAGAAGGCACCCCATTCGTTTTCATTTTTGTTTAACAAAACCTATCCGTTTTCAGGTTTTTGTTGAAAACCTGTTCATTACTTATTATTAATTATTATTATTATTATTAGCATTTATATAGCGCCAGCGATGTACCTGATGCTTTACAGAGAACAAGATAGACACGGTCCCTGCCCGAGGGCTTACAATCTAAAGACAGGGGTAGAGTGCTAAATCCTCGGCAAGAGGTGTACCATCCCGGACTACTGCCTTCCTTGGCAACAAGACCAATGAGACAGCAACCAACAAAGACCAGTGGCGTTAGAACCGAGTGTCCAAGGATTCTAGCCTGGTTTTTTGTTTTACAAAGTATTAAAAATTAAAAACAAAAAAATTAAAATCACTGTGCGTACGCAAAATGGTTGCCGGACCATACCGTGCATGCGAGCTCTTTTCCAAAATGACGGCAGCACTATCGCTGCCTTTTTGAAAAAAGGGCAGCCAGCCTGCGTCTGCTCAAAATGGCCACTGCGCATGTGCAGAGTGGCTGCCCTTTTCCAAAATAGCGGCGATACTGCCGCCACCTTTTTAAAAAAGGACGTGCATGCGCAGAACAGTCCAGAAGCCATATTGTACATGTGCAGTGATTTATTTAAAAAATAAATAGAATTATTTAAAAATTAAAATGGCCACGGGACTGTTTCTGCGCCTGCACCCCATTTGCAAAATGGCAGCGGCAGTACTGGGAAAGGGTGCAAAAGCACAGGGTGGTCCGGTGAGCACTTCGTTCATTCGCGGTGATTTAAAAAAATTATGATTACTTTTATATGAGAACGAATGAAAGCCAATGAATGTTGTTTGCTTATTCATTCATTTTGTGTCCTTAGTTACTAAAACGGATGAGGCTCGATTCGTTTTAGGAACTAAACAAAAGAAAACAAATTACATCCCTGTACCTGCTAACTAACTTGTGTTTGGCCAAGCAGAGGGGGCAGGGGGAACCTGTAGGCCAAATCTGGCCAATGGCTGCTTTTTATTTGGTCCCTTTTCAGTTCTTAGATCTGGTCCCTGGGCCCAGTCCCTACTCTGAAGCACTGAAAGAGCAAGCTCGGGAGATAGAAGAGGCATGTGCTCCAGGCTAGGGGATGGACGCATGGCATAGATCCATGATCGACACCCTCCTCTCTCCCCATCCTGAGCACATGCCTTGAGCACTCCCAACTCCTGTGTGGCCGACAAGTTTTACTAGAGTAGCCTAGTGCAGAAACAGGGACCCACCATGTTCTTTGTGGTTTCTCCATTGCCATCAGTGGGGAAAACACAGTGGACACTGGTCCCCAGTGCTTGAGATATTGGCCTTGGATGTGGGAGACCAGGGTTCAAATCCCATCCTAGCCATGAACGCTTTGAGTGGCTTTGGGCTAATCACTGTCTCTCAGCCTCAGTTCCACATCTGTAAAATGGTTATAATAATAACAACCTATCTTAGCCTTCCCTTGCAGAGTCTTCCTGGACGTTATAGACCCTTGGTTAAGTTTCATTGGACAAATGTTGCTGTAACCTGGTTGGGTATCAACTGGCCCAGGAGATAATCCTGTCATGACTTACCCCTGGCCCGCACCATGCCACAAAAATAACTCCTAATCAAGTGGGTGGAGGCAGGTCTGAATGCAAGGAAGTTGGGACCCTGTGTGAAATTTATCAATCTGCCTGCATTGTCTGCCAGTGCATCGTGCACATGCTGGTGTTCCGAGTTTACTCACGGCCCCCATGTGTTGAGAGGAGACCTGAAACGAGCCCAGGCACAATGGGTATACCCGTAAAACTTTCAGTATCCTAACCAAACCAAATATTTTGGGCATTTTTCATTACCTGAACTGGTTTTCAATTGAGTAACCAAGATACTGACCACCGATTACCAAAATAACCCAGACAAACTGTCCCAGAATTTTCTGGATTTTTCAGTATTCAAATGGGATTTGGGTCCCACCCCAAAAGTGGTTATTACTCACGGGCAGGGTTGGGAGGGGGAATGAATGGGAACACTTTACTGGGGACCGGGTGTCCAGAGGGGCCCGATCTGCAAGCCCACTACCATGAGAAAACAGCTGAGGCTAAATTGTAGATGTTTGAGGATGTTTATGCAAACTTATTACCCTGTGAAATGGGGTGTCCAGAACTTGTGAGATTTGCTGGAGCCAATCAGAAGTAGTGTTGGAGCAGAACAAACGACATTCTGAACAGTGCGCTACTGGCCCGGGCCTTCCTCCAGAACAGAGAGAGAGAGAGAGAGAGAGAGCGCGAGCATGTGCACAGGAAACGCTAGGACTTGTAGTTTCTGTGTGAAATGTTTATTTATTTATTTTATTTATTTATTTATTGGCCGCCCTCATGCCTACAGCATCCCGGGGTGGCTCACAACAAGTAAAACAATAATAAAAACTCATAAAAACATCATCAAACAAGAGTAAATTAAAAAAAATAACACCCCCTCCACATCCTCCCAACCTCCCCTCCGAAGGCCGGGGCGAACAACCAGGTCTTACAGGCTCGGTGAAAAGCCATCAGACCCGGGGCCAGGCGAGTTTCCTCTGGGAGGGAGTTCCAAGGTTGCGGCCCGGCCACCGAGAACACCCTCTCCATCGTGGCCCCCCGTTTAACATGGGGGACCACCAAGAAGGCGCCCCCGGCAGACCGCAGGGATCGCCCTGAGGCACGGAGGGCGAGGCGGTCCCCGAGGTATGAGGGGCCCAGACCGTACAGGTCTTTATAGATCAACACCAACACCTTGAATCTGGCTCGGTACGCTATCGGCAGCCAGTGCAGAGTGCGGAGCACAGATATTATATGCTCCCGCCGCCTTGTCCCTGTAAGGAGACGGGCCCCCGCATTCTGCACCAGCTGCAGCCTCCGGACAAGAACCAAGGGAAGCCCCACGTAGAGCGTGTTGCAGTAGTCTAGCCTCAAGGCATGAATAAGAGCGGCTAGGTCAGGCCTGGAAATGTATGGGCGCAGCCTCTGTACCAGATACAGCTGGCGAAAGGCACCTTTAGCCACCGCCTCCACCTGCCGATCCAGACAGAGGACCAAATCTAAAACCACCCCCAGACTCTGAACCTTTTGGGCTACGGGCGGGCAGACCCCCCCCTACCAGAGGAGTCAGTACCTCCCTCGCCCTACCCACCACCATCACCTCAAAGCCCGGGAGCTCGATGTTTCAGCTCCCAACACCACCTGCTGGCTTCTCCCTGAGAGGAATGAGCGGAACCACCCCAGGACAGTCCTCTCCAGACCCCCCAGGTCTTGCAGTTGTCTCAGCAGCAGCCCATGGTCCACGATATCAAAAACGGCCGAGAGATCTAGCAGGATCAAGAATGTAGAACATCCTGCATCCTTCCGGAGGAAGCTCGCCTGGCCCCAAGCCTTTTAACATTTTGGCGGAACTGTAAGACCTGGCTGTTTGCCCAGGCCTTTGGGAGGGAGGGTGGGGAGGGGGGTGTTTAGTCCCCTACCCATTTGTGTTGGTTTTTGT
>QEPC01010034.1:343175-356541 GCA_003113815.1 Sphenodon punctatus
GCTCTCACCTTTCCTCCCTCATCTCTGTTCAAAACTCTGCTGTCAGGATCATCCACCTAGCCCGCCGCTTTGACCATGTGCAGCCTCTCCTCTCCTCTCTCCACTGGCTCCCTCTTCCTGGAGCGTATTCTGCGCAAGCTCCTTGTCTTCACCTACAAAGTCCTTCACAACCTCGCTTCCCCCCACCTCTCTGCCCTGATCTCCCTCTGAACCCCTGCTCGAGCACTCTGCTCCCCTCCCATCCCCTCCCTTTCCCTCCCACGCCTCCCCTGCTCCCCCAACCGCCTTCATCCCTTCTCCCTCACTGTCCTGCACGCCTGGAACTCCCTCACTACCCTCATCTGCCTGGCTCCCACCCTCCACACCTTCAAGTCCCTCCTCAAAACCCACCTCTTCCGCTCCGCCCTTCCTAACTCCTACTAATCATCCCCACCCAGGATTATCCCCCACCTGTTATCTGCAAACTCCTATTTTACTGTAACCAAGCCAAGACTGTGTACCTGAGTTCCCGCATCCTCATGAATGTCGCATCCCTTGTCTCTCCCTCTGTTTCTCCTTCCCTGTCTCCCCTCCCCCTGTCTTTAGATTGTGAGCTCTCGTGCAGAGACCGTGTCTATTTTATTCTCTGTAAAGCACCAGGCACATCGCTGGTGCTATATAAATAACAATAATAACAACAATAACAACAACAACAATAATAATAATTATTAATAATAAATAACTCAAGAAGACAACCCCACAAAAGTGTAACTGTGGGCAGAAATAATAATTTAAAAAAGCCAACAGTAGTGTACCCTCAGCATTGCCCACCATCAGCAGTGAGTGCACCCACTGTAAAATCATTATGCCAGCCAAGCAGTACACACAGAAAAACAGGCGAGCAAGAGTGAGACATTCGCTCAAGTTGAATACAACAAAACAGTGCATCTGTGTGGAGAACTCCCACCAAAAGCCAGCCCGCCCAGCAGACAAAATGATAACACCCACTAGAAAGACACCAGACGTTCACCCCCCACCCCCGCCTCAGGGCACGGAATAGCACGATTGGTGTGGCGTGGTGCTCGTAGAGGTGTGCACCGGGGGCCCAGGTCATTTTTGTTTTTGTTATTTAAATCTGTAGTTTTGGTTTTCATAAATATAAAATTGTCGTTTTTGTTTTTGCTTTCATTTTTGTTTTTCATTAGTTTCAATGGAAAACACATTTTCAGCTGTAATCTTTTTGTTTTTCACTATATGTGGCTGAAACATGGCCTACCTATATCTCCAATGGAAGGCATTATGTGTACCAAATTTAAAACAGATTTAATAAAGGAATCCAATTTTAGAAGCAGTTGAATTATTTTATTTTACAAAATTCTTCATATACATTCTTAGCTGTAACTTCTTTACTTCACATCTAATGTAGATGTAACTTGGCAAGTATACACCTCTTCCCATATTTACTACCTTTTTAAACTTTCAGAACGATTGGATAAAGGGTTCTGGTGTTATAAGCAATTAACATATAAATGTATGTCTGACTGTAACATCTTTGTAGTCCAACCGGTGAACATGAAATTTGGCAGGGCTGTATCTCACACTTTTATGATCATCTCTGCCAAATATCAGAAAGATGTGATAAAGTGTCAAAAATGTATATGCCTGCACAGCATATTCGGAGAATGAGCGTATGCCAGGAATTCTCTTATGTGTCACTGTGGTATAAGATCTGTTTGTGATGCCAATTGGCCAGCAGAAATAGCAACCAAATATCCTAATTTTGTGCTGTGACCATCCCAAAATCTCTCCTCCCCGCCCCCTTGTTACTGGGAAGTCAGAAGCATCTGTTTAGGAAAGAGCCAATAAAGATTCTCTTATGTCCCCTGTCACAGTGCTGCAGGATGTGATTGTAATGAGAACTGGATGTGTAAACAATGGGTATTTTCAGACATTACGAGATCACAGTGAACCACGGTGAATACCCACCTGTGGTCACCGTGTCTCGAACGTCTGTTTGGCGGCTCCCACATGGGGTCAATTTGAACCACGCTTCCCGGGCTAGCCGGGGGAATGTCCTGAGAAACGTGGTCAAAAGGATCCCCAGCGGGGACCCAAAAAAAGTTACGTCTGGCCGGTTGCCACGGCCCGGGATCCCCAGCGGGATCCCGGGCCACGACACATCCAGCCCGACGCGGCGGCCGCAGTGGCCCCGCCGCCCACCCGTCTCCCTGGAGGGCAGGCGGCGGGGTGCGTGGAGGGGGCGGGACCGTGCGGCCGCACGTTACGCCGCGCGGTCCCGCCCCCTCCCAGATTCCCCGCCGGGATCCCCCCGGGACGTCTGATATGGCGTGATGGGGTGACCCCGGCGGGGAATGAAAGGGTTGTTTTCAGTATGGGGCCAAGCGGCCCCGTAATGTCTGAAAACACCCTTTGTCTCCTGATTTCTGGGATACTATCCACAAAGTCCCAGTTATGTCCTTTCTATGCCTGTCTGAGGGCTGCCCCCTATGCCCACCTCGAAGCCACTACCAATTGGTCCTGTAAAGCTAGAAGAATGCAGTAATTGGCCAGTGAATGTGTCTGTCAGTCTTTTGGGTTGCTTCACTTCCTCCCTGCTACAGTCTCTCTCCCCTTGCCATGCCAGGTGCCTGACTCTGACTGGCACTGCATGTGTTGCTATTTATCTGAATAATGGTCTTCATGGGGACATCATCAATTGCTTATAAAATTGGGTCCCTTTATCAAATTATCCTGTAGTTTGGCAGGGATGACAGGGAAGGTATGTGATACATTGGGTATTTTCAGACATTACGTGGTCAATGTCCACCACAGTCAATTCCCTGTGATGGCTTGGACCACGTAACGTCTGTTGGGGGGAACGGATGTTCCCCCCCAGATGTTACCATGGCATGGGATCAGATTCACCACACGAGCGGCCGAAGTGGCGGGACTGGAGGCCGTTGCGTGTTGAATCCGATTCCAGGCCGTGGTGACCCCCGGCGTCACGTCTGGACGGCGGACACGGGCCAGAATCCCCGTAGGGATTCTGGCCCGTCTCCCCATAGGGCGGGCGGCGGGGAGCATGGAGGGGGTGGGGCTGTGCGGCCGCACGTTGTACCACGCGGCCCCGCCCCCTCCCTGATTCCCCGCCAGGATCCCCCGGAACATCTATTAGGGTGTTACGGGTCATCCTGGCGGGGGATCATTTCATTGATTTCCTCACGGGGCCAATTGGCCCCGTCACCTCTGAAAACACCCATTTCTGCCAAATATCTTGTAAACAGGATGACATATACAAATGTTACAGCTGGAAATGTATTTTTAAGTTAATGTCTTATGCTATTAGGACCCTTTATCCAATCTTTCTGAAAATTGGCAGGAATGTTAACCTTGTGGAGGGACATAATATTCACAGGTTTCATGCAAATTAGATGCAAGATAAAGATGTCGTAGCTGTGAATGTGTATGGAGCTTTTCTTAAAATCACAATGTTCCATTGCTTCTAAAATCGGTTCCTTGTATCTAATCATTTCAGGGTTCAGTACACTTAGTGCCCTCCACTGGGGGTACACCCTCCCCAAGTTTAATCAGAATTGAATAAGAAACAAAAAGATTATAGCCAGAAATATGTATTTAAGTTTCCCCCCTGTATTTCAAAAACAAAATGTTGTTTTCGTTTCTATTTTCATTATTATTATTTGTCATTTTCATTATTGCAATAATGATAATTAAAATGCTAATTTTCATTATTGTTATTGTAATAGCACAAATGACATGCACCCCCCTAGGTGCTGGTAGCTTGAACATCCCAGGCAAGAGGAGCCATGCAGAGAGATGGCCTCACGGCAAGGCACAGTATTGATTGGTGTGGTGTGTGGTGCTGGTAACTTGAACAGCCCAGGTAAAGGGAACTGGAGCCAGACAGAGAGATCCCTCTGCCTCACGGTGCTGCCAACCAAGCAGCAGGCACAATGTGGTACTGGCACCCAATTATTATTTTTTTTAAAAAGCATGGCATGGTATAAAACGTAACCCCCATTCCCCAGTATTAGCCCTATGGACAGGACAGGACAGGCCAAACCGTGCCATGCCGTGCCATACCAGGCCAGGCACTCCTCCCGACCCAGGCGATTACTTACAGGTCAGCAGTGTAGACCACAACCAAATTCACCAAAGAGAATAGAAAATGGCAGTGCAGCCAGTTTTATTTTGCCCTGCAAACCAATCAAAACTTACCAGCTGGCTTACCACCACTCAACTGTCCCCTCTCACACACCCCTCCTACCAAATATGGCATTCAGTTTCATTTCCAGAAGCCGTACTCTACTACAGCCACACGCGCAGCGGCTCCTGAAGTTTTCAGACGTTTTCAGAAGGACGACCCTTGGTCTTCGGAACTTCAGAACTCGGACATTCTGAACCAAAGACCAGAATCTTTGGTAATTTTCAAAGTTTTCTGAAGACCAAGATTCAGCACTACTTTCCCCCAATTTTACAACCTTTTCCTTGCTCCTTGAGGTTGAAAGAGCAAGCCAAAGTGTGCGTGCATGGAGCCCAACTTATAAGTGAGCAAAATATAAAATTTGTCAATGTCTTTGCTGCTTACAAGGCCCACAAGTTAAGGCAGAAGCTTTAACTTACAATTTCCATTCTTTTTAGAGCATGAGTGAATTTGTAAGAGTTTAAAGCCTTTCAGCAAGCACATCATTCATTTAAATTTTAGTTTTAATTTTTTTTAAAAAACTTCATTTTTGGGGTGGGTGGGTTTTGCTCTACAATTTTTATCTTTTTTTTTTTCCCCTTTAATTAAAGAAAAATGAAACATCACTTCGTTTGCGCAAAATGTCTACTGCCTGTTCTGCGAATGCATGGCCCTTTTCCAAATTGGTGCCGGCAGCTAATTTGACGCCATTTGGAAACCTGCTGGCCAGTTTGAGCGAGTGCAGTGATTTTTTTTTTTTTAAATGTTCTATTATTTTTAATAACATAAAATTAAAAAATAAAAATGAAAACAAATGAAATCTAACTAATGGTGTTGGCTTATTCATTTGTTTTCGCTACCTTGATTACAAAAATGAATGGGGCTCCATTGGTTTTTGTAATGAATGAAATTATACAAATTATACAAAGTTATACAAAGTTGCACCCCCCTATTAACTCCTCTATTAAACTGAAGGGTTTTTTGCCCTGTTAGGATCTTTCTTTCCTTCAGTTGTTTTTTCCACTTGTACTTGTGCACACTTGGGGGTGACCGTGAAATCTTTTCAATTTCTGCTTCAACGTGTTTTTTAAGTGATTGTGTTGGGTGACCCTTGACCTTTCACCTTAATTAGCTATCGTTCCGCTGCTTAGCTCTGTTGGAGGTCTCTGGAGTGGGTTCATTCTATTCTCATTGTAGTCATTCTATTCTCATTGTGTCTGTTGTCAATTCAGAGGGACCCTGAAAGGGGACCCCAAAACAGACCTCCAACAGATCCTGCTGGAAGCTCCTACAGACATTCTTCAATCTTGGTTAGTTGGTGGGACTCCATGTCCTGTGGATCCCCTGTGCGTGCACCTGTGCGCAAACCATGCACACCTCCATTGTGGGCATATTTTTCACATATGCAAATAGTCGCATATCCTTTTGGTTTTCAACTGTTCGGTTCAGTTTTTTGGTTACTCGTCTGTCCAGTTAATCAGATATTTGGTTACTCATTTGTTCAATTACTTTTTTTCTTTATTTTTATTTCTTTATTTTCTTTATTTACTTACTTTACTTTATTTCTGTCCACTCTGGATGTGAAAACAGAAGGAATGAAGTAACCAAACAATCGAATAATCAAATATCTGAATATCCAAGCAAGCATATAACCAAAAACGGAAAAAGAGACCCCCAAACTCAAAATGGATATCTGGAAAAGAGGGACCTGAATAATGATTACCCATTTCGGCAGAGACGCTTTCAATGAGACAAGGCGTAAAACCAGAAGTGACGGCCCTGCGATGGGAGTTCGACCCGGGGTGGAAAGACCGGCGGCCAGACATGGTCCGGCCTGGGTTGGGGCACCTAATGGATATACCCATGACCGGGATGCCAGGGAGGGTGTGGAGCACGCCGACCATGCAACCGGCAGGCTCTGACCCCGCATTTCACCCAGCAGCCTTTTGCCCACCATGACGGACAGCCATGGGCGCTGGCCATAGCAGACCCGACCCAGGCTGGCATACCGGCTCAGGAACAGACACGATAGCCCACTTTGGCCCACTCGGGTGGGCCTTAGACCAGACGGTGACCTCAAAGGCTTTCCAAGGTCAGAGCCCGGGCTAACTGCCAACATGATTCGGGACAATCCTGGGCCAACATCTGGCAGCGCCTGCACAGATGTTCAGGTGGGATCCGGTCCAAAGTGGGCCACAGCGAGCTGCTGTCGCATCCGTTTTTACCCAAAATTGATGGATTGTGACTATTTGCCACAAATATTCACTGAAGCATGAGTCTAGACGGACAGTCATAATCTGGCCCTAAAGATTACACAGGCACAAAACCAAAAGAGAACATTTTATTTTCTCAGGAGATGAGTCTCTCATTTTCTAGCCCTAATTACCGTGTGTTTGGTGCAAATAGGATGTATCTGACTTTGTGACATAAAACCCTCTACCCAGAAGCATGTTGGCATCAGGCAAATCAACGCCTTCGTTCCTCATGCTTGCATCCCAGCCCTGGTGCAAATAATGCGCTTGAATGAAGAATACTTTCCGGCCCAGTTCAGATTAGGGTTGCAATCCACAAATGGCTTACGCCAAACCTGCACCATTGAAGCCCAAGGCCACCTCTTCCATCAACGAGGTGCTCCATTTCAGAAAAGCAGATTAAATGAAGTCTCATCTCCCCCCTTTCCGCAACTCTGACAATTCCATTACTCTCCACACGCTGATCCTCCCCCCTCGTTCCTCAACCCCAACTCCATATTTCACCATAAAAATTGCACGCAAACCCATGTCACTGTGAATTAATTTTTGTAAGACAATGTTTATATTAACCATTCAATTATCGACTTCTGTTGGGCAAGCCAATATTAAAATTTATGGTCCTCTGAGGGACGCATATTGACCTTCAGCTTTATCTCAGGTCAATATTCCCATCTTGGGTCAATAAATCTTGACACTGACCTCAGCAGAAATCAATGGTATATCTGCATATTCTTATGCTGTTGGAAGGTTAGCAACACACGATTGCAGAGTTTGGGTCTGAATGACTTCAGAAGATGCCTGGTCACCTTAATGTAGTTTCTGAAGTGGGGTTCTGCTCTGAGCAGTACCCATGAAAAAAATCATAGACCTGTAGGGTTGGAAGGCACCTTGAGGTTCATAAAGTTGAACCCCCTGTTCCAAGGCAGAAATGATTCATCTTCAAGATTCATCTAAGCCTGAGTCTGCTCATCTTCCAGAAGCAATGTAAGACTTTTCTGTTGGCTAGTCATTTGGCAGGCAGGGATAGGGTTGGGAAGGGTTACGGTGACAAGCCAAATGATTGTTAATTTTAACCAATGCAATTTGGTTCCCCCAAATTATGATATACATATATTTGATAATTGGGAAGTACCCAATGAGATACAGATAGATTCTTTTTATTATTATTATTATTATTATTATTATTATTATTATTATTATTATTATTAGCATGTATATAGAGAGCCAGGAGTATACCTGGCACTTTACAGAGAATAAAATAGACACGGTCCCTGCCCAAGAGCTTACAATCTAAAGACAAGGGGAGGGGAGACAGGAAGGGGGAACAGAGGGAGAGACAAGGGATGCGACATTCATAAGGATGCGAGAACTCAGGTACACGTTCTTGGCTTGGCATGTTTAAAGCAGAGGGGAAGGAGCCGGTAGAGAGGGAGAGGTTGATGATGTGCAGGAGGGGAGGGGCGACGGTGGAAGCAATGGAGGTCAGGAGGCGGGAAGGAATGGGGTTCAGGGGGCATGTGGAGGGGTTGGAGGAGGAGAGCAGGGAGGAGATTTCCTCAAGGGAGGCAGGAGGGAAGGAGGACAGGAGAAAAATGAGACTCCACGAAATGAGTATCAGCTAGAGATGAAAGAGGAAAAAAAAATTCTTGCAAGTAATTTGCGAGAATTGAGAGGGCAGGCCCAAGAACCCGGGTGTATCCCCCCCACCCCCAGTTCTCACAAATGACTCAAGGGGATAGGGTTCCAGGTGGGGTGGTGGTGGTGGAGATGAGCAGGGGGCAAAACAATTCCCCTGGCCACCTCTGCCTCCCTGGCCTCCCCACCTGGGGGGAAGAGAAAGTTTGGATGGGGTGGGTGGGGCCGGGGTGGAGGTTTGGAGGCCTAGTGGGGGGTCATGCAGGGTTTACTCACTGCTTGGGGGGTCCTGACCCCCTGTTATGCTCTGGGCCAGGCCCCTTCCCGGGTTTGCAGTTTGAAAAGGAAGACCTCCCCCTTCCAGTATGCACAGAGCTGCTTGACCTTGGCTGCCCTTTTTAAAGATGGTGGCCGCAGGGCCGAGCAGCTCTTCTGCACATGCTCGGCTCTGCTGGTGCCAACTTTAGAAAGGGCTGAGCATGCGCAGAAGAGCTGCTTGGGGGGGCGGTGTCTTTCGAAAAAACGGTAAGACTTGGCTGTTCCATCAGGCATTTGGCAACTTTCTGGTTCCAGGAAACTACTTCCACTCACGTTTTTAAAAAAAATTGTGTCACTTTTTGTTTTCCAACTTGACATACCAATTGGGAATCAGTTGATCAAAAAATCAGTACCGGAAGTACCCCATTTTTCAGGTTTCCAGGTGCCCAACTAGTACTTGGATAACCCATCAGATACCTGAGGTAGATCCGAAAAAGTGGGTATTATCCATGGGTACTAAATGGAGTCCCTGGTTCAGCTCTCCAGCGCTAGCAGATCCCCAAATCCAGCATGCTTGCATGTCCATGTCAAAACGTCCTTGTCTTGGCCACCTCAGCTGGCTGTTGGTGCAGATCTATAGCAAGAGGAGATTGGCTTCTTGGCAGCAGGTGGGAGAACATTCATCTCCCTCCCTATTGAACATGATTTGGGTCTTCGGCAGGAGCACAGTTTATGAGGAGGGGACAGAGGGACACTGCCTCCAGCGTGGAGAAATCACAGAATTCTGATCTGGCCTCTCTCCTCTCCCTCTTGTTGGGCATAAACAGCTTGGACCTCAAGTATCTGAAAGACGGCCTCTTCCCTCATGTCCCGTCACGGCCTCTGAGGTCAGCTGGGAGCGCCCTCTCGCAGGTAGTACCATCTGTCTTCCAAGTTTCCCTGGCGCACAGAGAGGCGTTTTCAATGGCTGCCCCAGAATCATGGAACTCCCTCCCCTTGGAGATTAATCTAAGCCCATGCCTGCTTAGCTTCCAGAAGCGATGTAAGACCTTTTTGTTTGACCAGGGGTTTGGCAGACAGGGATAGGGTTGGGGAAAGTTACGGTGATTTTTAGATGTTTTTATAAGTTGTAAGCCGCCCTGAATCTTGATGGGAAGGGTGGAAGGGTATAAATATAAAAATAAATAAATAAAATGAAATAAAATAAAATAAAATAATGGAGGGTTAGTTTTCAGTGCAGTCGGCCTTAGCTATTTTAACTGCTGATGATTGTCCTTTCTCCTGCCCCAAACTATCATAGGAACACAAAGTCCCTCTGCCTCCCCTTTCCCTAAGTAACTTTCCATCACATGCTCTACCTTCCCCCACTTCTCCTTTGACCACTAGCTCCTAATCTTTTGCCCGTGTCTCCCGATTTTGAGATTGACCTATAGCCCTGGCCTGGCATATCCTGCCATTTCCCCCTGCAAATTGTGCAACCAGGAATCTCAACTTCTGCAAGCAGAATAATGTATACAACTTAAGGCCCCACCCCGAATTATGCAAATTTGGAATGCAAATGAATTACCCAGCATGCCTTTGCATCAGTTTGGAGCATCTCACGTTAAAGAAATCCCTCACAAAATACCACCTATTGGTGCGGGTTGGGAGCGGGGGAGGGAGATGTCTTCTCTGCCCTGCATGTTATTGGCCAGAAAGTAAACCAGAAATGACTGAACACAGGAAAATTGTAAATTAGCTACATATATGCTGAGAGCGGGCAGCACGTCACTTCCGGTAGTGTGAGGAGCGTATAGACACTCCGCACATGGCTTTACCTCTGAACGCAGGGCTCAGGTTCCAATTGGGCAGATTGGAAAAGATTCCAATGGGAATTCCAGTCGAAAAACCCCAACAACTCTTCCGTTTCCGCGGAAATGTCGGAACAGTTGTTTCGACCCACCCATAGTTCAGTGAACCCAGAGGAGGTTGGGTGGAAGGAAAAAGTGTGTAATGTTGTTTATTAACAGCTCAGTCACTCCCCCCACTGTATTAAGTCTGATGTCGCCTTTCCCCCCGGAGCATCATGACATCATGGCAGATCAGGAAAATGCATTCCCCTCCTCTTTTCCCGACATGCCACCCACCCACATGGAGTTCCATAGTGTCAAGGCACTCCAGAGCAGGAGGGAGGAAACATCGGGGAAAAGGGCAGAGTTAAGGTGTTCCTGCCTGCATTTCTCCCAATGTGGCCCCACCCCCATGGAATGCCATGATGTCTCACCCTGGGCGGAGTCTGAGGAGTCTGTGCCGGGAAGGCTCCCAGACTGAGCCTGACAGGACTATTCAGGCTGTATTTGATTCAGCTCAGCACCAGGGCTCTAAGCCCTACTGTGTTTCCAGCCTTCAGTTTCCTCTCCCCATCTCCATCCTTATCTGCCTCTCTGTCCTTTCCCCATCGTTGATCCTCTCGCCCTCACAGCCCTGCTGCCTGATACCCCTCCGCTCCAACCCGCAGCCTCTCGGCTATTCCATGGCTGGATCCTCCGCCCACCTCAGATCCATTGATGCCACCTCAATCTCACCCGGCAGCAATCTCGGTTATGTCATCCCTGCCAAACTCATCCATGCCTTTGTAAAAGAGGCTCGCTACACGAGACTGGACAGAATAATCTGTATTACACAGACACTGGTAACTGTTGGATTTTGGGGGATCAAACCAAACCGATAACATTTGGTTACTGAGCAGTAACCCATGGGTTAACCAAGTTGCTGCATGATTGTATTACCGTTTTGCTTCGTTTACCGTGTTGCCGCATTCCTTTTCCCAGTCTGCTCTCTCCTTACCAGCTAGTTCTGTTTGCCCCTAATTTCTTTCCCTGCCCCCAGACCCTGGTTCAGAAATGGCAAAACACAGAAAAAAACATTTACATGGTGGATTGGTTCCGCGGTAATGGTAAAGCGGTATTAATCAGTATTTTGGTTAATCAGTTAACTGCCAGGGTATGCAGTTACCGATCCATTCACCAATGAGACAGCTGCCATTTTGGTTATTAACCCTGCTTATGGAACTAACTCTCTGTTTCAGCTCCGGGTGAAACCCAGACTCACTCCTGTTTGTGAAATCCAGGCTTGGAAGAAGAGGATCTACTCTGTTCCCAGCCTCTGTGGCCGAGGAGAATTGGGAGTCGGGAGGGAAAGGAATTTGTGTGTGCTCTCCCTTACCGACCACTAGACGGCATCCTGATACCAGGCCTGGGAAGAGAACGCTCCCTCAGCTGCCAGTAAGTCAATGGGATCATTTGTCCAAGTCTTTCCCCAGTCGATGGTCCTGACACGCCGCAGTCATCGCTCTGATTAAGATGCCACACTTGAGTTAAAGCGCACATTAAGATTTGATGAGTAATTGATCAGGGCATCAACAGGAACACGGGGCTGGATGGGGGAGCTAGGATTGTGGACATCTCCTTGCTGCGCTCTCTCCCTTTAAATGAAACTTATTAGGGCGCTTGAATCTTTAAAGGGATAATGTCTTCTTCTTTTTTTATAATATCTATCTGCGAGGCAGCAAGATCGTGAAATCTCCCAGCATAATAAACAGGCCTGACATAATATAAACCGTGATTTAAAACCCTGCCTGCATCCAGGCTGTCCACAGGCCTCTTCAAACTGGGGGCGGGCAGAGGACAGTTGCGGTGTCATGAATCTGGGAAGCTGATACAGTAAGCTTTCCAACCCCCATATGCCACAACTGGGCTGGGGCTCGTCCTATGGGGTGGGGGCTGGTGATCAGCTGGGAGTAGGAACATCTGGCCCACAGGGCAAGCAGGAAGTGCAGCTTGGGCTGAGAGCAGGCAGTGAGCAGAATCACGCCACACAAAACACTTCCCACTGTTACAGCAGCCACTTGTAGTTTCCTGTTAGTTCAGGCATCGATGTGTTCTGGTTGGCCCCAGTCTATTTGTAGCTATTGGTGGGAGTGGGGACTGGATGAGATGACCCTGTAGGTACCTTCCAGCTGCCGGAAGCGACGTGCTGCCCATTGTTGGTAGCGGCAGCGACTGGACCTGCGGGGTTTTGAAGAGGCGCGTTCTGAAAGCCTGAAAAGTGAGGCTTTCAGAACGCACCTCTTCAAAGCCCCGTGTTTCCAGGCGCCGCCGCCGGCAACGGGCGGCACGTCACTTCCGGCAGCGCGGGGAGCGTGTAAACACGCCCCCGCGTGGCTTTCCTCTGGATGCGGGGCTACACCGGCGCTTGTAAGCGACTCGTTTAAAAGCGGCCTGAGACTCACCTAATATGGGAACAAGCTTTACCTTTGTTCATGGAAGCTGGAGGGTAGGTGGGGGAGGGGGGCAATATGGATTTGAGGGTGTTTGTTGGCCGGAACAATTCCAGAGAGCTCATCAGGACCCCACAACATGACCACAATGAACTATTCACTGAAACCCCAGAGGGGCTTTGCTGAGTCAGTTTCACCAGTGGGGCTTTGCCAGATCACACCATAGAGAGGTTTGGCTGATTCTTTTTTCACGCGCAGGGAGCTTTGTTTTTTCAATCTCATCAGTGGGGAGCTTTGTCTTGCAGCCAGGAGCTTTGCTTTGTCAACGTTGGTGGCCTTGGAAGATGACCTCCGCCGGGAGATGGACGCAGGATGTTCAACTTTTCTCATCCTGCTAGATCTCTCGGCCGCTTTTGATACCGTGGACCATGGGCTGCTGCTGAGGCGACTGCGTGACCTGGGGGGTCTGGATGGGACTGTTCTTGAATGGTTCCGCTCATTCCTCTCGGGGAGGAGCCAACGGGTGGTGCTGGCGGAGGAGACATCGTGCCCCCGCGCCTTACCGTGTGGCGTTCCGCAGGGTTCTATTCTGTCTCCATTATTATTTAACATCTATATGCAGCCCTTGGGGGAGATCGTGAGAGGGTTCGGGGTGCGGTGTCACCAGTATGCTGATGATACTCAGCTGTACCTCTCCTTTTCAACTGACCCAGACCCTGCTGTCTCGGTGCTATCCCAATGTTTGGAGGCCGTGGCAGAGTGGATGCGGCTGAGCAGACTGAA
>QEPC01010034.1:366930-377349 GCA_003113815.1 Sphenodon punctatus
GGGGGGGGGGAAATGAAATGCTCTGCGCATGCACCAATGCCATTCTGCACACGCGCAGCCCTTTTTCAAGATGGTGTGAGCTGTGTCGGCGCTATTTGGGAAAAGGACAGCTGCCTAGGGCTGAAGCGGTAACTCCTTTTCCTGTGCCAGTATTTCATTCCGCCATCTCGGAATTGCCAGCGACTTTCCACAGCTTTTCCACCGGCACTTCTCTAATTCCGCGCCCTTTGCTTTGTGACATCAGAATTATCGGAAAGTGTTGGAAAGTGTCGGAAATAATCTCGGGACGCGTCGGAAGAAACGTTCTGCTACTTTTGCGTCGTGACCACGTCGGTCGGAAACTGCCAATGGAAATTGCAGAAGATCGCAGACAAAAGTAGCGGAATGATCGTCTCTATTGCATCGTGCTGCGCATTGTGGAAGAGCTCTTTCTCTTGGAAGCAGCTACCATGGCGGCTTGCGGTTTCAGCCCTAGCAGCTGGTGTACACATGCATATCTACACCCTTGCTGGCTGGGGTTGTGTAGCTAGGGGTCCTGAGACTTCTAGCTTCCAGAGGTTTTTTAGGATAGGGCTTTGTGACAGTGAAAGTCAGATGACTACTATCCCATTATACTAATACTCCGAGTCCCAGTGGTGGGAGGCTAGCAGAGAGCAGTGAGGGTCTGGAAAAGCAATCTCCTCCTTGCAGTTCCAGCTCCAAAGAGACCAGCAAAGCATGCTACTGTTTGTCAGAGCCCCCACTCGGGACTCTGGCCAGGGGAGGGGGGGCGCCGGAGCCGCGTGGGGCAGGGGCACCGGAGTCACGCGGCTCTCCGGTCAGCCGCTTCCCCCACTGACCCACAGCTCATGGCCCTGCCCCTCGCAACAAGCGCCGCAGCGGACCCGGCGGTCCCAGTGCAGCAGCGGGTTGTCGAGGCAACCCCAGGGGGAGGGGCAGGACCTTCCCCCTCTACGTCAGCTGGCTTAGCCGTGTGCCATTCTGTGCGGCTGCAGGCACCCAGGGGTGTGGGGCCCGATGGTTAAAAACCCGGCGCTGTGTGCCTCACAGTGCCGGTGATCCACAGCGTAGAGACTGGCCGCCTGCGAAAGTTGAGTGATCCTTAGTGTATGCTTCTTGGCCTACGTGTTGTTCTAGAGCGTGTGAGAGTAACCTACTGTTTTCCCCAAACTAAGTGTGAGTGTGTGTGTGGTGCAGCAGCGGAGGGTGAGCCCTTCCCCCTTCCTGGTCTGTGTTCTCCTTTACCCCTCCTGGTTGAGAGCCCTTTCCCTTCCCCATTCCGGTCCCCTTTCCTGGCAACTTCCCCCCTTTGTCACAGAGTGCCCCTTCCCCCGTGGACTGAAGTGGATTATGAGTGTTGGGGGATATCCACTTGCGGAGTCTGCTTGGCGCCCAATGATGATAGTGGCCTGATCTCTTTGAAATCTAAGGGCCTCCCTATCCTGACGGGCATTCTCCACAAGGGCCCCCTTGCCGAGCAGGATTCGGGGGTATCCCGCCGTGCGGCAGCACTTGCTGTGAGTCTTGGTTCTTCCTTTCCCCATTCTTCCCCCCCTCCCTGTGACACTGTTGAACTCTTTTATGGGAACACTGCACACAACAGTTTTATCTGTGTAGAAAAAAACCCTACTCTTGCGTTCACCTCTCCAAATCTGTATATTATTTCCCCAACTCTGATTGGCTCCAGCCCTATTCTCTTGCTGTGAAGGAGGCCCTCTCTCCAGAGAGAGATGGGAAAGCAGTAGGCTCTTTCTAAATTTGTGGTTTGCACACCTGTAAACACTTTGGAGGGTCCCTGGGATCTGAACCTGTGTCTACATGCAGCAAAGGTGCAGGCCTTACTCTGCAAGCAACCCCAGAGTCAAGTGGCATAATCAGCATTTCAACCCTTGACCCTGCTGAATTTACCCCTACCAAATCCGACTGGACAAGCCTAACCCCTGAACGGATTCCTATCTAATACTTCTGGATCAGCCTTGTGCCAGTTACTCCGCAGCGCAGCTGAAACAGGGAGCACGTTTGTTATCCGCGGGTAGGGGTGTGCAATTCATTTTTAGTTTTTTAATTGTGAAAACAAACAAAGGCCCCATTCCTCTTAGTAATTAAAATATGAAAATGTTAGGCAAGGGTAACAAAATGAGGATAGTGTCCGTTTTCGTTATAAGAAAATAAAAACAAAAAATTCCGCTGGGACCATTCTGCGCATCACGTTGGGAACGGGCGCGCGCATGCGCAGAGCAGCCCTGGTGACCATTTTGTGCACACGTTGATTTTTTTTAAATACATTTTTAATTTTAAAAATAATTTTAAAAATCAGTGTGCATGCGCAAAATGGCCACCGGATCATTCTTCACATTCACAGCCCTTTCTCAAAATGGCACTGGCAGCATTGACACCAATTGGAAAAAGGGTTCTGCGTGCACAGAATGGTCTGGTGGCCATTTTGTGCAGGTGTGCTGATCTTTTTAGAAATCAAAATAAACCAAAAAACCCCGGTGAACCCCCCCCCCAAAAAACAAATGTTTTTGTTTATGAAACCCCCTTGAAAAAGAAGGGGGGTTTGTAAACAAAAATGAACAATGTGCTGGCTGTACATCCTTGTCCGTGGGTAATACCTGCATTTTTAGGTAGTTTGCCAAGTGCCGCATCGGTACCCAAGTAACCGAGTCAGGCACCCAAGTACTTAAAAATACCAGGTATTACCATTACCGAATTACCAATTTATCGTTTTATGGTTAAACCTTAAATCAGTACAAGAATCAGAAGTCAGAAAATCGGTTTCAGAAGTCGGAAATTCAGTACCAGAAGTCAGACAATCAGGACAAAAACAGTAAACGGGTAAAATGGTAGCTTGGGTAGCCTGTTTGTCATGAATCAGTAGGGATGGGACTCCAGGGGGAATTTTTTCAGTTTTGGTTCTTTATAAATTTCGCATCTTGTTTTGGTTTTTGATTTTTTGGTTTTGAATCTTTTTCTACCATTGAAGTCAATAGGAACAAGCCACAATGGAAAACAAAAACCTGAAACAAAATCAATGCAAAAGAACCGGAAAAAAAAAATAATCAATTTTTTTGGATTAGTCCAAAACAGCCATTTTTGGGCAATTCCGGTTCTATCCAAAATCTTGAATTCCCATCCCTACTAATCAGGTAACTGTTAATTAGCAATGTTACCGGGTTGGGTCAAGTACCAGAGTTCCGATGGGCGCTCTTTTCAGCTCTCCTCCACGGGATGTTGCTGCCTGGCTGCCATTTGCATTCCTCGTACTCCCGTGACCCTACCCAACCTGCTCCTTGTTCCTGCTTCTCCACCCTGGACAGATTACCCAGCTCTGCCTCACCTTTCTAGCACTGGACACTGCCCCAGGAATTTCCCCTGTTGCTACTACCTTTCTCTGACTGCTTCCCCAGATAGATCCTCAGCCTGTATCACGACACCGCCTTGCTCTGGCCTGGATCCTGAACAACTTACCAACATACTAATCCTGAAAGCTGCCCACAGTCCTTCTTCCCAATGCTACTCTAGACCAGGGGTTCTCAACCTGTTTCCAGTCATGAGTCATGGAGCGACAGGACTACTTGGGAGCACTGCATCATTTACAGAAATGACTTGCATAAATATGCATCGATTTAGTCTCCCCTCTGCAATTCAGTTGAATGGGGGACTGTTTCAAAGTGCTCCCAAGCACTCCTGACATTTGGCTTGTCACTCTCTGCCCCGAGCACTCTGTTGCTCCCGAGCACCAGGTTGAGAATCCCTGCTGTAGGCCTCATCCTTGGCAAGTGTCAATCAGCCTGACACCCTTGGTTTCAATGGATGTATGCCTATTCACCTCACTTGAGCATTCTTCTCACTGTGTGTTTATCCACAGAATCCTTCAAGATATTGGAGATAATCCCTTCTGTTTCTCCCTTGAATCAATGGCTAAAAATCATGAGCCCAGAAACTTATTCTAGAGACCCTTAGAGAGGAGAAATCAGATACGCATTGCCGATCGTTTCTCATTATCCAATCAAGGCTGGGATCTCTCTGCCCTTGGCATCTCGGCGATGTGTTCTGTTATTAACCTCACTTAGCCTCCAGCAGCGATTGGGAGCACTGGGGCCAAATTGGATATGGTTGCCGATTTATTCCTCTTTCTTGCTAGCTGTGCTGAGTTTGGAGAAGAACAGCACAAGAGTATATGAAGCAGGAACTGAAAATGGAAAGCTGTAAGTCTCAAGGGAGAATCACAGAATCCTAGGATTTTAGGGAAGGAAGGTACTTCAAAGGTCATCTAGTCCAACCTGCAGGAGTTCTTTAAAACAGGCCGTTTACATGTTTGAATATTTATTTATTTAAATTTGTAGTTTGCCCTATCCTGAAGGATCAAGATGGGTTACAGCTAGAATGGAAGCATATACCGGATTTGGTTCTCCGCAGATAATAGACGCATTTTCGAGTACTGTTTCGGTATCCAAATCAGCATCCGAATATTGCTCGAGTTCTCCAAAAAACAAAATTTTGGTTACTGTTTTTTTGATTACCCCAAATTACCTGAAAAAAAAGAAAATAATACCACCCCCCCAATCCCCAAATCAGGATGGAATCAGGATGAACTTAATATTTCAGTATATTGGCTGTTGGTATTTTGGTATACCAGTTGTCAGTATTTCGAATACTCAATTGAAAACGAGTTCGAGTACCAAAAAGTACATGAAATAGTTGGTTTGATTTGGGCACCAGAAATTAGGCGGACATTCATGTTTTTGAACGTACTCATTTTAACTCTAGATGCAGCATATGAGTAATGCATAAGTAGATTAAAAAATAGGAAATATAAAAGTGCTGTAAAACTGTCGTAAAACTCCTGGAAAGCGATGAAAAAGTCCAAGACTATGATGAATAGTGAAAAAAGTCTCAGAAAGTGGCAAAAAGTGACTAAAAATCCTGGGAAGTGACAAAAATGGCAGAAGCAAGGAATCACTGGAGACTGGTGAAGTACTGACGCGCACTCACAAGTGCTCCCAGAAGGTTAGTATTTCCCTTCGAAATGGGAACACTTGCTTTTGTCTTATCCCTACTTCTGATGCTGCTTCCGCCCCACCATCATGGCGGGCACCGGCAAAGAGATGGGTTCAGTAGTGTTGGGATTGGGAGCCAATGGGCACTGGTGGCAGAAAGGGAGTTCATTTTCTCACCCCCTCCCAGACTTCCATCATGAACACAGTAACGTCATCATGCTCGATAAGGGAGGTGGCCATGTTGGGACTCTGCTGACCCTTTTGTGATGGGGTCATGGCCACTTCAGAGCATTACGGTGCTCTGTAGGAGATGGGGTCATGTGACAAAGGGGTCAGGACAGTCCTCAACTCAAGGTGAAAGCAACATTCAAGCTGGGGCAAGACGCTACCCCCCTGCTGAGTTAAGTTACACTGAAAGGCCCTATAACTGTGGGGCCTCTCTAGTGAGTGTCTCTGGCCGTGTAATATTATCATTTATCCTTCATTTTTTGGCATTCCAAGTGCTTTGCCATCCCATTTAGTTTGCCCTCACCACAACCCTGTGAGGTAGATCAGTATGGCTTCCATTTTCCAGATGGGGAAATGAGGTTGAGAGAGAATGATTTGCCTCGAGGTCACCCAGTGAGCTCATGGCTAAGGCGGGATTTGAACCATGGTCTTCTAGGTCAGAGTCCAAAACTTTATAAGCTAGACTACACCCAGCAACAGTCAGTGTTGTCAAAGAGAAATTCATACCTTCTGAGGGCTAGACCTGGGGTATGGGGGGTGGGGCATAGCTCAAGTGGTAAGAGCATGCACTTTGCATGTATGAAGTCCCAGGTTCAATCTCCAGCATCTCCATTTCAGGATCCCTGGTAGCACGCCTGGGGGAGGTCTCTGATGGGGGCTTGGAGGGGTCCCAGGTAGCACACCGGGATGGTCTCTGCCAAAGACCCTGGAAGAGCCGGATTTGGACCTGAATTTGAAACCCCTGCTGCCGTGTCAGGTTGTGACAATACTGGGCTAAGATGGACCATTGGTCTGACTCAGTTAGGGAGTTTAGTTTAGACTCCAAGGTTTCTTGCTTCATTTAGCTGAATCCTTCTTGGTGTTTCTCTCCTGAGGCCTGTGGTGAAGGAACCCAAAGGGTTAATGCCAAACACTTGGGATGTCCAACAGCTCCGGTCATTGTCTGTTGGGCGCCACGGAGCCAGTATTCTTGTTGAGAAGGAGTCCGGCCCGGTGACAGAGCCTCTTGCGAGAGCATCACCTTCAGCGGCTGTGGCGTCAACAGAGGGACAGGAGTGTAAGCGGATCTGCCCTTTTAGGTGAAATTTAGAAGGAGAGGAGATAGGGTTTCATGCAGCAAGGGGCTGGAAGCGGGGAACAGGGAGGCGAGGGGGGATGGAACAGAGTGACGCAGACACGTCTGAAGGAGAGCTGACATCGGTACCTGGTAAAATGTAGGGGTTTGCAATTCATATTGTTTTAATTAAGAAAATGAATGGAGCTCCATTTTTGTAAATAAGGTAACGAAAATGAATGAACAAGCAAACAACATACTTTTAAATTTAAAAAAAGAAATCACGTATGCGCGAACGGCTCCAGCTGCCATTGGCGCATGTGCAGTGGTTTTATGTATTTGCTTTTAATAAAGGAAAAAATATAAAATAAAGGAAAACAGTAGAATCCTTTATTAAACCCCCCCTCCCAAAGCGTAGGTTTGTTTTTGTTTTTTAAAAAACAAGAACGAAAAGCCTGCCTCCTGCACACCCCTTGTAAAAAGGGTTTATCTGTTGAATTTATGGAATCTGAACTGCTTCTTACACTTAAGGTACCCACAAAGTCCCCAAATGGTGCAGCTGAACAGAATCCGTTCAGGTACCATTCTGCTTACCTCAGGCCAAGATGGCAGCAGTGATCTGTGACCCAGAGCCTCTCTGGGTCCTAGTCCAACTGATAGGGATGTGCAAACAGAACTGAGTTCGGAAATTTGGTTTGGTTCGAAAATCGAGTTCGGTTCGAAAGTTCGGTTCGGTCGACCGAACTATTCGAGTTCGGTCGAATTCCGAACTTCCAAACCGAGTTTGTACATTCAAAACCAGGGTTTTGGGCCTTCTGAACTGGTTCGGATTCGACCAAACAGTTTGGTCGAATTCGAGTTCAGTTCGAAAGTTCAGTTCAGTCGACCGAACTATTTGAGCTCGGTCCAAACTCCGAATTTCCGAACCGCGTTCGCACATTCCTACCAACTGACTGGCAGAGGTGCATGTGTGCATGAGTCTGCCTGAGGCCAGTACATTCAGTGAGCATCCGACACACATACCAGCCAGCTGGCCTTGGCCTTAGGCTGTCCCAGAAAGCCTCCAGACTCCAAGTTCAACACCTTATCCACTAGGCTGCACTGGTATGCTTGGCTTAGAGCTGCTGGGAGTCCTGAGTTTGAGGCCTAGTCTCTGTGTGTAGCCTTGACCAAATCACTGTCTCTTAACATCAGTTCCCTGTAGAGTCACAGAAATGCAGGGTTTGAAGTGGGAAACTTACTAACAGTGGGGACGTGTCACGTACATACTGGATATTCCATTTCAAAGGGAATGGATCTTTCATAAGCATTGTCTCTAAGTCGGCTGGAGTAATAATTCCACTCCATTCAGCACTGGTCAGAGTTCCCCTGGAGTATTGTGTCCAGTCTGGGGCACCTTATTTTAGGAAGGACATTGATATATTAGAGCAGGCTCAGACAAGGGCAACTATGGGTGTTTTTAAACAAGATGCTACACTGCATGGCCACCCAGGAGCAATGGATCCGACCACCCATCGGAAGGTGGAGCAGCCAGATGTGCACTCCTGTGAGCCTTGGAGCACCCACTCATAGCCACACATGAAGCACTGTTGGGAAATCCAGAGTGTTCCATGAAGGTCAGGCCCAAATAGATTCATGGTAACGAACGGGTGGCCACGGCGACCCTGCCCGTATGAACGGTGACAGTCAGTCACACCAGCAGACCGGTCCGCTGTTCCTAAGCACTGTATGTGGGGGAAGTGGCCTTTGCAAGTCAGACGAACTGTCCAGGAGCACTGGGGAGACATGATTAGGGATGTGCGAACGTGGTTCGGAAGTTCAGAGTTCAGCCCGAACTTGGTCTGTTTGGACGACCAAACCGAACTTCCGAACCGAATGCTCGAACTTCCGAACAATTCGGAAAAGTTTGGATGAGTTCGAATGAGTTCGGGGGCGGGAAAAATGTGACTTTGGGTGGGAAAAACGTGACTGGAAGGGGGAAGCAGCTGAGGAGCAGACTTCCTGGTACCAGGGGTGGACACCAGGGGTGGTTTCAGGGCCAAAAATACCGATACTGAAAAAATTTCGGTTTCGGTACCGATAGTACTTTTTTGAATGTTCGGCGAACCGAACAGCTGGACCCAAACTCGGGTTTCGAACCAAATGACTGAACGTCCGAGCATCCGAACGGCGTTCTGTTCACCCATCCCTAGACATGATAGCAGTGGTCTTCTAATCACTAAAGGACTGACACTGGGAAGATAGCAAGGAACTGTTCAGCACAGCTCCAGAGGGCAGGATTAGAAACGATGGGCTCAAGTGACAGGAAGGGAGATTTCAGTTAAATATCGGGGAGGGATGGGAATTTTGGTTTCGGATAAAACCGAAAGTACCCGAAAATGGCCATTTCGGATTAATCCGAAATTTTGGTTCTTTTTCTGTTTCAGTTCTATCGGATCTTTTGCATTGATTTTTGTACCGGATTTTTAACATTGCGGTTTGTCCCCCATTGAAAAAACGCAATGTTAAAAATCCGGTACAAAAATCAATACAAAAGATCCGATAATACCGAAACCGAAAAAGAACCGAAATACATGAGAACCGAAACCGAAATTGACAAAAACCAAAATTTTGCCCAGAGTCGCATCCCTAATATCAGGGGAAACTTCCCAACACTAAGAGCTCTTCATCAATAGAACAAGTTGTCCAAGGATTTTGTGGGCTCTCCATCGCTGGAGGGTCTTAACCCTCAGATGGATTCGGGGGTAAATTGGGCCTCAAAGGGGTACCAAAAATTCAGTAGCTGAGCCAGAGGTTAGGAACGCCCAATCTGGTCATGTTTTGTGGGATGAATTTCAATTGGTGACACCTGCCGATGCGACCAATGTGGTGGGGTCTGTTCTAGCCACAACTTTGTGAATTAGATCCTTGTCCGTCTTGGTTAGCAAGAGCTCCCAGGGAGACAGTGGGGCAGGTGCTGGCGGGGGTTATCAACACCTCCCTTTGGAAGGGGAGGGTGCTAGGCTGTCTCAAGGAGATTGTGGGTCGGCCCCTCCTCAAACCTTTTTAGGGAAGGTTATTGAATGGGCGGTGGCTCATCAACTCCAGGAGCCCTGGACGACATCAGTCTTCTTGAATCCACACAGTCTGGCTTTCGTCCGGGTTATGACACGGAGTTTCTGATGATGCGCCTGCGGGACCTAGCGGGGGTGGCCGGGACTGTTTTGTAGTGGTTCAGTTCATATCCTGCAGACAGAGCCCAGCGGGTGGTGCTAGAGGGCTGTACTTTGTTCCCTGGTGGCCTCCCACGTGGGGTCCCGCATGGTTCTATTCTGTCCCCTCTCTTGTTTAACGTGTATATGAAGCTGCTCGGGGAGGTCGTGCGCAGGTGGGGAGTTCGTTGTCGTCAGTACGCTGATGACACCCAGCTGTATTTGCCATTTTCATCTGACCCAGGCCCTGCTTTCTCCTTGCTGTCCTGGTGTTTGGCCGCTGGGGTGGTGGGTGGTGGTGGTATTGGACGAGATTGAGCCGATAGAAGCTCAATTCTGATAAGACAGAGGTGATGCTAGTGGGTGGGACAGGTGATCTAGCTGATGAGGTTTCCCCCCTTTATTGGGTGTTGGCTGTGGCCAGGGATGCCGTTTGCCAGTTACATCTGGTGAAGAGCCTCCACCCATATGTCTCAGAAGCCGGTCTCGCCACTATCATCCATGCGTTCATCACCTCGAGGCTGGATTATTGCAATGCGCTCTACGTGGGGCTGCCCATGGTGACGGCTCGGAAGCTGCAGTTAGTGCAGAATGCAGCGGCCCGCCTTCTTACTAGGAAGGACCACAGGGAGCACACAAGAACTGGTGAGGTTGCAGCTCGTCTGCATACGCTCCCAGCATCCTTGGCTGTCATCGCTTGAGGATACCACGACTCTCCTGGGGCTTGGCCTTCCTTCCACCCCAAGCTCCACCGACCAGCGGGCCAAGAACTGATGAGGTTGCAGCTCGTCTGCATACGCTCCCAGCATCCTCGGCTGTCATCGCTTGAGGACACCACAACTCTTCTGGGGCTTGGCCTTCCTGCCACCCCAAGCTCCACCGACCAGCGGGCCAAGAACTGGTGAGGTTGCAGCTCGTCTGCATACGCTCCCAGCATCCTCGG
>QEPC01010034.1:427844-445753 GCA_003113815.1 Sphenodon punctatus
CCCTAAAAAGGGAAGGTTAGAGACAGATCGGTAACTGGCAAGTGCGTCCACATCCAACGATGGTTTCTTCAGCAGGGGGCGCACCACAGCCTGCTTGAGGCCAGGCGACAGTCTCCCCTGCTGCAGGGACGCGTTCACCACCCTCGCCAGCACTGTCCCCAATGTCTCCCTGGAGGCTTTCACCAACCAGGATGGGCACGGATCGAGTTCACAACTGGTGGCTCTCACAGACCCCAAGACATCCACCGCATCGGCTGGCGTCACTTCCTGAAACTCCCCCCACAAAGCTGAACCAGACGGGGCCTCCATCACCTCACGCTCTCCACCTACTGCCCCCAACCCAGCATCAAAGTCGCTCTGAATCTTATTGGGAACACTGACGAGAACACCGATCCTCGCGAGATTCTGAATATTGAGAATCTCGGCGAGAAGGCTGTTCTCAATGAGATTCTCGCCTTGGGTGAGAACGAGTTTCAGCCCTACTGTAATGGGTACCGATCTGGTACTCGTGGTGGGTAATAGCCGCATTTTCAGGTACCATTTCACGTATCCGAATTGGTACCTGAATACTGACCGAGTCCTAGAAAAACCAAAATTTGGGTTGCCAGTTTATCGAGTACCCGAAATCACCTGGAACCCCCTCCCCCTGGAAATATTACCCAAACCCATTTCATAAAGTCTGAGACGAAATCGGAATGAAGCCAATATTTCAGTAGATCATCTTTGGGTTTGATTTGAGCACCAGAAATTTGGCAGGGATCCCCATTTCCCTCCCAGGTATTTGTCTAAGCTTTAATCACCAGATGTCTGGGATTGTCCTGGACAGTACACTACAGGAATGATACTGTTTTTCCGGGATGAACACCCGTCCTGGAAAGTTTAACGTCCAGGAATCTCTCAGGATGTACTAGCTAAGCAGTAGTGTAGTAGACTGTGGTGGGCCCAGGATCATGTCCTACATAAGGGTCCCCTTAGGGGCAAAGGAACAACAGATGTGGGGACAGGAGGGTCTTGGGGCTGGGGCTTAGCCAGGAAGGTAGTACTGTCCCAGTTCCCAACAGCCCCTCCACCCCAGAGCAGCAGCACCTGGGTTCATCACGATGGAAATTTAAGAGTGGGTGGGAGTGGGATATCACTCCACCCCCACCAACTCTGAAAACTTCTTTCCTGGTGGAGACCTCTGAAAGCGGCCAGAGCAACACTGGGAAATTTTCAGAGTGGACAGGGCAGTGTGTTGACCCCTCCCCAACCTGGTCTGAAAGTTTCCTAGCCGCTCTCGGATTGCTTGCAACCCCCCCCCCTCCTCCCCAGAATCCCAAGCTTGGGTTCACCTGAGCCCCCTTGCTCCATGGTAGGGTAGCTACGCCCCTGTAGCTGAGCTCTTAAATGGACACGATGCATTGGAAAATATACTACTGCTGTTGGACCTCAAGTCTCAGTTCTGTGTCTTTTCTCTAGACTTTATTCACACGGCGATCACACGCGATCATTCCCACGTGCCGCACCGCACTTGGCCTGCAGAACAACGGGACCTTCTTGCTTACCAAGTAACTGTGCATCTATCGAAATTGGAAACAGTCCGTTTGGCTGAAGCACACTCACCCAGCGACTGCGTATGGGATTAGCACACAATAACAGCATGCCAATAACAACGGATAAATAATAGGGGTTGAAGAAGGCACCCCCTACCACTTTCGTCTTAGTTTACAAAAAACGCTTCGTTTCCGGGGGGCAGGGGGGGCGGGGTTGGTTGCATAAACAGCCCTACCATTTTCGGTGGGGTTGCTTATTTATTCAAATTCTTTTAAAAAAACCAAACAAACAAGAAAAGTGCCTGCCAGACCATTCTGCAGATGCAAAACCCTTTTCCAAAACGGTGCCCGCAGCCATTTTGGGAAAGGGCCGTGGATTCGCGGAATGGTCTGGTGGCCATTTCCGCATGCGCGGTGACTTGTAACATTATTTAAAAATTAAAAATTAAAGAAAAAAAATTTAAAAAATCACCGCGCATGCAGTGGGGACGGAGGGGTGGTTGATGGGTGGGTCGGGGTTGGGTTGTGACGGGGGTTGGAGTAGGACATGGGAGGGGGTACTGGGTGGTTTTGTGGGGGAAGGGCTGTGGGAGGGTTGGGATGGTTTGTGGGGTTATGTATTCTGTTTTTAGGGATTTTATGGTTTTTATATAGGTTGTTAGCTGCCCTGAGCTTTTAGGGAAGGGCAGGATAAAAATTGAAATAAATAAATAAATAAATAAAATGGCCACCAGCGCCATTTTGGGAACGGGCCTGTGTCACAAAGAGATACCGGACTATAGGTCTATCAAATATGTAAAGCTGAACGTTAATCACGTATGTAATGTTAAGAACTGGAAACTCACTTCATGTAATCGTGTCATGTAAAACTGAGAGATGCAGACTCAATTCAGGAAATGGGGAGAGACAAAGACAAGGATGGATGTGGATTCACTGAAGACGCCAGACATACCCCATGGAGTTACAAATTAAGCTTCCTGTTTGCCTTTCTGCGGACCTGCTGGTAAACAAGGCTTCTCCAGGCCGGGAAGATCACACAAAGGGATAGCAAAGGTATTTAAGCTAAGATCTTTTGCCATCAAAAAACACTGGGCGTTGGAATTCAATTCAACCTCTGACGGAGCTGAGTCTTGGAGACATCAGCTCGCCTGCCAGCCAGGCTGCTGGAACTATGGACTAAGGGAAGAACTTTGCTTTCTACCAGCTAAGAGACAAAGCACCCAACCATTACACCTGGCTGAGAATAACCTCAAACTTATGAACTTTCTATAGGGTAAGACTTGTATAGGGATTCACCCAGTATAGAATAGGAACGCGTTATTTTACTGTTTACTTTATTAGCCACTCTGTGTCAAATTATTCTTGCTTATGCAATCAATACACTTTCTTCTTATCCGTTAAGAAGTTTCTGTTGTTCTACATTGGGAACACAAGTGAGCAATGAGCCTTCAAGCTCTTGCAAACCCAGAGAGAGTGTGTGTAAACGTAAACGGGAAGCTTTCTGGACCTTGGGGGACAAAAGGATTTTCCCCTTTGCAGGACCAGATCCGTCAGAAAGATCACTGATCCAGATGGGCTGCAAGTGGGGGAAATTGAGTCACCCAACCCAGGAAAGTGGGGTAGTGGACCCCCAAAACCGTGACAGCCTGCATGCGCAGAACGGCCCTGACAACCATTTTGCGCAGGCACAGGGGTTTTATTTTTGATTTTTAAAACAAAATTCACTTATTCACCTGTTTTCAATTTTTAATTACTAAAACAAATGGGGCTTCATTCGTTTTTGTAATTTTTTTTAAAAAAAAACAATGAACTGCACCTCCCCCCCACCCCAAATCATAGTGTATGTTCGGGCAGAAATGAAGAGTTGCACAAATGGGAATTCCTGTGGAAATTGCTGGACCCGTTCCCATCTCGGGGGCAGCAAGGGGGAAGGGGGCGGATCTGTTTCAAGGAGCAAGGGAGTCCGAGTCATCAGCAGGTGAGGGTGGGGGCGGAGGAGGAATGAGCTCCCGGTTGGGAAGGTAGTGGGAAACAAATACAAAGATCTCATTGGGGGCAGGGCCATGAAAGGCCTTGTGATCACTGAGTGTCACTGTCCCCAATTTTCAGATGGGGAAAACTGAGTCATAAGTGACTTGCCCAAGGCCAGACAGGGAGTCAGTACCACAGCTGTCAGCAGAGCTTGGTTGCTTTGCCCGTGCTGACTTTCCAGAGCTTGCAGCCTGTGCATTCTTGGGGCTCGGGGGATATTTCTCCAGGAGAGCTTTCCTGTAAGAGAGGAAGTTTCCCTTCCCATCCCTGGACAGAGCTCTGGGAGGTGGTCCAAACGCTACATCTCGCTAATAATTAAGAGATCACCCACAGTAGCTGCTTAGGTTCCATGGATTCTCCAAGATGCTCCTGCCTTGGCCACTGGGACATTAGCCCCCTGATGCTTTCTTTTAGGCAGCTGGGCTGTTGGTCTGATTCAGTATGGCCATTCCGAGGTATTAATCCTTCATCCGAGTGTCAAACAAATTTGGCAGAGTGACCAAAGTAAGTAGGGACTCCAGTTTCTTAGTGATCGCTGTAACCCAGTGGGGAGAAAACGTCGGTTGCCAAAATGACAGCAATGAACAAGAAAAACAAATTGGGGGGCGGGGTGTGTGTGTGTGTGGATTTTAAAAATGGTTATATGCTCATTTTATTTTTTCATTCTAAATTGGAAATTCTGCGAAGTCCCGTTGAATTCTTTGTGCCAGCCCTTTGGCTCAGCTGTCCAAGCTTGATGCTCTCACCGCTCGCTGATCTCCAGTGCCCAGCTCCTGCGCTAGGCAGAGGCTTGGGAACGGAAGGGGTGGCTTGGAAGGAGGCTTGGGGGGAGGGGGGGGCGCTCATTTCAAAGCTGGCCTTTCTGGTGAGAGAAAGGGACAAAGGCACCAGGTTTCCAGCTGGCTGACTGAGCACAGCCTCTTCATTTAACCTGCATTGATGTCAAGTGATGTCAAGCCAGGCCGGTCAACGCACAGAGAAAGCGGTCTGTTTGCTGACTCACATCCTGCTCTGTATTGTTGAAGGGCCCAGACAGCCAGGGAGTCTGGAGATTAACAACTATTACTGGGGAGCAGAGAAAGCTTAGGGCTTGCTTACAAAGCTCATCGTCTGGCTAGAGACCCGCATCGCCAGCCTGTTGCCTATCAAGTGGCATGCTTCCACCCTAGCTCGGCTTTTGGGCTGGCTTCAGCATTCACTCCTTTTGCCCTCTGAGGAGAGTACTACCCCCGACTGACGTAGGGATGGACCGGATCAGCCCATCCCACTTAGTGGAGATTGTCCTCGTTTTTGGAATGAACACAGAGCACTGCCATCTTGCATCCGTACCGCTCTTCCACACAGCTCTTACAAGTAGGAAGGGGTTTTTCCCCCCATATATTTATCCAAAATCACCCTTCCTGTCAATTGAGCCTATTATTTCTGGTCCTACTGAGTACGGAGTTCCCTTATATAGGCCCAGGAAAACCCCGTATCTTGCCCATCCAAGGATTTACTCAAATAGTGGGCCGAGAATCGGACTGATTCCTTTGTTATTCGGTACTTGGTAAAACCGAGTCAAATACCGAGATACTTGGTAAAAACAGAGTCATTTCAAGTCAAGTCAGTTTATTGCGTGGTTTTAAACCATTGTATGATTATTACACCTAAATCCATATACAATAAAGCACAGCAGGCAAAATCAATAAATAACCAACTGGACATAATGTTAAACTACAAACGGAATAAACAAATATAACTAGTCTAAAATTAAGCACAAGGGATAAGACACAATTTCATTTTGAATTCCGAGTCTCAGTAGGGATGTGCGAACACAATGGGGTTCGGATGTTCGGCCATTCGGTCCGAAAACCGAGTTCAGTTCAGTCGTTCAGTTCGGACGTTCGGCAGAGTTCAGACCCGCCGGGAGGCTTGGGGCGCTCTAGGGACCCCCCAGGAGCGAGCAGACAGGCAGTGTGCAGAAGGCAGGCAGACTGAGCTTTGAGCTTTGCAACCTGGCAGGGCACTCAGATAGGCTGGCAAAGACTGTGCAATGTCGTATTCAATATCGATACCAATTTCAAAGATTTTATTTTCGGTATTGGTTTCGGTATCGATATCGTTTAACCAGAATAAAAATAAATTTAAAAAATAATTTAAAAAATTAAAATAACTCCTAAATCTATCTAATCTAAGGTAAATAAATGAAGCTAGGGAGGTAAAAGTGTGGGAATGGGTGAAATAGGAGGAGGATGGGAATGGATTGTTAGGAATAGGAAAGTAAACTGCTGGGAGAGGGACACTTCTGGAAACGCCTGCTGACAGGATCAGTGACTAGCTCAGAAGGATTTGGAAGGGGGCAGGGCAATGACTTTTGTTACTTGCTGCGCCCGCCTTTCCACAAGCCCTATTGGCTCTGTGCAGCCTAGCCCTGTGCCAATCACAGACGGCGAAGCCAGTGGTCTAAGGAAAAGAGGGATTGTGATTGGGCAGGCAGGCTGCTATTCCAAGCCTCTCCACCCCTGGCACCCGGAAGTCTGGTCCTTTAAAAAAAAAGAAAAAAAAGCAGCAGGTTTAAAGCAAACAAAAGGAAATGTTGTTGTTTTGAGGGAGTTTTCAGGCAAGGTATAATTAACTTGTGGAACTCATTGCCACAGGAGTTATAAGGCCAATAGTGGATTGGATAAAGTTTATGGAAGTTGGGCCCATCGATGCCTATTAGCCAAGTCAGTCAGGGGATACAAGCTTTGACTGGTGTAAGCTGGGAGTAAATGGGGAGGGGTGGAGCACGTCATATCTGCTTCATTTTTATTTATTTACTTACATTTTTATCCCTCCCTATTCCAAGGAGCACTGCCTGGGGCAGAATACGCACTACATTCCCCCCTGGAAACTTTGCTCCTCTGCCACCACCCTTAACCATCCCAAAGCCAGAGTTTTCTGCTCCCTAAACCATCTTTGTTCTCTCCCTGGACACAATGCTCTGCTGCTCCTTCCTGACCTCCAAATCCCTCCTAAAAACCCTCTCTCTTGCATCAGGCTTTCCTGAACTCCTCACCCCATCGTTTGCTCCTCTCTGTGTCTCCTTATACTGCCTCATCCTTCAGGATTCCTCCCCCTCCTCCTTTGTAAGTAAGGGCATTTTTAGATGTGCACAAAAACCGCGAGGGTTTTGTAATCTCCTGCAATCATTCCTCTCCCACGGCAAAGGCGGTGGCACTGGGGATCACGGGACGGCAACGTCACATCTGCACAGGGAACTCCTGCAAGAATCACAATTGGGGTGTTTTCAGACATGCATGACGAGCAGTTTGTGCAAGTGTCGCTGGAGTTTTCAAAGGCGCATTCAGAAACCCTCTATTATCTAGGGTTTATGGATGTGCGTTAACCCACGGACAGTTCAGTGATTCATGGGAGAGTAGTTTACACGTGCAGGTAATTCGCGGGGTTTATTGCTCCCACCTGCACCAGTAACACGTAGTCTAAAAATGCCCTAAGCACGTGCACCTGCGACTTCTCAACTTCATGAATGTCTCCTTCTCTCTCCCCATTTCTCCCTCCTCTCCCATGTCCATCATGGACTGTAAGCCCTGCAGGGCAGGGACCTTTTCTTATGCACAACTGTTCAGCACCAGACACGTTGCTGGTGAGAAAGAAAGAAAGAAAGAAAGAAAGAAAGAAAGAAAGAAGCTTGTCTCCAATATATAATGATTGCTCAGTGCCAGGTGTTTTTATTAAATAAATAAATAATAATAATAATAATAATAATAGTTATTATTATGTATTATTAGTATTGATTACATGACTACATTAATTCATACATTATGTACATTACAGGGATACAGAATTAAAACATTGTATTGTTATTCATTATTATTGGGATACATTATTAATAATCTACATTAATTAATGCATTATAGGAATACAGAATTAAGACATTACATATATCATGTTATTTATTATATACTATTATTCTATTATTAATTATTATTATTATTAGGCTACATTCATAATAATAAGAATAATGAATAAGGTCAATGATCTGACCCAGGACAGCAGTGACTATTTTCTCAGACTTGCAAGTGTCATTTCAGCGTCTCTCCTTTACAGTCAGTGCAGCTTTACACCAGGGTAATCACGGGGCAGAATCTGGCCCCACGGTACCGCGCTCCAACAACCCATCGGTACCAAAGACCCAGGGCCAGATGTGAAGTCAATCTGGACGGCAGTGGGCGTGGCCTAAGAGGCCCCCGGGCCTAGCAGGAGAGGCTGAGTGGGCACAACTCAAGCCTATCGGAGCGGCTGTTTTTTCCTGTCCCAGAGCCCAGCTCTGCGAAGGTGACGGGTAACTGTTTGGCAGAGTAGAAGGAATGACGTGCCACTTTGTGCTGACTCAGCATCGCCTCGTGCCCTTGTCTGGGCCGGGCAACAGCTTGATTTACAAGCAGACAGACAGATCCGCCAGGAGAAGCTAAACAAAAGAGCATCCCTCCCCTCTCCCCTCAGGAGGAGCCGGGCTGATCCTTCACTCTAATGCTAGTTGAGTCGCAGCCCTCGCCTCCAGCGCTCCCATTTATCTACAAGCCTCTGAGTAGCGGCAGAGCGGAGTTAATAAATCACTCCATGTGTCGGCCACGATCAGACCCGTAAATAAAGTGGGGCTGTCAGCCGGCGGAGTCAGCTCAAAGCAGCTCCGAGATGCTCAACTCCTCTCCGGGACCCAATGCCAGTCTTGCCAGGAAGGCCTAGGATTTGCCGTCCCAGATTCCTCTTGACCCCCTGCCTATGGGTGCCGGCAGGGACCTGGTGTTTCGGGGAAAGGCAAAACTCAGCGTCTAATGCCTCTGGCCCATTTTGTATAGTGGTGCATAGCTAGGGGTTGGGTATTGCTTGCTTTGAGGTAAGAGGGGTGTCCATGCCAAACACACGCTTCGTTGAGCGGGAAGAGCTCGTTAGGAAAACCTTGGCAGGTTGGTGCACTTACAGACCATGCTGGGGCCCCAAGCTTCATGGCTGGTGCCCACAGAGACCTTGTAGAGACCCCTCCTAGCAAAGCCCTGTTAGATCGGGGCCCTTGCAGACCCTGCTTGGGCCCTACTAGCAAAACCCTAGTGATGGGTGCTCTCGGGGCGCTCGCCGACCTTGCTGGGATCCTTCTTAGCAAAACCTTGCCGGGGTTGCGCCCTCACAGACCCTATGGGGACGCCACCCAGAAAAACCCTGTTGGGTCAGTGCATTTAGAGACACTGCCAGGGCACCTCCTAGTCACCTGTATCCATGGCATTTCCCCCATTGCAGTCAACGGGGGAAAATGCCATGAACACGGGTTCCTCTCTAAAACAGAAATCATTACTGGTGGGACAAAGCTGAGAGACGACTCTATTCCCAGAACAGCCTCCCCTCAAAACAGGAGCGTCCTGAGAGAATAGGGGCAGGTTATAGCTAGAAATGATCACAGTGTTACTTAGCTAGGCAGGGCCTACTACCGACACCTTGGCTTCCAGAAAAGACCTCACCACCATCAGCTTCCTGCCTTTTTAAAGACTGGCTTCCCTGCCTCTGGGGTGGGCACTTTTCTGGGACGATGCCAAAGGGTGACACTTGAGGGCACCCTCTGGCACTGATGGAGGTGGCGCTAGCAGGACCACTGGAAAATAGCTTAAGGAGGGTAGAAAGGACACAGGGATCACGGAACCCAAGGCCGGGTCAGGAGTGGGGAGGCCTGTGGGTTTCACCCAACACAGGGTGGGTTTGTGTCAATCCCTGATGTAAAAGAGCGTTGCGTGAAGAAACCCGTTGCCCTTAAACGAGGCACCGATCCCGCTCCTTTCGACGGGCTGCCGAACGGTCCCTTTAAGAGAACGCTCCTCGCGGGGAGCAATCCAACGCCATTGCCATTTTCTTCTTTGTCCCCTATTAGTTCCTGTTAAGATGCTGTCAGTGGGTAAGTTATGGCCAGATCTTTTACAAGGGGCGTATTTCAGAAAGATTGATTATTTTAATAACTAGCCACTCTGGAAAGGGGCCTGGGCTGGCCCTTTACACGTGCGTGTAGCTCCGCTCGCTCGTAGTCGCGCACGCGCGTCGATAGCGTTCCCCGTCAGGCGTTCCCTCGCTTCTCACCCCCACAGACTGCTCACTGCTACTCCTCTTATCCTCTCATTCGGGGGCCCCTTCTCCTTGAAGCAGGGGGTGTTTTTTAAAAATGAACAAGGATGGGGGGGGCGCTGAGTGACACAGCTACGGAGCAGCCACTCGGGTGAAGTGCGTGGAGAGGGATTCCAATGGGCGTCTCCTGGCTACACACTCCACCTGCCACGGACCGTGGGGAAAGGGGAAGCAGGCCAGGCTGGCCTTTGAAACGGACATGTCCCCCGGCACGTGCATCAGGGAACTCGGGCCCCTCGGCGCTCGTGGCTAGTTCCTGTGACTTGCAAAGGCCGTGTCCCCCCGCCCACAGTGCCTAGGAGTCGGGGACTAGTCTGCTGGCTGCCCATAATAGTTAAGGCAGGGAATGTGTGTCTGCTGGTTGTCACACACTTTTTTGGGCACGGCGCACTCTGGATTTGTCAGCAGTGCTCCATGGGTGGATGCCGCATTGCTCAAGTCAAGGGAACATGCATCCCCCCCCCTTCCACCTTCAGACAGGTGGTCGGATGAGTGGCTCATGACTGGTCAGGCGGGGTTCATTTAAAAACACCCTAAGCTAAACCCATGCCCCTGAGACTTCTCATCTTCCTGAATGCCCCTCTTTCTCTCCCTGTGTTCCCCCTCTGCTTTGTCTCCCCTAGACTGTAAGCCCCTCAGGGCAGAGACCTGTCTCTGTGTGAAGGATGGCCTCGGATCATCGTGGTTCCTTGCAGGATCAGGGCCACCTGTCGGCTTTGCTCCTCAGCTCACCCCCAGGAACAGGCATTCACTTCAGGACAACACCGCTTTATTGCCCCCACCAGTGCAGATATATACATACAGGACACATGCAGTTTGGTACATCCGGCTTCCTGACCTCCTCTGGGTCTGGGCTTGTACCCAGGCCCCAACTCTGGGCCCTGGGCTAGGCAGGTAGTAGCCTCCCTTCCTCACTCCCTTACAGCACCTTTCTGTAGGTAGCTGGGATTCAGGACCCTGGACAGCACAGAGTGGAGCGAAGAGGGGGCCGTCAGCGATGTGCATTCTCTGCCTGCCCTAGTTCAACTGACTCCAGCCAAGCTAGGCCTCCTTTTATATCCCTGCTAAGGGGTGGGGTTTCAGTGATCTGCAAGTTGCTCTTAAAGGGCCAGCACACATGCGTCAAGCTCTAATTAATGATTTTCAGTGCCAGGCACTCTGCTGGTATAATTAACAATCAATAATACCATTCCAGAATGGACCACGGTATTGCTAAGCTCTCAGGGCCAGAGTGATTACGTGGATGAGTTGGGACGGACTTCACAGGTTATCTAGGCTGACCTATACCCTCTGTCTAAGACCTCCCTGGAAGATGTCTGTCCAGTCTTTTCTTGGACAAGGAAGGATGATTCCCCGGCCTCCCCATGCCGCTGGTTCCATTGCTGAAGTGCTCTAACAACTAGGATGTTTTCCCTGATATTTAACTCTAAACCAACTTTCCTGTCATTTTAAACCCATCGCTTCATGTTCTGCCATCAGTGTTTTTCTGGAGAACAAACGTTCTTCATATTTTTTAGGATATCCTTTTAGATATTTGAAAACTGTCAATATGTGTCCCCCTCCCCCTTTAATCTCCTCTTTTCTAGGCTAAACATGCCCAGGGCTGTCCAGCCTTTTCTCACAAGACTTGCATTCTAGACTCTTGATCACCATCATCTGTTTATAAAGATTATATGATTAAGTATTTATATAGCACCAACAACGTACCTGGTGCTTTACAGTTGTTAATTATATACTGGTCCCTGCCCTAGCAGGCTTACAATCTAGGAGAGACAAGGGGAGGGAGATGAATGGAAGGGGAAACAGAGGAAGGGACAGGGATCCATTCATGAAGTTGAGAAGTTGCAGGTGCATGTGCTTAGCTTAGTTAGTTACAGGGGAGCAGGGCCGGCCTTAGAATTTGCGGGGCCAATGCTGAAGATAAAATCCAGGGCCCCTGCCCCTCGTAACCACATGGCTTTACCCTATGGCCTGGCCCTTTAGAGGCATCCTGTAAGGGACCCGAGAGGTGTCATTTTTGGGGCCCCACTGGGACAAAGCCAGGCCCCTGCACCCTGGTCTGGTGAAATCAGGAGCGACTGTGTGGGGGTCCCAGAAAAGTGGCATCCAGAATGGTTGCCCCAGGTCATGCTGTGGGGAGAAGGGGACCCTGAGTAAATCAGGGAGCAAACTAAAGGGATGAGGAGCCAGGGAAAGCCTGAGAGAAGAGGTAGGTTTTCAGGAGAGATCTGAAGGTTGGGAGGGAGGGAGCAGAGCATGTGTGTGCTCTGGGAAGGGAGGAATTCCAGGAATGGGCAGCGAGGAGAAGGAACGAATGTTTCAAGGAGTACAGGAGCAGGATGGGGGCAGAGGAGGAGCAGAGCTCCTGACTAGGGGCTGAAATGAGAAATCAATTCGTTTCTTGTGAAAATCTCACAAGAATCAAGAATCTCAACACCGAGATCTCCGTTTACCATTTACCATGATGTACCATTTACTGTGGTTTACTGTGCCCTGTATACTGAATGACCATGTACCGCTTACTGTGTACCAAGTTTGTACCAGTAATGTGCACGCACCAAATGGCCCTCGCAGCTGTTCTGCACATGCGTAGGCCTCTTCCAAGATGGCGGCGGCTAGGGCTGATGCGGCAGCAGCTGTTACCGCGCTGCGATTCCGTTCTGCCATTTCGGAATTGCCCGCACCACACCGTGACTTTTCTGTGGACATTCTGCTAATTCCGCCGGAATTCTGCAAATCGCGGAATTGCGGAAAAATTGCAGAAAAATTGCGGAAATTGCGGAAAACCGCTATTCCGCTATTTTGTGGCGCTGGCGGAATTGCGGAAGTAGCGAAAATGTCATGTTTCCACGATTCCACTAAGTAGCGGAATTAAATAAGCGGAACCGCGGAATGAAACTAGCGGAATGGAAGCCTCTGCCATGCCGTTCCACTAATTGCGGAAACACTGTTTCCGCCAGAAATAACTACCGCTGCGATATTCCGATACAGCCCTAGCGGTGGCAGCATCACTGCCATTCCTTTATTTATGTACATTTCTACCCTGCCCCTTCTCACGACTTGGGGAGGCTCACAATTCATCATTAAAACACAATATAAAAATATAAAACATATAAAACATATTAAAACTCTAATCATGCACAACACGATAAAAAAAACCACAGTGCAGAAAAGACCCCAACATACCCATCCTACCCTACCCTCCTCCCCTGCCAAATGCCTGGTGGAAAAACCAGGTCTTACAATTTCATCGGAAGGTGAGATGATTCAGGCTGAGGCAAACCTCCACCAGCGGTGAGTTTCAAAGTGATGGTGCAGCCGCTGAGAATGCCCGTCTGTCTGTCTGAACCCATCGGTAATGCGGGACTTTCAGAAGGGCACCCCGGACGACCGCAGGGGCCGCCCAGGGGCCCAGGGGGTGAGGTGATCACTCAGATAAGCAGGGCCTAGACCATGGAGAGCTTTAAAGGTCAACACCAGCACCTTGAATCGCGCCCGGAAGACAACAGGCAGCCAGTGCGGTGCTCAGAGCACCGGTGTTATGTGCTCCTGCGGCCCGTCCCAGTAAGGAGACGGGTCACCACATTCTGCACTAGCTGCAGCTTCCGAACCGTCATCTTGGGCAGCCCCACGTAGAGCGCGTTGCCATGGTCTAGCCTCGAGGTGACGAACGCATGGCTGATAGTAGCGAGATCGGAGTCTGAGACGTATGGGCGGAGCCTCTTCAGCAGATGTAATTGGCGGAAGGCGTCCCTGGCCACAGCCGACACCTGGGAATCCAGGCGTAGCTGTGGATCCTGGAGCACCCCTAGGCTCCGCACCGATGGAACCAAAGGAGGACGGACATCCCCAATAATTGGGGAGACCTCCTCACCCAAATCACCAGTCCCACCAACTAGCATCGCCTCTGTCTTATTGGGACTGAGCCTCAATCGGCTCGAACTCATCCAATCCCGCCCAGCGGCCAGGCGCCGGGAGAGCAAAGACACAGCGGGGCCCGAGTCAGACGAAAATGACAGATACAGCTAGGTGTCGTCCACATACTGATGGCAGTGAACCCACCAGCTGCGCACAACCGCCCCCAGCGGCTTCCTAGACCCGTTAAATGAACCCTGCGGGACCCCACACAGGAGGCCACCAGGGGACGAAATACAGTCCCCTAGCGCCACCCACTGGGATCTATTTGCGAGGTAGGAGCGGAACCCATGTAAAACAGTTCCATCCACCCCCGCCAGGTCCTGCAGACGAGTCACCCATAAACTCATGGTTAACAGTGTCGAAGGCCGCTGATAGATCTAATCGGGACTGACAGGGTCATCCAACCCGGGTCCAATTCTACATGGCGGTCGTCAACCTGGAGGCCCCAAGCGCTGTCTCCGTGCCGTAACCCGGGCGAAAACCAGACTGCGTGGGATCAAGAAAACTGATGCCATTCAAATGCACCCGGAGCCGCCGAGCCACAACCCGTTCAATAGCTAGAGACAGGTCAGTAGCTAGCTGGGGCATCAATGTCAAGCGATGGCTTTTTGAGAAGGGGCCCAAAATCGCGGTAAACTGTAACTGGTAAATTGAGAAAAATTCTCAACCGAGAAAGTGTCAGGAACCCGAGGTTTTCTCTATTGATTCTTGCTAAAAACGGGCCGAGAACCGTGAATCTCCGCAAGATCGAGTTTCAGCCCTACTCCTGACAGAAGTGCCGTGGGATACAAGCGCCAAAGGACAGGAGTGGGCCAGGCCGTGAAGGGCCTCATGATTGCTCAGTGTCACTCTCCTCAGTTTTCAGATGGGGAAAACAGAGTCACAGAAAACACAAGTGACTTGCCCAAGGTTGGACAGGGAGTCAGTGTCATAGCTGAGAGCAGAGCTTGGTTGCTTTGTCCCTTGCCAGAGCCTCCAGTCTGTGCATTCTTGGGGGTTGGGGGCCGTTGCTCAGGAAGAGGTTTCCTGTAAGAGAGGAAGATTCCCCACTGTGTAATGTGCCTAGCCCCGGACAAAGCTCTGGGAGACGGGCCAAGCACTACTTCTCGTTAATAATTAAGAGATCACCTACAACAGCTGCTTAGGTACCATGAATTCTCCAAGAGGCTCCTGCCTTGCCTCCCTGATGCTTTCTTCTTGGCAGCTGCATTGTTGGTCTCCATTAACTAAAACCAGCTACTCCCCCCCACCACCACACTCAATTCACACACTCGCTGCCCACCCTAGTTGTCCCAAATCCACCGGCGACAGGATCCATCCTGTGCAGGGATGTAGTTCCCGGAAGTCACGCTCATCCATCACAGTTGGAAGGAGCTGTCAGGAGACCTGCTTTTTGCTAATCTCCGCATTTTGGGCCGCCTATCACACAACACGGAGGATGACGGGGACAAACACACAAGCCATCTCTGCATTTGGCACCTTAACGGTGTCTCTGATTCCGTTTCACACCCCTCCCCAGCGGGAACATTTCCTGGTCCCGGCCCCTCCTGTCTCCCTCTCTCCCTTGGCAGAGGGTTGGATTAAGAGCCCATCTGCAAAGAGATCAGTGACTCAACCACTTTCCCACCTTACCGGGGAGGCAGGAAATGCAATCGCCGCAGCGCCGTTCTCCCGGGAATTGGCGCACCTGGGAAATGCGCTATTTTGCTTTTATCCCGCGAGAACACCTGTAATTATAAAAGCCACATTGGGGTGCCTGGTCATGTGCGGGCGTTCTTGGGGGATAAAAAGCAGACTAGCACATTCCTGTGTGCGCTAATTCCCGTGAGAAAAGAGCCGCGATTGCACTGACGGACATTTCCCTCCGTGAGAAAGGGGCCTGAGTCTTCCTGCTTTTAATCTCTATGGGCTACTGCTCTTACAACCAGGAGTCTTTCCAGCCCTACAGAGGGATGGGTATGGGTGGGACCTGGGACAGGGGGGCAGGTGGGGGGGCAGAGAGGGGGCCCGTGTAACAGCACAGCACCGGACCACTCTCTCCCCATGCCGGGAAGTGTCCCTCCTCTCGCTGCCTTTCTGCCGGAAGTGCCTCCTCCCTGCTCACAAAAGTCCTGGTTGGAGCTATTAGAGCACCACGCCAAGGACCAGTCCCTCCCATCCAGGAATATTTTGCGGGGCCCTTTTCCTGCAGAACCCGAGCAGTCACCCTATGGGAAGGGCAGAGCTACACCCACATGGCTGAGTGGCAGAACCAGCCTTATCACAGGGCAACCTGGGGTGCTTTCGGAGGCCCTACCGTGGCCCCCGATTTCACAAGTGCACGGCCTGGGGGGGCCCATCCTCTCCCAGCAGGACCCCAAACATGACCACTTCTAGGGCCCTGTAGAGGATGTCTCCTGAGGGGGCGGGGCCATGGGATAGGGGTGGGGTGACAAGAGGCCATCGTCCTGGGTTCAACAAATTCTGAGGCCGGCCTTGCTGGGTGGGTCCGCGGTGTGCACATAGTAAATGCCCTATCCGTTGCAGCACTACTGTACAGCAAACAGAACCTGCATTCTTCAAATCCGTGCTTAAGCTGGACGCAAGTCTGGACATAGACACAGACACAGAAGAACATGCGGTTAATACCTCAGTCAATTAGATAGCGTTAAATTTGGTAACACACTCGAACTCAGCGCCTCAGACATGAGGCCTCTCTTTGCCCCTAGTCTTGCTTTGCCTGTGTTTGTTTTTTGCCTTCAGGCAGACTGAGAGGGAGGCAGCAGATACGTTAACTATTAATTATTCTTACACTCTGCTCCGCACAATAATAATGCAGCCGGCTGCCTTGGGATGAGGGCTCCTTTTAAGGATCTGCGGCTCAGAAAGGCAGTGACTGCTGGGAACAGCCTGAGGCCTCATTACCTGGGCGTTGTGCATGCCGGCGAGAGAAGGCTTGTCAAGCAATCACCAAATTGGCGACATGGCTGAGTTCAAACCTCCGATCCCAGCAAGACTGTGGGCTCCCCAGCAGGGGAGACTAGGAACCCAGGTCATTTGTACTGCGACGGAGAGAACAAAGAGGCAGTTTTGTTCCAGTTATGGAAATCCCTTCCCTTCACTGAAGCCCAAGCCTGCTCATCTTCCGAAAGCAACGTAACCAGAGCTGAAACTGGTGCCTGCGAAAACAGAAATACCCGTCGAATTTCTGTTGCTCGAATCAACTTGATCATTTCGGGTACTGATCAATACCCATTTTGGACCTGATTTGGGTACCCAGTGTCCTGGAATGTTGGCTTCTGATCCTGGAATAGCTACTTCCCATCGGGATTTTTCGGGTTTCCCATCTCAGTTTTTTGGTTTTCAATCCCAATTGACTGATTGGTATCCAGGAAATAAAAATTTAAAAAATCAGTACTGGATATTGCTGATTTTTTTGGGTATCTGGGTACCTGATCGGGTCGTTCATCAAGTCCCCAAGACAGTATTTTAAAATGTGGGTATTACCCACAGGCAACAAATAAGCAGCTGGTTTCATCCTTAGATCTTTTTGTTTGGCCAGGCACTGGGCAGGCTGGGATAGGGTTGGGTGGGTGGATGCAGGGAATCAAAGAAGGGCTTCTAAGGGGATTTTTATATGCTTTTACATGGTTTTATATGTTGCAAGCCATTCGAAGCCTTAGGGGATGGTTGGGTGGGTGTGTAAATATTTGAATGAATGAATGAATGAATCTATTTCCTCTGTGTAGCAGTGGAATGTGGAGTTACAGCGCTACTTCTCAAACAAGTGGAATGATATGCAGAGCCGGCCTTAGGAAAAGTGGGGCCCTGGGCGGTAGAGATCTGTGGGGCCTCCCGGCGGCAAAGCCGCCAGCTGCCAGCGAGTCTAGACTGCGCTCCCCGGCTCAGGGGGGGCGCTCCCCAGCTCAGCAGAGCTCTAGGGAGGGTCTTGTACATTTTAGGCGGAGCCACTGAAAATCCAGCAACAAAGAGTAATTTCAGCAAAGAGAAAATCCAGCAATAAATAATTTCAACATCTCAGTTTTATCTCACATTGCCAACATTTGGAAACCAAGATCACAAGAGTACCCATTAAATCTCAGGATTGCAACACCTCAGTTTTATCTCACATTGCCAACATTTGGAAACCAAGATCACAAGAGTACCCATTAAATCTCAGGATTGCAACACCTCAGTTTTATCTCACATTGCCAACATTTGGAAACCAAGATCACAAGAGTACCCATTAAATCTCAGGATTGCAACACCTCAGTTTTATCTCACATTGCCAACATTTGGAAA
>QEPC01010034.1:460571-470955 GCA_003113815.1 Sphenodon punctatus
TAATAATAATAATAATAATAATAATAAGTAACAAGTAACAAGCAATAAGTAATAATTAAAAATTAATAGTTAATGCTTTCTGATCAATAATTAATAAGTAATTATTAATTATTAGTTATTAGTTATTACTTATTAATTATTGATCATTGATCATTAGTCATTAATCATTAATCATTAATAATGAGTGAGTGTTGCCTAAGGTGTCAATGCAGGCCCTGCAACATGTATTTTTCATAAGTGTCCTGGAAAAATTTGCATAGATGCCCAACACAGCAGTCTGCCAATTAGGCATTGTCCTGCGCTCTAGGCAGCAACTGCAGGTCAGCTAGCCCAGTCTCCAGGCTGGCGCTAGCTGTTTGTCTTAAAGGGGCAGCACTCCTGCTTGGCTGCTCCCTACCACACTCAGTAGTATCACCCTTCTAGTGCCTCCAAGGACAGCACCTCCCTCCCTACCTTAGGCCAGCCGGCCCACAAGCCCTATCACCCGTAAGGAGAGGACGGCCTGTCCTGAGGGATGTACTTTTAGCCTTTCCCAGTGTCATTGGTGGAAAGGGGTGTGTGTCTCAGTGACATGCCCAGCACACAAGCTGACACAGCTGGTGGCCTGTGTCTGGAGGCTGATGGGAGGGCAAGCTCCTTGACTAGATGAGGCAAAACCAGCAGCAGCCTCCTCTCTGGGGGCCGATGCCCAAGGAAGAATGAATAAATGCCTTCCATCTTGACCCGCCAAGTCCACACTAGGGCTGTCACCTCCGGTCATTTTCTACCAGACATTTCCATTTGGGCCTATGGGAGTGTCAGGTAAAATACAACCCAAGTGGCGACCCTAGTCCACACCCACCTTCCCTAGTGCCCCCACCTTATGGGGGGCAACTTAATTTATTTAATCAAATTTTTATGCCACCCTTCCCGTAGGCTCAGGGTGGCTCACAGACCATAAAAGAGTAAAACACAAAAGCAACCCCCCAAAATGCCCAAACCTTCCCACAACCCCCAACAAAACCCACCTGATACCATCTCCCCACTTACCACATCCAAACCCCCTCTCGTTAGGGATGTGCGAACAGAACCGAGTTCGGAAATTCGGTTCGGTTCAAAAAGTAAGTTCGGTTCGGAAGTTCGGTTCGGCCGACAGAACTAGTCAAGTTTGGTCAAATTCCGAACTTCCGAACCGAGTTCGTACATCCAAAAACGGTGTTTTAAGCTGTTTTTGGCCTTCCAAACTGGTTCGGATTTGACCAAACAGTGCGGTCGAATTCGAGTTCGGTTTGGAAGTTCGGTTCGGTCGACCGAACTAGTCAAGTTCGGTCCGAACTCTGAACTTCCGAACCGCATTTGCACATACCTACCTCTCGTACCCCCACCCCAAACCCCCGATCCCTGCCTGCCAAATGCCTTTACAAACAGGAAGGTCTTACACCACTGCCTCCGAAAGATACTCAAGATGAGGCCCAAATGAACCTCCAGGGGAAGGGGGTTCCATAGCATTGGGGCAGCCACTGAGAAAGGCCACCCCTCTCCCGCAAGCCCTTGGCGTACGAACAAGATGAACAGATTCTTCAAGACTAACTTAGTAGGTGTGTATGGAGGGGAGCATCATGTTATAAGCCTAAAGGAGGCCAGAGAGCAGTGATCCAACTGGGTGCTGATCTGGAGCAAAGTATTTACACAAATGCCCTCAGGTCCTCTCCCCACCTCAGACCTCACCCCTCGTCCCTGTCCCCTCTACTCCCCATCCCAGCACTGACACCTGGACATCACCAGAGCAGAGGGGTCTTGCTGTGACACTGACTGTTAATTTAATTTAATTTAATTTATTTGTTTATTTATTTATTTAGTCCCATTTGTATGCCGCCCCCTCCTGCTCACGCATCTTGGGGCAGCTAACAACATCTTAAAATAACCATAAAAACAGTAAAACCAATACACATTAAAATAACCCAGGCAGAAAAACATTTTTTTAAAAAAAAAAAAATCCCAGCCCTAACCCATCCCACCCCCATCATCCATCACCCATCTCCCTCAGCAAAGGCACAGAGGAACAGCTAGGTCTTACACTGTCTATGGAAAGAGTAGAGGTCTGTGGACAGGCGGTCCTCCAATGGGACGGAGTTCCGCAGTTGCGGTGCGGCCACTGAGAACATCCTCCTCATAGACGACGCCCGGGAAACCCAAGGGACCGAAGGATGCTCCTGGCCGACCGCAGGAGCTGATCCAGGTCCCGGAGGGTGAGGCGGTCCTACAGATAGGTCGGTCCCAGGCTGTTTAGGGCTTTAAAGGTCAAACCCAACACCTTGAATTGGGCCAGGAAGACTATTGGCAGCCAGTGCAGAGAATGGAGCACTGGTATAATGTGCTCGCGACGACTCACCCCTCTAAGGAGACGAGCCGCTGCATTCTGCACCAGCTGCAGTCTCCCGACAGTCACCACGGGTAACCCCACGTAGAGCATGTTACAGTAATCCAGTCTCAAGCTAATACAAGCATGGATGGTTGTGGCAAGGTCCATGTCCGAGATATATGACTGAAGCCGTCACACCAGAACTCTTCACCACAACCACCAACTGGACATCCAGGTGGAGCTGTGGGTCTAGGAGCACCCCCAGACTACAGACCTGAGATACCAAGGGAGGACGGACCCCATCAATGATGGGGGGGCATCACTCCCCTGGCTTTTCCCACAACCATCACCTCCGTCTTGTCGAGATTCAACTTCGGGTAACGCGCCCTCATCCAGTCCCCCACAGCTGACAGACACCAGGTAAGCACCGAGACTGCCGGGCCTGGATCTGATGAAAAAGAGAGGTACAGTTCAGGGTCTTCAGTATACTGATGACACTTTAGGCCGAATCCTCTGACGACCGCCCCCAAAAGCTCCATATACACGTTGAACAGGAGAGGGGATAAGGTAGAACCTTGTGGGACTCCACACGTCATATCCCTGGGAGAAGATGAACAATCACCCAGCACCACACGTTGAGTTCTCCTGGCCAGAAAAGAGTGGCACCAATCAAGAACAGTTCCATCCACTCCGGCTCGGTCCCACAACTGAGTCACCAACAACTCATGATCAATGGTGTCAAATGCAGCTGAGAGATCTAATAGGATCATCAGGGTTGAATGACCCTGGTCCAACTCATGGAAGAGGTCGTTGACCAAGGCCACAAGTGCAGTCTCAGTGCCATAGCCTGGACGAAAGCTATGTCCAGATGTTCCTGAAGCTGACGAGCCACCACCTGCTCAATAACCTTCCCTAAAAAGGGAAGTTTAGAGACCGGTCAATAGCTGGCCAGGGCGTCAGTGTCAAGTGATGGTTTTTTGAGCAGAGGCCGTACCACCACTTCCTTGAGGCAGCCTGGCACTCTGCCCTCCCTAAGGGAGGCGTTGACTATCCCGGCCAACAACGGCCCCAACGTCTCCCGGCTGGCCTTGACCAGCCAGGACGGACAAGGATTCAGTTCGCAATAAATGGCTCAAACAGCCCACAGCACATTCTCCGGCGCATCAGAGCGTGACATGCACTGAAACTGATCCCATAAAACAGGACAAGACGGGGCTTCGACTGCCTCTGGTTCAACTACTGTCGAAAGCGTGGTGTCGAAACCATGGTGGATTTGAGCAATTTTATCCGCAAAAAATGTCCACAAATATATGTGCCGCCGGTGCGCTGACTACATGTTCCGAGGAGCGGGGACCACCCCAGGCTAAGTCAGGTCGGAGGACTGAATAAATGTTCCTGATCAACCCTGCTGGTGGTGGTGGTAGGGGGGAGCAGAAGAGATGTGAGGCTTGCTGGTCCGACTCCCGCACTGCAGCCTGCACCCCGCCCTCCATCATGACGGGCAGCCATGGCTGCCAATAACAGCATGCTTGCCTGCTATGGCTCGCTGCGGCCGGGCCTGGACTGTGGGCCTGGTTCTTTCTAAATCTACAATTCCTACGCAGCTGCTTACTCCGTCAGAGGCTGTAGCAGGCCCACATCTGATGTCCCGCGGCTAAGACACTGGGCCAGGCGGAACACCCAGGACCAGAGTGATTCCTGGGACTGAACTTTACCTTCCGCCGTTGCCCTCATACTTAGGCCCTTTTCAAACAGGCCAGCGGCGGTGAGGGGGGGAATGGGTGGTGTTTGGGCAGCCCGTCGCACAGACACCCACCCACCTCCACCGATCTCCAAGCACAGAGGCACCTCTGTTGTCTCCAATGCCTCCATGCGTGGGCGATGGGAGGTGGGGGGAGGTGGAGGGAGCGCAGCAGCGCACATGGATGCATCCCCCACCCACGGCGGTGGTTACACGGACCCCCCACCCGTACATGTGGGCGAGGGGGGAGGACAGCTGGGCAAAAAGGCTCATAGAGGGGGAAGAACGCCCCCCAAAGGACCAGGATAACGTTTCACTTTTAAAAGGAACTACGCCAAAATAAGGAAGCGAGATAGAGGAAGAGTCAAAGGAGCAGTCGTGAGGACTGAGGGTCTGAAAGAGGCACGGAGAGTGTTTTAAAACACCATCTTGGAGGCCCAGTTTAATGTATTTCACAAATAAAAAAGATGGAGACAAAATATTTCAAACGCTATCTTTTAGTCGACCAATGGTTGGTAGAAATGTACAAGCTTTCGCACCTCACAGGGTCCTTCCTCAGGCAGGAAGCAGTCAGGAAAAATTTGAAAAGACGGCATGTATCTGCCAGTCTGGCTGAATGGTCAGGTGCATTAGAGAAGAAAAGGCATCCCTTAAAAAAATGGAAAACTAGTCCAAATGAAGAACATAGAAAAAGCATAAACACTGACAAGTTACATGGAAAATCTAACTCTAAAAGGCCAAGAGGGGATTTGAAGAGTGATTTTCTAAAGATGCAAAAATTAATAATAATTTTTAAAAGTACATTAGGAAGCCTGCTAGAGAGTCAGTTTGGGCCGTTAGATGACCAGAGGGCCAAAGAGACGCTCAGGGAAGATAAGACCATTGCAGAGAAGCTAAATAAATTCTCTGTATTAGTCTTCACTGAAGAGAATGTGGAGGAGATAACCCACACTGGAATTATTCTTTATGGATGATGAATATGAAGAACTGTCACAAATTGGTGTGACTCTAGATGAAGTTGTGGATCAGGCTGACAAATTAAATGAAACAGTAGCAAATTCCCAGGACTGGATGCTATTTCACCCAAACGTTATGAAGAAACTGCATATAAAACTTCATCTGCATGTGAAATTGCAGATCCACTATTGGTAATATGCAACCCATCGCTAAACTCTACCTCTGTACCTAAGGATTGGAAGGCAGGAGCGAACATACTGCCAATTTTAAAAAAAGGCTCAAGAGCCAACCTTGGAAACTACAAATCGGTGAGCCTGATGTCAGTGCTCGGCAAATGGGTGGAGACAGTTGTAAAGGACAGAATTATAAGTATATTGATATATAAGCATGACATAATGGGGAGAAGTCAACATGGTTTCAGCAAAGGGAAGTCATGCCTCACTAATCTATTGGAATTCTTTCAGGCGTTAGCAAGTATGTGTATAAGCACAATGCACAATCTGGCTGACATAATGTATCTGGATTTTCAGAAAGCATTTGAGAAGGTCCATCACAAGAGGCTCTTTGAGATAGGAGGCAGTGTCCTGTCATGGATTGGTAGCTGATCAAAGGATAGGAAAAAATAGAGATATGCAACTCATTTTCTTTTCTTTTCTTCTTAATTACTAAAGCGAACAAAGCCTCGTTTGTCTTAGAAGTTAAAATATAAAAATGATAAGCAAGGGTAATGAAAATGGACAAAAATAAATAAAGAAGCATCCGTTTTCTTTATCAAAATAAAAAACGGTTCATGTGCAAAATGGCCATTAGAGCCATTCTGAGCATGTGCATCCTTTCCCGAAATGGCGCCGGCAGCATCAGCACCATTTGGGGAAAGGGCTGCACATGCACAGAATGGTTTAAGGATTGGCTTAGTTCTTGGAGGATAGGTCCATCAATGGCTATTAGTCAAGTTGATCAGGCAACCTAACCTCTGACTGTCAGGAGCTGAGAGGGAACAGCAGGGAATGGATGACCTGTTGGGAACCACTTTCAAGCAACCAAGGGTGGCCACTATCAGAGACAGGATGTTGGGCTCGATGGACCATTGGTCTGGGACTTGTTATGTTTCTTTGTTCCCTTTCCTGTTCCTGGATCTGGTCTGTGGATCATCCAGCCCCTATCCAGTAGTCCCTATACAGAGCCAGTGTGGTGCAGTGGATAAAGTGCTGGACCTGGGAATCCAGGGTTTGAATCATGCCCTAGTCATGAACTCCCTGGGTGGCCTTGGGCAAGTAACAACCTCTCAGCCTCAGTTTCTCCATCTGTAAAATGGGAATATATGTGTCAGTCTCTCTGTGTATTCCCTTCATCCCCTCCATCTTTGATTGTAACTTGTAAGCCCACTGGGCATGGACCTCTCTCCATTAATAACAATTTTAAAATGCCAGGTATACTGCTGGCGCTATAGAAATGTTAATAATAATAATAATAATAATAATAATAATAATATCCCCAAACAGTGCAAGAATGAGCCCAGGATTGGAAAAGGGAAGGTAGATTATGGGTGATTTCAGACGTTACGGGTGCCCGGTTCACCACAGTGGATTCCCGGCGGGGATGAACCGAACAACCACCCCCTGGGGTCAATAAAAACACCAAACAGATGTGACGGGGCCAGAACCACGGCAGGGAATCGGGCCGCCAGACCACGGGCCAGGGCAAGGCAACAGCCGTTACGCCAATTCCTGGTCATGGTCAAAACACCCACAAGCCACCGGGCAGGGGCGGGACACAGACATGGCTGCCTATGGGCAAATGAAGCCAAAAGTCACAAAAGGGAATGCCCACACAAGGGAAACGGGAAGGGAGGGGGGAGAGGGAGAAGAGCTGGCCAGGTACCACACACAGCAGGCACACAGACAGTGGGGGCACAGGGGAACACACAGCACAAGCACATGCCCGGGCACACACACACACACACACACACACACACAGAAGGGAAAGGAAGGGAAGGGGGGACATGGACGCCCAGACACCACACAAGGCACACCGGGTACAGGGGGCAGGAGACGTGGAACAGGGAAGAGGGGGGGAAAGGGCACAGGGGCAGGGCAGGACACGAGCAACAGTAACCACAACCCCCACAGCAGAACTGTCCGCATGGGCACCCCCACAGCAACACAGACAGTACCGGAATGGGGGGCCCCAGGAACTTGGGACCAAGGCATAGCGGGAGCCCGCACGGCACAGCGAGCGCGCCGGGAAAGGTCCTGGAGGCACACACAGACCCAACACCCTGGCGAGGGGCTGATGGAGGGCCAGTGCAGCACAGCTGGTCCAAGGAGGAGAACCCCCCCCCCCAGGAGGAGGCCGGGAGGGGCAGTCCGGGGGCCCCAGAACCCTGAGGTCAAACAAGTACCCAAGGGAGGGGCCTGAGGGGGCCCGGAGGCACAGGCAGGGGCAGCAGCACCCCGGGAAGCAGGCAGCACAGCAGCACAGCAGAGACATCAGGGAGGGATCAGCCAGCGGAACCCAGACCCTGGGCAGGGGCGGAAGCCCTCACGGGGGCAGGCAATTGGGGGGCCGGGAGGCATACCAGGACTCACATCCAGCTGCTGGGGGCCACGATGGGCCCGGGGGCCGGGGGCCCCGCCCGAGGAACTAGGTGGGGCCAATGGATCATGCCCCGGCGGTACCCCGACAAGGACATGTGATGGGCGATCAGGTAGTAGGCCTCGAAGGGATCCTGCATGGACAGCCCCAAAGTCTCTATATAAATAAATAAATAAATAAACTGCACATCCGAACGGGACCACACACCTGACAGCGCCGTCAGCTCTGCCACGGTAGGCTCAGACACGCAGCAGTCAGCAGCAGGGGGCCATGGAAGCTGTCCCAACTCCAACAGCCGGTGATACACCACCCCACAGGAGCACTGGTACCCACAGGCCCTGTGCACACAGCCAAAGTAGGACACGGCCAAGGCAGGGGCCCCCTCCACAAGGCAGACCATGTAGGCGGCCAGGCTGCACACAGACAGCACAGACACGGTCTCAACTGCAGACCAGGCCACATGAGAGCACCTCATCTCTGGAATGCGCCCATCCAGGAAGGGAACCAGCCCCAGCGTTTCCGCATGCAGCCGGCAATCCCGAGCACTCGCCCCATAGTCGAAGTAGCAAAGGCGAGAGCTCAGACTCGCATAAGCACCCGACTGGCTGTCCAGGCAGCCCAGGAGCAGCTGTACGGCTGGGGTATGTCACAGGTCACACAGGGACACAGGGGCCCCATAGGGCCCGGCAGAAGCACAACCAGCCATGGTCAAGCTAGACAGGGAGAATAACACCAAGGACAGGGGGGCACACATCCCCTACAGGGCCGGGGGAGGGGGGCCGAGGGGTCCCAAGGACAAGCCAGGTGGACAGGGACCGCAACATTGTATAGCAACAGAGCGAGGCGTGGGGTGTGGACCCGGCACAGCTGCAGGAAACAAGCGCCCAAACAGGACTGCTAATCAGGCCGTCAAGGACACAATGTTGCAAACAGGTGGGGGGGGTGTGTTGATGGCAGAAGGCATGCAGCTGTGCACGGAACACACAGCCTCGCACGCCCGTGCGAGCTCTAGGTCCACAGGCAGGACAGCAGGTGCACCCAACAGCACGCCCACGGACACAAGCCTCGCGGTGAGAGGCCCGGGCAGCTGGGGGATGGGACCCCGGCCACCCAGGCCATCACCGGGCCAGCATAACCTTCCTGCAACCCCCGGGGCCACCACCACCATGGACCGGGACAGGGCAGGCACCTACTGAATGCACCTCGCGCTCACAGCCGAGTGGTACTGCAACCACACTGAGCAGCTGCGCCTCCTTACCGCGGAGCAGCACCTGGGCGCCCGCCTGCGGGTTTTCCTGGCCTGCAGAGCTGCATGGGCCCGTAGGGCCCACCATGAGTGCAGGAGAGCCCTTGCCCGACTCAGGGCGCAGAGGGTGTCCGGGGCAGACCAGCAGGCTGTGAGCCGGGGCCGAACCCGGCCAGCGGCACTCCGCGAGGCAGCCGGGTACCTCCAATGGGGGAGGGAGACCATGCGCCTGGCAGCCCAGCTCACTATGCCCATTGACAGGCGGATATGGGTCACGGAGCGGGCACAGGGTTGGTGGGCCAGGGCGCTGGAGGGCCCACTTTAGGATGGACAAGCTCACCTTGCTCCGGCTTGCTGAGCTCCTTACGCCCTGGCTCGAGCGACAGCACACCCCCATGAGGACCCCCATCCCCATGGTCCAGCGGGTGGCTATAGGGATCTGGGCCCTAGCAACGCCCGACTTCTGCTGGTCTGTCTCCCAGCACTTTGGGGTTGGCCTGAGCACCGTTGCCTGTATCCTCCGGCATGTGTGCAAGGCTGTGGAGGGTGTGCTCCTGGACAGAACGATCCAGCTGGTGGACCAGGGGGCCGTGATGGCTGGATTCACGGCAGGAGGCTTCCCCAACTGCATGGGTGCCATGGATGGCACCCACATCGAGATCCTCTGCCCCTCTGCAGGGGAGGCTGCAGAGTATGTCAACAGGCACGGGTATCACTCGCTGCAGCTGCAGGCGGTTGTGGATCACCGGGGGCGGTTCATATACATCTTCATGGGCAACTCCAGCCCCAGTCATGACGCCCAGATCATGACCATCTCCCCCTTCTATGCCCGGATGTTCCGGGGGGACTTTGCAGACATGGGGATGACCTGAATCGAGGGGGTACCAGTGCCCCCCTGTCTCCTGGGTGACCCTGCCTATCCCCTCACCCGGTGGTTAATGAAGGTGTACCCTGTCGCGCGCACCCCTGTGGAGGTGCTATACAATACCCGCCTGTGCTCCAGCAGGACTGTGGTGGAGCGAGCCTTTGGGGCCCTCAAGCAGTGCTGGAGGAGCCTCACTGGGCGCCTGGACTACACCATGGAGACCTCGGCTCTGGTGATCGGTGCGAGACCAAGGGAGCAGCCCTGGAATACCCTGAGCCCACCCGGCCCGGTGCCCCTGTATGTGAACACCGACAACCCCAGGCAGTACCATTATGCCAAGCGCATCCGGGATGCCTTGGTGAGGCATATCAGCCAGGAGGCCGAGGTGTGAGGCCTACAACAACCCGGTCCACCCCCATGGGTTCCCAGGCCCGGCGCCTACATGAGAGCTGACCCGATACCCCAACCACACCACCCCTGTCGCCCAGTAATGGGCATGGGAGGCAATAAAGTGCAAGCAACATTTATTTCACCCACCAGTACATGTGCACCCGAACCCTCTCCCTCCACCGCAGCTGGAACCCACCCCCTATAGTGCCCCCCACCTCACGGTGCCCTCCCCTTCCACCACCCCCATCC
>QEPC01010034.1:472317-493298 GCA_003113815.1 Sphenodon punctatus
GGGGGGGGGGGAAGGGGGAACAGCGGCAGAGGGAACTAGACAAGAAGCAGGCAAAGAGCAGTTAGACCAAGTGACAAGATTGTTAGAAACAAACTGTGTGCCAGCAGGATCACAGACAAGAGCTGATCTATGTCCCACAACTTGCAATGGTGCCCCCACCCCCATCATGCCTGTTATCCTGCTGGGAGCCAATGAGGGATCCAGGGGGGAGGAGTCAAGCAAGGCAAAGCACCAGGTATAAAGAGGGAAGGTTCTACGTACACCTGGCTACCATATGGTGCTGGGGAAGCTTCTCCACCTACCAAGGTTAGGGTCACAGGTTCAAGCCTGGACCTGCTAGGCCATAATATTAAGAATCTGAGAAAATTAGCGATGTTAAAAATCCAATATTTCGATACTGATAAAACCAAGTTACTTTAGCTAGCCTGTGGGCAGCGATCTGACTGGAACGGCCGGTGCTATAGCCCTGGGGGCCCAGTCAGCAATCTCCTAGAATAAGGAGCATGAATTCATCTATAACCTAGCCATCCCCGTAGGCTCAAGAAGGTGGTGGGAGTCCCACTCATGGAATTTAAGGCTAATATAATGGTAGAGCGCCCTTCCATCCAACGTATTTTGGCTGGCTCTGAGGATAAGCCTGTTTCTTTGTCAAATCTGTCTAACCTTGAGGAGGCTCATGATTTGTTACATTCATCGGGGGGGGGGGGGCAGCCTCCTCAGACACCAAGAAAGGTGGTTTCTAGACCTATCTCCTTCCATCACTGCCTTCAGGCTTCTTTGTAAGAACTAGAGCTGAACTGTGAGCCCACAAAAATGGGCTTACCTACCCTAACTGCACTGCAGTACTCGATTCCAACCAGTCATTCTTTCTGGGACTAATCGGTATCTGATTAGTACCCAGCTACTCGATCAATCGAAATGCTGTTTTTTACCCCCACTTTCTGATGTCCAGTCCCAGATTTCCAATTACCATCCTGATTTTTCTGAGTATCCATCCCAATTTCTGATCGGAAACGGTCAGTAAAGCTCCAACTCAGAAACAACCCCCCCTGGTATTTTCAGGTAATTGGGTATCCGATCGGTACGTTAGTGCGGATTCAGGTATCCGGTACCACCCAGTACATTCCGAACTCACCATCAGAACCATGTGGCCGAGGTAAAAGTGATTGGCTCAAGGGGTTGGGAAGGAATTTTCCCTTGGGGCAGATTGGCGCAGTCGAAACTGAGGGGTTTTCGCCTTCCCCGGCAGCGTGGGTGTAGCTCGCCTGCTTGGGACAGCTGGATCCTCCTCCTTTTTCTAAAATTAGTTCCTGTTATTTGGCCCTTATTCATTATTTGTATTACTTTTATGCCCCCCGGCCGTGCTTTAATTGTTGATTTTATTAGTATTTTTAAAATGTTTTACAATTATGTTTTTATTTTTGAGATTGTTAGCCGCCGCGAGCTGTTTCAGGAGGGGCGGGGTATAAATGCAAATAAATAAATATATAAATAAATAAATAATTTCAGGCATCGGTGCGCTCTGGTTGGTCCCGGTCTCTACTTGTAGCTATTGGTGGGATTTCTCTGTGCAGTTGGTTGAGGTGCGGCAGGTCCTGCAGCGGCTGGACTCAGTGACCCTTAAGTTCCTTCCAGCCTTGTGACTCTAAGGCCAGTCAAGGTTCAAATCTAGGATTACCAATTCCAGAATCAGTTGCCTCCTGCGCCACAACAGGAGATAGTGTTCACAATTCTGACCCTTTGGCCAATCTGTCAAGACACAAGATTTTAACTCTCCGATCCAGGAGGGTTGAAAACGGTGGCAGAGTTCGCACACACACACACACCCTTAGCCCCAGCCTAGACCTCTGAGGAGCTGAAGGGCCCCATCTATGTGCCAACTCCACTCTCCAGCTCAGCTGCGCTTTTGCTTTTGTGCCTCCTCCCCTTCCCCTTGCTGCCCCCACGTTACTCCCCGATTTCAGCTGAACGGTTAGAATTTCTGACCTGCGGCCTGTGAGATTTCCCCCTCGGTTTGTGCTGCTGCTGGAAAAGCTGCTGCTTCAGCAGAGTGAGAGGCTGAGAAGTGGGGGCTGGAGCAGCAGCCTCTGTCAGTGCTTAGCAGCAGCAAGCTAAGTGAGTTAATCACATCTGTGTCTCCTCTTCCCCCCCGGGGAGATGTGTCCGAACCCCTCGGGAGGGGTGCAGGCTCCTTGCCGTTCTGCCGACGCAGGAAATCCTGCCAGACCTGGCTTCCATCAAGCAGGGAAGAGAAAGAGTCTGAGACTGACTGATAGAGAGAGACATCTGAGAAGCAAAGCTCATGGCCTCCTAATACCTCACAGGCCGCCCAGGTGGGCCAGTGGCTAGAACACAGGAGGATCCAGGGAGCTGGGTTCAAATCCTGCCTCGAGCATGTTGGGCTTGCTGCTAGGGCTCTGGGTGTGACCTGGAGTTTCCAGGTCAAACCCATGGACCCCCCCCTAGCTGTCCTGCTGGGAGGCAGAGCTGGCTTTAAAAGACAGGGCCAGAACCTCTGGACTGGTGGGACTTCAGAGTCTGCGCTGGCGGCCAGTAAATTTCCAGGCACAATTCACGGTGCTGGTTTTGACCTAGAAAGCTCTGAACAGCCCGGACCCTAAATATAGGAGACTCCACCTCTGCCCTCGTGTCCTCTGAGATCAGCCTGGAGCGCCTTCTTGCGGAAGGCCCTTTAAGAGTGCTGCTAGCACTAGCCAGTTGCAGGGGCTAGCGGGGCTGTAGGCCCCAGAGGCAGCTGCAAAAGGATGTGGCAGAGCCAGCTCAAGAGGATAAATTAGCCCGAGCTAGTATGCAGGGTAGGGAGAGCTGCAGTTGAGGGAGGAGTCGGGGAGAGTGCTACCTCCGGACCAAGCCTCCCCCAGAAGGGGCTGCCTGGGCTGGGGAGGTTTGCTAGGGACAAGGAAACTCAGAGAGTGTTGCTGCCTGAGCCAGAAGGACCGAGAGAGCCAGGGGCTTTGTGCCTGGCTAAAGAGACATTGGGCACGAACCCAACCCCCCCCTGGGCACAGTGTGTACCAGGATCCCACGTGGGCTGCATGCATGCACCACACCCTCCCTGTAACGGAGGCGCATGCGGATTTGCGCACGGCATGTGGGGGGCTTGGCATTGGCCCCATTGGGAGTAATAGCCAGTGGGTTGATGCCTGGCTAAAGGACAGCTGGAAAGGACCCGGGGGGGGGGGCGATCCCATGCCCTGCGCATGCTGTGTGCATCTCCATAGGGGTTGCACTGTGCCGCGCAGATCCCACTTGGGTTTGAGGCCGCTGTCCATATGATGGAGACACCGGACATCCCCGAGATTGTGCACGTAGAGGATAAAAGACTTGAGCTGAAATCCCTAAGAATTTGACTTCTTGGGGTCTGCATCCTGAAAGGACTTACCCTTGGAGACCCGCACCCCCCTTGCAGTACCCAGGGGTAATGCCTGCATTTTCAGGTACCATTTCAGGAATCCGCATCAGTACCCAAATACTGCGTGAGTACTCGGAAAATCAACATTTTGGTTTTCATTATAATTTTTTTGAATATCCAAAATGACCCGAGAAAAACTGAGATAATACTAAAAAAAATATAAAAAAATCTAGGATGAGAAATTTAAAAATCGGGACAGGAAATGGTATTTTTATATCCCAGTTTGTCAGTATTTCAATATTTTGGTATTTCGGGTTCCAGATCGAACACCAATTTGGGGACCGAAAAGTACCCAAACTTTTGGGTTTGATTCGAGTATTGGAAACTGGACAGGTAAACCTGTTCCGGCTCTGGGTCCCATCTGTCCATCAAGTTTCCATAATGAGGGAGCACAGAGAGGCTTTATTCATTATTATTATTAGTAGTAGCAGTAGTAAATGTATTTATACCCCTCCCCTCCTGTCTCTGGCGTTCTCGGTGACTGCCCTAAAATTATGGAACTTCCTTCCCTTGAAGGTTCACCTTTGCCCGAACCTGCTCATCTTCTGGAGGCAATGAGCGACCTTTTTGTTTGTCCAGACATTTGGGAGGCAGGGGTAGGTTTGGGGTATTGTAGTTTAGGGGATTTACTTGTTTTTGCTTGGTTGCAGTTGTGTATTTTAAATATTTGATTTTATCTTGTGTATTTCTGTATAGCTGTTTTTTCTTCTTCTCACAAACGATAACCCACCGTAAGCATTAGAGGAATGGACAGGATAAAAATGAAAAGAAAAGAAAAGAAAGGAAGAAAGAAAGTGCATAAGAGGCAGCCTCAGCAGCATCCCCCCAAGAAACAGCAGCAGCCGTGGCAGCAGCGGCATGGAGTACCAAGGATCCTGCCAGTTCCCCCACTCCTCTGCTACTGGCCCGAGGAGACTTGAGTGGCAGGAAGGGGGCACCAGTGGGAGTCTTGGGGATGGAAGAAAAACACCATGAGACCACAGAGTGGGGCAAGAGGGGCACTGCTGCTGCTGCTGCTGCTGCTCGTGAGGGCCGCAGTCAAGCCAGGATCGTTTAGAGGGACCAGTCTCCCCATCCCCCACCAGACTGGAGGCTCCCCTAAGACGGGGCCTGTTGAGAGACAGCTGTCAGCCACATCAGAGAAGGGCCCTTTTAAACATAACCCCCACGGCCCGTGTAGTGTTGGAACATCATGGCGCTCAACAGAAGACGGGGTTATACCGGAAAAGGGGTCATGGCATCTACTCTGCCCTGCCCTGTCTGACTCAGGCTGCCTTTAGACACATCTCTGCCTGGATGTCTCGTCGCCGACTCGAACCTAATCTGGCCAAGACTGAACTCCTCATCTTTCCCCCAAAACGCTCCCCTCCTACTTCCCGCTCAATTTCCATTGAGGGAGTCACCATCCAGCCGGTCCCTCCGGCCCGTAGCCTGGGATTCATCTTCAATTCCTCCGTCTCCTTTAAGCCTCAGATCCAGGCTGTTGCTAAATCCTGTCGCTTTGCTCTGTACATTGCTAAAATCCGGACCTGCCTATCGTTTCCACCACAAAACCCCTAGTCCACGCTCTAGTCATCTCTTGCCTTGACTACCCCATAGAGTCTACGGGAACGCATTCAGCACAAGCTCCTGGTCTTCACCTTTAAGGCTCTTCATGGCCTTGCTCCCCCGTATCTATCTGCTCTTGTATCTCACCACGCTCCTGCCCGGGAGCTTTGCTCCTACTCTGCCGCCACCCTCGCCTGCTTGCGAACCCCTTGCTCCTCTAAATGTCTTTGCCCCTTCTCCCTTCCTGCCCCTCATGCCTGGAACTCCCTCCCTGGACACATTAACTCCGCTCCCTCCCTCCCAACTTTCAAATCCCTCCTGAAAATCCACCTCTTCCGTCAGGCTTTCCTTAGCTTGTCACGAGTGATACTGCATCCTTTCCCCCTCACTCAGAACCTAATTCCCTGTCACTAAGCGAAGCAGGTGAGGCCTACAACCTCTCAACCTCATGAATGTGCTCTTGTCTTTCCTGATGTTTACCTCTCCCTCCTATCCCCCTCCCTTGTCTCTCAGATTGTAAACCCCTTAGGGTCCGGGACCTGTCTCTGACTGTGAATTGTACAGTGCCAAGTACATTGCTGGTGCTATATAAATAATTCATAAATAAATGGGTGTCTGGATTTGCGTCAACAGCCATGCATATGTCCCCCGTGTTTACTGCACTGCAGAACTTACACCATTACATCTCCCAGTGCTTACCTAAGCACGAGATGTCAGCACTGATGCGCAACCCAGTGGTGCAGCAAGACTGTGGTGGGCCCGGGTCTCCATAAGCAGCGGCCCGCTCAAGGGGGCTCGCAGTGAACTTGGGGCTCCCCGCCAAAGGAGGTGGCAGCACTCTACCTCCTGGGAGTCCCCCACCCATCCTGAGCAACAGCAACCCCCAACAGTCAGGACATTTTTTAGACTGGGTGGGGCCAGGGCTAGCACCCCTGACGACTATGAAAACTTCCTTCTTGGTAAGGCCCCTCGCAAGTGGTCTGAGAACTGGTGTGAGATTTTCAGAGTGGGTGAGGGGGAAGTGTCGGCCCCGCTCTCTCTCTTACCCACTTGGAAATTTTCCTTGCGATGCTCAAGCCCCTCACCAAAGGTCCCCCATTGGCAGGGGGAAATGATGGGGCATGGGGAACTCTAAATGAGGGCAGACGGGGCAGAGCCATGCATATTGAGGCTCCTCTTCCAGCCTGGCCGGGGGGCGGGGACGGGCAGGGTGCACACCCATGTAGAGGTGGCCAACAGCAGAAGCTTCACTTCCCTATGTCTCTCTCAGGAGCTGGGCAGCAGCAAAAGCCTCGCGTCTATCTCTCCTTCTCAGTCAGGCTTTCTTGCCGACTCCGGCAAGAGTGATCTGAGCACGCAGCTGTCCGGGATTCCCCGTCACTGGCCCCCTGCTTCCATGCAAGAGGAAAGCAGTTTCAGTGTTTCAGGCAGTTACAAGACAAACCCAAGCAACTCCGTAGGCTGAACTCTATGATGGTTCACCGGACGTAACGGCAAACACCCTAACACACCACCCAATATCGTTAGACACCACGCCGGACACGGGGAGAGGGTAACTAGGCTATTTCCGCCCACAATACTTCCTGGCAGCAAATATGGGCTTAACGGAGGGGCTATCGGGGGGCTAAAAAATGTGACAATGTTTAAACGCAACGTGCAGCCACGTGGGAACTGCCATAAGCACCCATTCCTCGTTGTGTCTAAAGATGCCCATGGTAACCGTAGTTATCATTTCTCTGCGTTTTGATTAATCTGGGGAGTTCTTTTGGGGCATCAGGAAACAGGATCATGCTCACAAGGGGTCAGGATAAAGCTAGCCCCTGTGGAGGGACATGACAACACAACACTTCCTTCAGGTCAAAGCTGTTGGGAATGTGATAGCCTTGGAGAAATTCCCATCCCTCAGACTTAGCATGTTGCCACGCATGCTCTATGGACACAGAAAGTAATGGGTATGAAACCCATTACGGGCCCCGTAACAGCCTCTCAGGGATGGGCTAGTGTTGTTGCCACCCCCTCTCGGGATTTCACCCAAAACCGGGGTGGGGGGGAGGGAGGGGACGGACCCATGCTAGAAGGAGGTGGGGAAAATTAATTCCCTGCCCCTTTTCAAAGTGGCCACGCCCCCTTTGGAATGCTCAGTGTCACGAGCTCTGAAGGGGGCAGGGCCACGTGGGAAAGTGGGCAGAGCAAAGGAATTATCCCACCATTTCCTGGTAAGGCCACGCCTCTTTGGGGGCTTTGTGACATCACGGCGACCCACTCAGAGCAGGACTTCTTTGCCCCATCTCGATGTGGCTCCGCCTCCTGCCTCTTCCTGAAGCCCCAATTTCTCCAGGTGATCCAGTCGCTACCCTACAATAAAAAGCAAAGGATGTGGGTATCAGTGAGGTCCAGATCACCAGGCAAGGGGATCACATGGTCTCACCCTATCCTATTCGGTTCCTGGGGAGCAGTTCCACCTCCAGCTGCCTGTGGAATCAGGCTGAGCCCCCGAACCGCAAGCAACCAAAAGTCCAAAGTAAAACTAAATTTGAAAAAGTCCACTGCTCTAGTTTACCATTGTTGGGATGATCAAAAACGCCCCCTAACCAGCACAATGTACATGAAAGATGCTCAAACTGTTATACCAACATTTAAAAACATCCGATTAGAAGTTGAAGTGGAGAACTGCCAAGCACACTAACACATACCCCAAAAAGTCCAGAGCATTTCTGTGTTTTGAATGCAGAAGCCAAAAAAAGGAGAGGGGATGTTTATTTATGTTTTATCCAAGCCTGAATGCACAGTCTTAATGATTAGCTTTTTCAGTATCCCTCGTGTATATGTGGAGACGGGTGGGGGTGCGGGTGAAGGAGCAGGCACTGGCTCTTTAAGGTTTTCCTCAATATCACTCTTAACCCTGCCCCCTTCAGGACCTATATAAGCCTGACAGGTGCCTGATCCCAAGCAGTCTGCCATGGGGAGCAAGAGCAGGAGGATTTCTGACTTGGGAAACTCACCCGTGGACAGGGCCGGTCTTACCACGGGGCAGTTCGGGGAGACTGCCTTGGGCCCCACTCCTGGGGGAGCCCCGCACTTGAGGCCCCCAGCTCCCGGACACTATCTGTCTTGGCCAGGGAGTGAGGGAGAGGGAGAGGAACCGCCTTTCCCTCACTCCCTGGACCCCTCCACTGCCTGTCAGTCTTGGCCAGGGAATGAGGGAGGGCCATGGAGCTGTCCTAAGTGCTGAAGGGAGTAACTAAGGGAAATGCCTATACCCAGGGCCCTGATTCTCCTGCAAAAAAACCCCGCAACATTCTGCGACCCAGAACCTTGAATTCTGCAACCCAAATTTGAAAATTCTACAATGCAAAATTGAACAATTTTCTACTTACAGGCATTTAGCAAAGTAAAAAAAGTGAGTCTAGTCAAATTAAAAGGACATAGCAGCCTGCCCTCCCCCCACCCCCCCCCCCNNNNCCCCCCCCCCCCCCCCCCTCCAAGCACATAGCAATGCAAACAGCACAGCAAGCAATCGCTCCCCCGCTCTCAAAAAGAGCAAAATCTCGTTTCAGTTCTGCCGGAAAAGAACATTCCACTGAATGTTTGCCCAAGGCAAGATTCTGCAGAAAACCCACGTATTGCAGTGCTGCATTTAACTTGGGGCCTTGCCTATACCACATGAATAGAATTAATTCCTCTAAATCAGGCCGAATTGATTGTCCATTAGAATATGGGCTAAGTCCAGCTCTGATGGACCATCTCATCACAACGGTACCACTTGTCCCATCACAAACGTTACCTCTCAGGTGGAAGACTTTGGAGACTCAATTCCCCAGAGAGACCATAGCAACCAGAAGGAAAACTACAACAGAGTCCCTGCCTCAGGGCAATGTTAGAACAGGCAGAAACAGCCAGAGTGAACCAAGGACGGAGATGGTGAACTGTGACACTGGGCTGGGCAGGACAGTCAAAGTACCACTCTCCCCCCCACCCCCCGGACCCCTTCTGTGGGTGCCACTGAACCAAGATTCGCCCACCAGGGTGTCCAGACTTGTGGTAAGATAATTTCAGTGACAGTACAACTGCATGATGGTGACTTTAGCTACCATTCGAGGAATTAAAACAAGAACCTAGAGGCATGAGTTCACATCACAACCCAACCTTTGCTGTAGAGACAGTGGGCCGCAGTAGAACTCTGCACAGGACTAAACCCGCATCTGGACCAAGTCCATCTCGGTCAGAACCGAGTCCTGTTTCAAAGCAGCTGGTCTCATCCATGCCACAATGCGCCACAATGGTGCTCTGTGGGGATAGAGGGAGCATCGGGAAAAGGGGGTCCTGTGCCTGACATGGCCCTGCTCTGCAGACCACTGCGATGTCACAGCACTTTATGGGGGCAGGATCTCTTGCCCAAGGAGACTCTGACCTAGCCAAAGTCTGAAGGCTTTGACCCTGGAGGGCTTCTGAACAGAGCATTTATTTATCCCAGGCTGACCTTGTCATATTGACCCATGCCCTGGTGACCACAAGGCGCGCTACCTGAGACCCTCCAAGATCCCCAGCAGAGGCCTCAGCCAGGCGTGCTACCTGAGACCCTCCAAGATCCCCAGCAGAGGCCTCACCCAGGCATGCTACCTGAGACCCTCCAAGATCCCCAGCAGAGGCCTCACCCAGGCGCGCTACCCGAGACCCTCCAGGATCCCCGGCAGAGGCCTCACCCAGTCGCGCTACCTGAGACCCTCCAGGATCCCCGGCAGAGGCCTCACCCAGGCGCGCTACCCGAGACCCTCCAGGATCCCCGGCAGAGGCCTCACCCAGACGTGCTACCCGAGACCCTCCAGGATCCCCGGCAGAGGCTGCACCCAGGCGTGGTCGCTGAGATCCTGAATTGGAAATGCTGGGGATTGAACTTGGGACCGTATACATGCACTCTACCACCTGAGTCACAGCCCACCCCAGACTGAGTTTAAGATTGTGCTCCTGGTTTATAAAGCCCTGAACGGCTAGGCCTTGGCTATATTTGGGACCTGCTCCTGGAGCATCGCCTTGCTGACTATCTGCTCTCAGAAACCACCTGCTGTTTGGGAATCCTGCCATTTCACCTTAAGCCTTATACATTTTCTGGGGGTATTTTCCTACCCTCGGTGTGTATTTTTCACAAAAAACATGCAAATTAGTGGCTCTCCAGCTTTGCCCTTTTAGGACATTGTCACCTGGACCCCAGGTAAACAATATACTCAAAGGAAATTTTGTTACCATTGACGGTTTTTTGTTTCTTTGTGAACAAAGTACTCTGCGGCAAAAAACTACCTCAATACATTTCGCCATGGGGTATTTTTGAACCCCAGGTTTTTCACCTCGGGTTAAAAAAAACCTACCCATCACATTTTATGTGAGTTTACACACTCCAGAAATGTCAGTGCTGAGGACGGGGAGTAGAACCCCCCCCCAACCCAAGACAAGTCACGTCTGGTTTTTCAACACAATGTATAAGGGTTAAGTCGGTGGGCAATTGGGCCTTTCCTGGGGCCGGCCCAATCGCTCCCTCCAGATTTCTGTCTTAGTTCCTCCCTCTTCACCTTTGAAAGGCACTCGAAGACTTGTTTATTCTCCAGCGGCTGTTAGGATCCACGGCGGGTTTGCTTTTGTGTGTCCTCCCCCCTCCCTTTCCCCTTTTAAGTGGTTTTAAATTCCAGTCATTGTTATATGTTTAGGCGGTACAGTGCGCCATGCGCCATTTTGGCAGGGGGCTCTAGAAGTAAAATGACGATGACAATTGGGCCTTTCAAGTCCAATAGGGTCTGGTAAGTAGGCCAACGGGTAGGGAAGGTGACTCTCTCAACCCTCAGTCACACCGAGGCACGGAAAGGGTGGCCACCGAGGCAAACTTTTAAGGAACACTTATGAAAAAAATACATGTTGCCTAAGGGGCCAAGGCAGATCCCGTGACATGTATTTTTTAATAAGTGTTCCTTAAAACGTTGCATGGGTGGCCCCCCTAGGTAGAGACGGCACCTTCCTGTGGCAGATGGTGCCTAGATGGGTGCAGTTGTGGTTCTATGAGGGTCTTCCTACTCAGCCTGGGAACCTAGCGCTCTCTTCTCTCCTTCCCAGAACCTGAAATTCAGCCCCAGCCTGATTCCATCAGGCCTACGCCAAGCTCTGAGCCGCTCGGTCGAGAGGAGCATCGCGCTTCACAGGAAAGAGACAGGGCCGTCCTGGCTGGGAATTGGCTCAGGGTAAAGGAGCACACCCCAACTTGACCTGCACTTAACACTTCCAGTCAGGTCCCAGTGGGCCTGGACTAGGCCACAAGTCTTGCCCTCAGCTCCACCCTGTGGGGACTTCCCCTGCGATGAGATTGGCTCCTGCCTCACGACTCCCTCCCCGCACTCCTTGCATGAACGTCACCGCTCCGTCACCGCGCTCCGCCGTCGCCCTCGCCTGGGGAAGCCAAGGGGTGCCTGGCTCCCCTCAGAAACTCGTCTCTTTCTCCCCTTTCCCTGCGCCTCCTCCTCCTCCCTCCCTCCCTCCCTTCACAAGGCAGGTTTGTTTCATCCTCGGAGAGCAATTTCCCTTTCCTGTTTAAAAGGGGAAAAGAAAAAGAAAAGAAAGAAGAAGAAAAAAAACTACCATTGTCTTGTCAAAGGGAATAAGGGAAAAGTTGCAAGTGTCTCGCTGCAGGTTTCCGGCTCGTCTGTGTTCTCCTTTCAAACCCCGCCAGCCTTAGGGGCTGTCATCTCGCCTTCATCTCGGCGGCATCGACCCTCCGGTTACCCACAATCCCCCTTGAATGTCCCCGAGTGCTGATCCGCCATGCGTTTCATGGCCACAGTCAGCTTGATCCTATTGACAGGTTCCCTCCTTTTTTTCCCCCCTTCCATCTCAAAAGGGGACTCTCGCTCCTTCTTCTCCCTTTCCCTCAGTTCTCTACCTTGCGCACACGCCGCTGACAAGGTCGCACACAGCGGAGCTCAGGTCCAATTATAACAGCCCCCCCATCCCCTTTTAAGAGCGGCCTTCATTTAGAAAACGAGAGCGGAGCTGTTGGAATATTAACAAGCAGTTAGGAACCCAGCAGCGTCAGGGCTGGAGGGGGGCGGGTGCAGGTGGAGAGCTATGAATTATAAATGGCCTTTATGGATTAAAGCAGGGAGCAAAGGGAGATCCCCCTGCCCCAATCTTCTTGCAACAGGCCAAGAGAATTGGTCCACTTACCCCTCTCCCCCGCCGGACTGGGCCTCTCATTTGTTCACAGAACTATCTTAACAGAGCTCTGTGGGGCAGAGTCATATTGCCGTCCCCATTCATGCTTGTTCGCACACACTAGAAGTTACTCTGGAGGAGTTCATCTGGAGTAACTACTAGGGATGGGACTATCAGCATCGGATTAATCCGATAATGCTGATAATTGGTAATATCGGATTAATCCGATAATACCGGTATCGGTATATCGTTTTTTTAACATTGCCGATTTTTTGGATCTTTGACATTGCAGCCATTGATAAAATGGCCAATAAATCCAATACCAATACCAATAAATCCAATATCGAATTCATCCGATATCTATAAAACCGGTAACCGATAATTCGCCGATAGTCCGATCCCTAGTAACTACCTCCTCCCCTCTGCTTCTGTTCTCACAACCAGGGAGAACCGGGGTTTAAACAATGCTTTTCCTTCCTGCTGCTCTCCCACCTTGGGAACTTGCAGTGAACTGCCAGCAGGGGGAGCTGCAATAGCCAGTCATTGAAGCAGGGACACTATGTGTGAGGGTGGCACAAAGGAGGAAGGGCTGGGGTTTTCTGGGATCAGTAGAGAGACGCTAGGAGTGCTACGGTTCCAGAGCAAGGAGGCAGCAGCTCCAGCACCCTGCGGCATTCAGTCATAGGCGACTGGTTTACAGAAACCCCTTTGGGTTTTTTTGGGGACGGTGGGGGTATAAACAACCCATTTGTTTTCTTTCTTTTTTTCCCTTTTTTTAAATGAAAAATAAGTATAATTTTTTTTTAAGCATTTTTTAAATAAACGGGCCGCGGTGGGTGGGGGGGATGGGAGCGCCCCCCACGGTGGGTGGAGGTGGCTGTGTGCCCGTCCCCAGGGTCGCACGCCCACCTCCAGCCATGTCCATGCACAGAACAACCGGCATTGGAGCCCGTTGATCCGTGCGTGGGTGATGGGTGGAGGTGGGGGGAACACGGGAGCGTGCACGCACCCCCCACCCACTGGGGGGCATCATTCCTACGAGCGCCCCCCCACCCCGCACTGCGGGCGGTGTTCGTAGGAATTCCCCGTGTGATAAGGAGCTGCCTAACTGAGTCAGAGCAACGGTCCGTCTTAGCCCAGTATTGTCACAACCTGACAGGGCAGCAGGGTTTCATGTCGTCGGACCCAGCAGCACCTTTGCCAGGGGAGAGCCTGGGGCTACTGGGGCCTGGGATAAAAAGACCAGATGCCCAGCAGGCGGGGTGGACAAGCAGAGAAGGGCCAAGCCGCTGAGAACCACAGGCTCACCCACTCCAAGGACGCCAAGTGAGAGGAGCAGAAAACTGACAGGAACCGCATGGCCGATCCCCGGTCTCCGGTACTAGGGGTGTAAAGAGGCACGGTAGGTCAGTAGGAGGGGTGGCATGGGCCGGGTAGACCCCTATGTGGAGTCCAGGATTGTGCTGCCCACTGGCCCAACGCAGGCCACCCCAGAGCAAGCCCGTCCCAGCAACTCAACTCGGATACACCCCCAAAAGCATTTAACCCTCATCGGGGCCCGACCTCGGGTAGTGGGGCCAGGGACTGGTGACCCCAAAGCCCCTAGGTGAGGGGGATCACAGACTGCATTAACAGATGCATTGTATCCAAGGCACGGGAGGTGCCACATTACTTGGTCCCTTGTCTCTCCCTCTGTTCCCTTGTCTCTCCCTCTGTTCCCCTTCCTATGTCTCTCCCCCAGCTCCTGTCTCTCAGATTGTAAGCCCTAGGGGCAGGGACCGTGTCTATTTTATTACTTTGTAAAGTGCCAGGTACACTGCTGGTGCTATATAAATGTTTGTTAATAATAATAATAATAATAATAATAATAATAATAATAATGGTGAGCCCTCACATGGAATACTGTGTTCAGTTTGGGGCAGGAAATGGTCACTGCCCATACTCAAAATGGCGGTAACACTGCCACCGCATTTGGAGTATAGGAAGCAGCCATTTCACGCACACATAAATCAGACCAGCATCTACTTCTGCATGTGCAATAGCTTTGCTTCTTTTTAAAATATTTCATCTGTTCCATTCGGAATTGGACGAAATATTGGCCGTTCCAGTTTCCGATCGTAATGGACAAAACACCCCTTTCCAACTGGAAATCGGAACCGGTGAAATTTGGAGTTCAACCCTATTTCCTGTCCTACCGTTCTATTATTCTATATAGCCTGTAGAGCAGTGCTTAATTTATTAAAAAAATGAATTGCCAAGGTCCAGACCTGCCTCACAGGCCACACTCGCTGCCCCAGAACTTGACAGAACAGGGAAATGAAACCCTGGTCTCCAGCTAGTGATCTAACCACTAGACTCACTTGCGTCTCTACAGCTGAATCTAAAACAGGAGTTCTTGTGATTGAATCTATAGGATGGCCAGTGTAGGAGATGGGGTACAGGTGTCATGAATATAAGCCAAATAAACGATGCAGGGGTCTTCTGGCTTTTATTTCTAACGCTGAAATGGCCAATAGCAGCCTTTCCCTGGTCTTTCACATTTCTGGGTGCACTCTCCTAATGGGAATATTCCTGGCAAGCCCCCCCGCCCCCAAATTAAGCCCTGCTGTAGAGCAAGAGTCAGATCATCTCCTAGCCCATAAAGCCTTGCAGCTGGTGTGTATGGGCAGTAGGACTCGGAAGAGACAACATCCTTCCCTTCCCATAGATTCTAACCTGCTAGGCCCACATCAGAGGGGCTGCTTCTAGCAAAGCTAATCTCTGCGGTTGACTGCTATTCCTTCAGCATTTCCAGTTGGCCATCAGCTCCTTCAGACTGACAGGAGGAGAAGATGTGTTGGAGATCCAAGCCTAGGACTGGAAAACTCTATGTGCTGCCCAAACTCACTCACTCATACACCCTCTCGTCTCTTTATTTATCACTAGGCTTCAGCAAACAGCCTGACCTAGAAGTTCTAGGGCTGAAACGAGAATGGAATTCATTCGCGCGAGAATCTCGCAACCCTGACGAGATCGCGCGAGCGTCTCAAGAATGTTGCGAGAGTCTCTAGAATCTCAAAAATACCCCCTCAAAATGGACTGTGCATGAGTAAAATGGCTGCGCATGCTCAGAACGGCCCTGGTGGCCATTTTTACAGAACCGTTTCTTGGTTCTCTATTTTGAGGTTCTTGAGAATCTTGCAAGAACACCCAATTCTTGAGACAAGAAAAACTTGTCAAGAAGCCTATTCTCCGGGGGATTTCAAGAAGGGCAAAATCTCATTCCAGTACTACCTAGAACTACAACCGATCTAGAACCCAGTGAACCACCTGCAAACATGTCCTTTTAGATTCAACTCGAGCTAGAACCCTCGCCAAAATGCACCTGATGGGCAGAACCCTGCCAGCTACAGGGAGAGCTAGAAGCTCAAGAACAATGACGAAGGCTAGAACCCTGCTCTAGAACCCACGCTACAACTGTGTTCGGAATGTTCTTGCATTCGTGCTACATCATTTCCCAGCAACATTCCAAAGTTGCAGCATGGTATAGGAACCTCCTACAATACTCAGGCTGTTCCTAGCATGTCTTCCTCTGGCGGGAGGGTGCCGGGAGCACATTACACCTGTCAGCCAGAGTCTGCACTGCCCACCAATTAATAGTCTTCCAGGCACAATTCAAGGCACTAGTTTTTTTAACCTATAAAGCCTTAAATGGCCTGGGCCCTCAATATTGAAAGGACCACCTCCCCCGTTATGTCCCTCCATGGCCTCTAAGATCTGCCAAGAGTGCTCTCCTGCAAAGTCCATCGTTTGCCCAGGTCTCTTCAACCCAGGCAGGGTTCAACTCTTCAACTTTGACCAGGGTCAATGGGGCAGTAGCCAGCCACAGGCCACAGTGAGGGACAGGGCTCTGAAAAACGTCCGAGGCAGAGAAGTGGGAGGTTCCAGGATGGGTGGGGGGCAAAAAGTCTGAGGCAGAGAAATGGGAGGTTCCAGGATGGGTGGGGGGCAAAAAATCCAAGGCAGAGAAGTGGGAGGTTCCAGGAAGGGTGGGGGGCAAAAAGTCCGAGGCAGAGAAGTGGGAGGTTCCAGGATGGGNAAGGCCCGGTCAAATGGCCAGCCACCTGGCTTGTGCTTCGCCGGCCGTGTCAGCATCTCCTGAAGATGATGTCAATGTCCCCTCCAGCACCTGATCCTGCAGAAATCCCTTGTGTTGGTGCTTTTCCTCCAAGGGGAAAGAGCCACCTTGTTGTCCCTTTGGCACCTTGCATTTGTACAAGTTCAAGGGTATTTCATATCCCGCAGGTGCAGCCATTCCAAGTTCATGTCACGTTGAGCGCAAGGAGATAGTCACCAGCCCAGTCCCATGATCAGGGGCAGGTGGGATGGACAGCCCTGGAGGCCTGTTAAACACAAGCATTGCCAGTGATGCCCCGATATCATTATTATTTACACACACTTAAAATATCCATAAAATTCCTGTTAAAAACACCTTCCCAGACCCTAGTCCCACCTGCCAAATAAATGCCTGGCAAAATAAATGTCTTACATTGCCTCTGGGAAAATTCTCAGATAAGCTAATTACCAGTTGGTAATTCTTATTATTGCTTGTGGATTATTCATAATAGTTAATTGTTGGTTTGTTAGTAGGGCTGAAACAAGAATGCAAAGCAGTCTTGCAAGAGCACGCAAGATACTCACAGCCCCCGGGGAGATCTTGCGAGAGCTCGCTATGATTTTTGAGACACTCGCGAGATTCTCGAAAATCCCCCTGCATGTGCACAAAATGGCTGTCTCAGCCATTCGCTGCATGCGCAGGCCCTGGTGGCCATTCCGTGCATGCGCGGAGCATTTTTGGAGGTTTTTCAAACATCTTGCAAGAGTCCCAAAAAGCAAAAAAACCTACTCTGCGCAGCTGCAAAACGGCCACTGCTGTCGTTCTGGGCATGCGCAGCCTCCGGCAACCACTGTGTGAATGCGCAGAACATTTGGCGGGCGTTTTCGCAGCGGTCGAGAATCTCGCCAAGAATGGCAGTGAGAACACCGATTCTCGCAAGTTACTCGAGCCAGAGAATCTCATTCGAAACCTCATTCTCGGCAAAATTCTCGAAGGGGTCAAAATCTTGTTTTGGCCCCTAATTGTTAGTTGTTAATGATTAGTTATTGATATCATTACTATAATTATTGTTGTTGCTATTATTGTTTAGTTATTTTTAAAGCACCAGCTGCAATAGGCCTGGTGGTGAACCATTATTGGAGACAGGTTCCTGACTGAGGGGCTTACAATCTAGGGGAGACAAGGGCATGTAGGGAGAGACAGGGAGATTCTCATGAAGTTGACAAGTTGCAGGCGCGGGTGCTTAGCTTCGTCGCAGGGGAGAAGGGGACCCTGGATGACAGGACATTAGAGGGAGCATGTCAGTGAGCAGTCGGGGGGGATGAGGAGCTTGGGAAAGTCTGATGGAAGAGGTAGGTTTTTAGGAGGGATTGGCAGGTCAGGAGGGACCAGTCACCCTGCACCAATAGCGCCAGAGCTTTCCGCCCATTCTCAATGCCCATAAGGGTGTATGGAGTGACGCATAGATGAAAACGCCTACAGGATGCCACACGTTTGCCAGGACAGGTGGCAGTACCCACTGCTCTGCCCTCCACTGCCCTGGGGGTGGGAGAGAGAGATTAGAAATTCCACCAGGGTTGCTACTTCTCAACTGTAAGAGGTTACGTCCCCAAAACCTACTTGGCTAATAGCCATTAATGGGCCTATCCTCCAAGAACTTATTCAATCCCCTTTTTAAAACTAGCTACACTGTCGGCCATGGCCACTTCCTCTGGCAGCAAATTCCACAACTTAATTGTGCGCTGAGTGGAAAAATACTTTTGTCTTATTTGTTTTAAATCTGCTGCCGGTTAATTTCATGGAGTGAAATTAACGAGTGAAATTAGGGAGGGCAGGGTGCCGGACTGCCTCAAGGAGGCGGTGGTGCAGCCTCTGTTCAAAAAACCATCATTGGACGTTGGTGTCCTGGCCAGCGATCGGCCGGTCTCGAAGCTTCCCTTTTTAGGGAAGGTTATTGGGTGGGTGGCGGCTCGTCAGCTTCAGGAGCATCTGGAGCTAATCAGTTTCCTAGATCCCTCAGCGTCCGGCTTTTGTCCGGGTTATGGAACTGAGACTGCGCTTGTGGTCTTGGTTGATGATGACCTCTCCTGAAAGCTGGACCAGGGGGGTTCGACCCTGTTGATCCTATTAGATCTCTCAGCTACATTTTTTAAAAGAAAATATATTTATTTCTTTATTTATATAAAAATTTAATACCCCGTCCCTCCTGCCAACAGGCAGCCCGAGGCGGGTTACAATATTCAATAGACATAAAAGCAATATACAATCCAATATACAATCATTTAAAACCACAAATAAGGAGGACAACTATAAAACAGCTACCCCCCACCCCCTCTCCATCCTCTCACCCTTCTCCCCCGCCAAACACCTGGCAGAACAGCCAGGTCTTACAGCTTTTCTGAAAAAATGAGAGATCCGGGGCCAGCTGCGCACCCACCGGGAGGGAGTTCCACAACCGTGGTGCGGCCACCGAGAATGCCCTCTCCCACGTGGCCCCCTGGAAGACTCGGGGGACCTTGAGCAGGGCACCCCCGCATGACCGCAGAGGCTGATCCAGCACCTGAGGGTGAGGCGGACCCGCAGGTAGGCAGGGCCTAGATTGTTTAGGGCTTTATAGGTTAAAACCAACACCTTGACTCGGGCCCAGAAGACTACCAGCAGTCAGTGCAGAGAATGGAGCACTGGTGTTATGTGCTCTCGGTGGCCCAGTCCTACCAGAAGACGAGCCACCGCATTCTGCACTAGCTGCAGCCTCCGAACCGTCACCATGGGTAGCCCCACATAGAGCGCGTTACCATAATCTAGTCTAGAGATTTGATACCGTTGATCATGAGTTGCTGGTGACTTGGTTGCAGGACCGAGCCGGAGTACGATGGGACTGTCCTTGAATGGTGCCGGTCCTTCCTGGATGGGAGAACTCAATGTGTGGTGCTGGGTGAGTGTTCATCTTTTCCCCGGGGCCTCATGAGTGGAGTCCCGCAAGGTTCTCTCTTATCCCCTCTCTTGTTCAACATGTATATGCAGACTCTTGGGGAGGTTGTCAGAGTGTTTGGTGTAAGGTGTCATCAATATGCCGATGACACCCAACTGTACCTCTCTTTTTCATCAGACCCAGGCCTGGCAGTGTCAGTGCTTACCCGGTGTTTGTCAGCTGTGAGGGACTGGATGAGGGTGAGTTGCCTGAAGTTGAATCCCAACAAGATGGAGGTGATGGTTGTGGGAAAAGCCAGGGGAGTGATGGCCCCCATCACTGATGGGATCTGTCCTCCCCTGGTATCTCAGGTCCCTAGTCTGGGAGTGCTCCTAGACCCGCAGCTTTACCTGGATGCTCGGCTGGTGACGGGCACATTTCACCAATTACATCTGGTACGTTGGTTGAGGCCGTATGTCTTAGACTCGGACCTTGCCATGATCATCCATGCTTTTATTACCTCGAGATTGGACTACTGTAACGCAGTCTACATGGGGCTACACCTGGTGACGGCCCGGAGACTGCAGCTGGTGCAGAATGCTGCAGCTTGTCTCCTTACGGGGAGGAGTCGTCGCAAGTACGTTACTCTGGTGCTCCGTTCTCTGCACTGGCTGCCGATAGTCTTCCAGGCCCAATTCAAGGTGTTGGTTTTGACCTTTAAAGCCCTGAATGGTCTGGGCCCCACCTACCTGCAGGACCGCCTCACCCTCCGGATCCTGGATTGGCCTCTGCGGTTGGTCGGGAGCGCCCTCTTTGAGGTCCCCTGGGTTTCCCGGGTGTCGACCATGAGGAGGGGTGTTCTCGGTGGCCGTTCCGCAGCTGTGGAACTCCCTCCCATTGGAGGTCCACTTGGTCTTAGACCTCTCCTCTTTTTGTAGACAGTGTAAGACCTGGCTGTTCCACCGGACCTTTGCTGAGGGAGACGGGTGATGGGTGGATTGAATTATGGAGGGGGGTTTTGTTTGGGTTATTTTAATGTTTTATATGTTATGATATTATTTGTTTTTATAATGTTGTTAGCTGCCCCGTGATGCATAAGCAGGAGGGGGAGGCATAAAAGTGTGACCAAATAAATAAATAAATAAATAAATTAGAGTGGGAAAATAACCGCTCCCTATTTACGTGTTCCACACCACTCATGATTTTAAAAACTTCTATCATATCCTCTTTCAGTCATCTCTTCCCTGAGCTGAAGAGCCCCAGCCTATCAAGCCTTTCTTCATACGGGAGCCATTCCAGACCCTGGATCATTTTTGTTGCCGTTCTCTGTACCTTTTCTAGTTCTACTGTGGTGGTTTTTTTTATTGTGACCAGAACTGCACACAATAGTCCAGGTGCGGTCACACCCTAGATCTATATAGAGGCATTACGAGATTTTTAGTTTTATTCTCTATCCCTTTCCAAATGATTCCTAACATTCTGTTTGCTTTTTTGACCGCTGCCGCCGCCACACACTGTGCTGAGGATTTCAATGTATTGTCTACAATGACTCCAAAATCCTTTTCCTGAGTGCTAACGCCTAATTTAGAATCCAGCATAGTATACATATAGTTTGGGTACGTGTGTGCATGTCGTTTTCATTATATCGATAATGAAAACTAAAATTGTCGTTTTGATTTTTGTTATTGCAATAACGAAAATGACAAAATTAATAATGAAATCAATGACGATAATAAAAAGCTGTTATTGGTTTTGTTATTGCCTGGCAGCCTGGCAGGTGTTTTTTGGAGGGAAATGTGGAG
>QEPC01010034.1:518033-540507 GCA_003113815.1 Sphenodon punctatus
AATTCTTCAGCTTTCCCATTTTGATTTTTTCCAAGTTCTGGTACCAATTTACTGTTTGCCAATAGTAAAGTGATAACTCAGTAATAGGAATGGGAATTTCAAATTTGGTTAGAAACAATTCCACCTGAAAATGGTCAGTTTGGTACTCCCAACATTTCAGTTCTTGATTCAGTTTTGGGCGATTCTGGGTTTGTGCATTGATATGTTTTTTTTTTCTTTTTTCAATGCAAAACAAACGGGGGAGAAATCAAGGCAAAAACCAAAAAACAAACAAAAGAATCTGAAATCAAAGCAAGAACCATAATTCTCGAGGAACTGAATTCAATAAAACTGAATCTAAAATTTGCTCTGGAGTCCCATCCCTACTCGTTAACAGTAATACCCAGCATTTTCAGGTAATTGGATGTCTAACTTGGTGCTTGGGAGGATTGAAAAAGTCAAATTCCGCCCATGTTCCACTTTAGTCACAACTGGGTGTTTTGATTGATCTGATCAGAATTCAAATCTGATGAAATTCTGAATGGAATTCCAACTGGAATGACCGGGGGTGGGGTTAGGGGAAAATTCAGTATTTTGCAACAAGGCAGCCACCATCTTGTGATACGGCGACCGCCATTTTGCCCAGGCAAAAGTCGTTCAATTGGAATTCTGATTGAGAAATTATTTCGATCGGAATTTAGATCAAAATTCCAAAAGTCGTTCCGTTTTTGCAGAACCGTTCAGTGAAAACAGAACAGAGGTTTTGGACCAGCCCTAATACTGGGTACTGATTGGCAACTGAGTGATTACTTTTAAAAAATGTATTACCCACAGGTAACAAATGTGCTGCCTGCTTCAGCTCGAGACCTGAGGTGAGCTTCCTGCAACTTTCCTCTGAGGAAACCCAAGGCAAGTCCTGGGCCCTTGATGAGCTTTGTCTTCCCCTACTGGTCCTCTGGTCCATTGCATTGTTCCCATCTTCTAAAGGCACTTCCTACCCAACTGCCTGGCAATTTCCTCCTTGCTCCAAATTAAGGCTAATAATTAACCATCTCAATGAGTGGGTCGCAACCCTTTCCAAAAAACCACACACACCCTCACAAATACTTAGGGTTGCACACACCCAGGATCTCACTCTACAAACACATAGGGTATTTTCAGACGTTACGAGATCACAGTGAACCCCCATCAATACCCACATGGGGTCAAAGTGCCCCAAACGTCTGTTTGGCGGCCGCCAGATGTTCGCTATGGTCAATTCCCACATGGGGTCAATTTCAACCACGCTTCCGAGGCTCCCTGCCGGACAATCCCCGAAAGCGTGGTCAAAGAGATCCCCGGCGGGAACCAACAAAAAGTCACGTCTGGCCGGTGACCACAGCCCGGAATCCCCGGCGGGATTCCAGGCCGTGGTCAAATCGGGCAGGCGCTGCGGCCGCATTGGCCGCGGCGCCCGCCCATCTCCCCAGAGGGCGGGCAGCGGGGGTGCATGGGGGGGCAGGGCCATGCGGCTGCACGTTGCGCCACGTGGCCCCACCCCCTCCCTGATTCCCTGTCGGGATCAGCCGGCACGTCTGTTGGATGTGCCAGAGTGATCCCAGCGGGGAATCATGTGGGTGATTCCGGGACGGGGCGAATGCTGCCCCGTCTTGTCTGAAATCATCCATAGGGTGCTCTTTTACAGTTCCCATATTGGGGGCAAAGCTCTGTGGTATGGATTTGGTCCATACCACTACATGGACTTGTGGCTTATTGCAGGGAACTACATGGACTTGTGGCTTATTGCACTCATAGTCAGCAATGACTTTCAGCCAGGGTTAACCTGGGGCTCGATTCAAACCACTGACTTGAAAGCAGAAAGCTTCTCCATACTTGAATTATCCCAGTATAAGAGAATGACTTGCTCATGGATATAGCTGTTGGGTTTCTAGGTGGCCTGTGGTAGAGAGGAGGGAAGGACGGAGTGTGACATGAATGGGGTGGCAGAAACAGTCCTGTTTGGTGCTTTCAGGATTTCAGTTGGATCCCGTCTGTGGTACCCGCAGGCCGTGGCGCTATCTGTAATTGTTCTGGAACCATCCTCGCCTTGACACGTTCGCTCTCATTCCTGGCTTGACCTTCCTTCTGAGAGGCTGACTAGTGCTCTCAGGGGCAAAATATTGGGCTAAAATCCATATTTCTAGATCCTTTTACTCACATAAGCCCATCCCTTGTGACCCTCGAACTGTGGCAGGTAGAAGAGTAGATTTGTGGGGAGATGCATCCTTCACTATAACTCTACTCACGCGTGCTCTAGATTATTGGGCTCTAGATGAGCTTTGTCTTCCCCTGCTGGTCAGGATACCTCTGTAGTGTTTGTGGCAGAGTGTAGGGAATTGGCCTGCTTGGGAGGCTAAGTTCCCAGAGCATGTCCACTAGGGACATAGGCAAGACTCAGCAACGAAGTCCCTAGGCATGTTGAGATGAAACAGGACTCACTAGGCATGCACGAGGCTTACCATCATAGAATCTTAGAGTCTGAAGGTCACTCAGAGGTCATCTAGTCCAACAGGAGGGGCGGGATGCAAATTATAGAAATAAATAAATAAATAAATAAATAAATAAAAAACCCTGCTCGATGCAGGAAATCCACAGCTACAGCATCCCTGACAGATGGCCGTCCAGCCTCTGTTTGAAAACCTTATATAAGCCTACAGCCCAGTTGGCTCTGGTGTGGCCACAGGAGAAGGATCTCTGGAGAAAGTTCTCCAACATTGGACACTCGGGGCAGGAAGACCAGAACTACGGAGGTAATCAGCAGAGAACAGGATCAGCTCCAGTGGATCTGCAACTACCTAGTTCAAGGTGGAACCTGCCCTGTCCTTACTTTCATAGTCCAAGGCCTTGCATAAGATAAGGACCCTAGGACAAAAAGGGAGGTTTCGACACCCATTACTAAGATTGAACTATTGCACTAGGCCTGGATTGAAGGGAGTTTGTAGACCAGGACCAACCTCACACAGGTGTTTTTAGATGTAGCATAGTTTTTACCCAGACTTAAGAGTCTGGGTTCTGAAAACTCCCACACGGGGAGTTTAGACGCTCTCCCTGGCCCCGACTGGAAGTCGTGCGGGCACCTTGCCAACAGCAGTTCCAGTGACTCCTGCATGTTTGGAGAAGCAGACTTGGTAAGTCCTCTAATATCATGGACTTTCCGCATCTCCAAACATGCGGGAGTTGCCAGTGCCACTGTTTGCAACGATACCTGAGTGACTTCCGGTCAGTGGAGGAACATCTAAACTCCCCATGTGGGAGTTCACTCGCAAGTCCAGGTAAAAAATATGCTATGTCTAAAAATGCCCTTAGTGAGTTTGGATCTTAACTAAGTAGATACTTACCGCAGGATCAGCTGAAAGGTTAGGCCAATGGAGCAGTGTATAACGTGGAGTGTGCACAGGGTCAGAGCTAATTCCCCATAAACTGACCAGTGCCCCCGGGGGCTCTGGAGGACCGCCCTGTTGCAGTGCCACAGGAAGTTGTCATCCAAGGGAAGGTGGTTGAGGTAAGTCTGAGCAGTAGCGTGGAGTGGGGGCTTTGTGTATCAATAAAGAGTCTTTCATTTCCTCACCATAAAGTGAAATTCCACAATTGGGTGTGGATCCAATCCTACCCAGACCTCTAGACCTCCACCTTTACTGTACATAGCAGTGACTTTCTCTGATCCTTCCTTTGCGACAGCAGTGTAGAGAAAGTAGAGTTTGCTGTGTTGGTCCCAAATACAAGCAATAGAGACAAAGTACTGCAGTGATCTCTTTTATTGGACCAACTCCACTCGGTGGAGGCATGCAAGCTTTCGGACCTGACAGGATCCTGAAGGTTTTGACTGACTCCCGTCCCAACCAGGGGCATTCCCACCAGGGAGCAATTTACCCTGCTTCTCCACACACCTTCAAAGCTTCCAATTCACTCTGGGCGCAACACAACATTTTTTGGGCTTTCGAATGACGTTGAATTTAAGTCTCTGGATACCTGCATACACCTGCTGGACAGTGGAGACACTTGAGCTAAACATCTTGAGATTTACACATCCGTTAGTTGAGAATGAGGCATTTTCTCTGACAACCTCTTGGCTCAGAAGACGATCACTTCCTCAACTTTAGTCTGATGGAACCAGACTGTTGTGACCTTCAAGACAATGACCTTGCAACGAAGGTATTCAGAAAGGGAGTTAGGACTCCTGTAGACCTAGTGAGGTTTACAAATGCATACAGAGGTCTAAATCGATGGACGTGACACACTGAGGAACCAGTAGAAGGTTTAACTTGTGTCAACATGGGTAGACTCCTCCTAGGCTCCAGTTCTCACCTAAATTTGGTTCTACTCAAGCTTGTCCTGGCCTAGCAAGCTTATCAAACTGAGAGCAAAGGAGTAAAGGAGTGTGTATATGTTCAGTGCTGTGGTTATTAGGTCAGTTTCAGCCTTTGTACACTTGTGCTCACCTTTATTGCTTGCAAGTCTCCTTTGAAATATATAACATGCAAGCTTTATCCACTGGGAAATCAGAGAAGATACATGAATAAATAGAGATATACAAGGGCCTTGGTTTCAGAGCACACGTTTCCACACACAGTCACAGCACTTGCATGACCAAGCGGCACACTAAACAGACAATTGCCCATTTGCACACCCAGATCTTGCACTTGCACACACAATCACTGCATTTGGATGCCTAAGCTTTCCAAGCACAGTGGGCCCTTCAAGGAACGAAAATTGACTGGAGACACCTCATCTGAAATCATTATTAACCCCCCTAAACTCTAGACTCACTCATTTTTGCAGGCCAGACCCCATCCCCACCCCTCTCCCCCCTTGCTCTGATCTTCTTTGAAACAAAAAACAGAAAAGTGGAGAAGCGAACAGATGTTTGAAGGTTTTTTTCCCACCCTGTTCCCCTCCTGCTGGAGCGAACTCACCTCCCCATGTGGGAAAGGCCCAGAGCAACTTTCTTTTACAACTCTGCTGACTTCGTGTCACTTCACCTGTCACACAAGCTGGTGACAAGAAGCAACAGAACGAGCCATCAGCCGCCGCCACAGGCCGAAGGGGAAGAGAGGTGGAGGGATGGGGGGGGGGGAGGCAAACAGATGTACCGTGAGTCACTCCCGAGAGCGTTTTGTGCATCGTGGAGGTGCGAAACCAAAGCATGTGACTCCCACTTTGACTCCAGGTACTGACAGTGGCTACAGGCCTACTACGGCACCAGGCTTGCTATTTTTGTGAGATGTCAAACATGCAGTGCTAAGCAATCATGTCTCCTGCCATCTGCCGAGGCGAACATGGCTTGTGGATTGTTAGATCAAGTAACTCGACAGAATCTCATCTCCTTTCACTCTTTTTTTTCTCCTTTCTTATTTATTTATTTATTTCCGAGGGAGGGGAGGAGGAGGAGGAATACACAAAGCAGCAGAAGTTCATTCAGCATCAAGCTTTACGAGAAGGGGGGGGAGAGAAAAGTAAAGAAAGAGAATGCATTTTTGCAAACTTTGACTGGACTACGCAATGCCAACGCCACTTCTTCCTGTCAACAATTAAAAGAAACTTCTCCTTAAGGCTAAAACTGCAGCTGCTGGCCCTTTAAATTCCAGGGTGTGTTCCACTGGGCAGATGTTGAGCTTCTGAAGGAAGGACACACCGTCTCCTGAGGGGCAGGAGAGATCTTAAAGGGATGTGGCTGTAAAAAGAAGAAAAGACTAGGATAGGGATTGTATCCTGCTTGGCAGTGGAACTGAAGAACTCTGAGAAGACTTGGTGGACCTTCTTTGTTTGACTGCTACGGAGTCAGGTTTATGTTGGCTTGTCCTGTGTGCCATTGTGCACTGAGAAGACACACTAGGGTCTCAAAAGCTCATGCCTTCCCTCATTAAGATAAAACACCAGAACTTACAACAGGAAGGTCCTGGAATGCAGTTCCACTGTATTTCCTTTGGCAAGAGCAGGTGAAACATGGCGGTGTTGGTGACTTCTCATTGCCGGCATGGGTAGAGAAGGACATTGGGCAAGCTAGATACCTCAGTTTTTCAGGCATAGGCTCCTAAGAGGAATCTCAGATCTCCAAGTCTCCTTCTAAAGGTACCTCAGTGAAAACGACCCGGTTTTCTACCATGGATCAGACAGTAGCAAGTGGTATTTGACATGAGAAGGACACAAAGGCTCCAGCTTGAGAGGCTGCAAAAGTCATTCTCTTCTCTCAGATCTTTCTCCTTTGGAGGAGCCCATTTTATCATGAGAAGTAACAACAGGCCCAGGAAGTGACCTGTTCCCCAAAGGGCTAGAATTAAAGAAGAAGGAACTGGCATCCGCTCACCAAAGAAGCAGATGGGAGTCTGAACTGAAATGAGGATGCCTCTGCTGATTAATGGAAGAAGGAATTACCCGATGGAGGAATAATTCTCCCACTTCACCCCCAGACTCTCTCCTTCCCCAGTCTTTCGTCAACCTCCAAACCTCTTTCTTCTTCCCACCCTTCCCAGCATCCCCCAGGAGGAGGAGACTCCAATGAAGCTCTTCCAGTCCCAAAGAGACATTGATGACCTGCCTAATCTAGGAATCCACTTCTGCAGACCCGGACATGGCTTCCTTCTTGTGAGTGAAAGGACCATGTGACTCAGAGAGACGCATCTTATTCTATGGTATAAAAGTTCATCCCTAGTCATCATAGTATCAGAGCCCCTTAATCACCCTGCCTTCCGTATCATGACCAACATACGTCATTCTTCAAGGCTGTTCGTGGTCTTGCGCCTCTCTAGCTTTTTGCCCTCATTTCCCACTACGTTCTCACTCAGGAATGTTGCTCACCACCACCCTCACCTGCCCCAGAGTACGGTTGAAACTACATCTCATTTCCCCCCCCCCCGATACTGACTGAGAGTCAAGCTTCTCATCTCCATTTCCATGAGAATGGAGAAACAAGAGAAGCCCCACTTCTTGACCCTTTCTTGATCAAGATTTTTCCCCTCGAATTATTTACCTGAAGAACTATGTGTGCACTGTAGCCTGTGCCAAGTCTCGTGTCCTGCATCTGTCTGTCATTTCTCTCTCTCTCCCTCCTTTTCTGCAGCCACCAACTCCGCGCCGGGAGAATAAACAAGGAAAAGAACTGCACATGTGCAAAATGGCCACCAGGCCATTCCGTGCATCCTTAGCCCTTTTCCAAAATGGCGGCGACACTGCCTGCACCATTTTGGGAGAGGGCTGGTAGGGGTAGGAATTTTGGTTCCCCCAGTATCCGATACTGTCGGTATTTTGCTGTAGCGGCAGTATCAGATTAATCCGGTAATTGGGGGTACCGGTACCGGTTCCCCATGCCGGATTTTTTTACATTGTGGCCATTGAAATGAATGGCCGCAATGTAAAACAAAGAAACAAAAAAAACACCACTTTCCCTTTCCTGTCCAGGCTGCGCGGGTGGAAGGGGGACCACCCCCCACCCACCCTGCCCAGCCTGGATTAAAAATATATTTTTTTTACCCGAAGTCCCTACTAGTGCGGGCTCCGGGCCGCCGCCGTGCCGGCGGTGACAAGCTGGAGCCTGCACCAGCAGGTATTAGGGTGATCCCTGGGGTGGGGGGTGGTTTAACACCCCCCCACCCCAGGGATCACTCTACCCCCCACACCCAGGGATCACCTACCTTTTGTGCTCCGGGCGGCGGCGACTGCAGCATGGAGGTCCGGCGGCTTCAGTGCTGGCTGGCTTCAGCGCTTTACTAGGCCTTCCGGGGAGCTTCCGGGCTGGGCAGGCTGGGGGGTGTTCCCCCTTCCACCCGCACAGCCTGGGAGGGGGATGGGGGAGGTATTGTTTTTTTCCCCCATTGATTTCAATGGGGACAGTTCCCCATTGAAATCAATGGAAAAATATCGGTACAGTATACCGGTTCTAATCCGGTAAACCGGTTTTTGGGAAAACCGGTATCCGGTTTTTTGCCTGAAGTGCCACCCCTAATACAAAGTATGGCCGAGCAGCCATTTTGCGCATTCACAGCTGTTGTTTTTTTCTTTTTAAGCAAGATTCTCTTGAGATGCTCACACCGTTAGTGAGATCTTGCTAAGAGTTTTCGATTCTCACAAGAACCAAATTGATTCTCATTTCAGCCCTAACCCAGAGTCTCCTGCTCCCTGAGCCATCTTTGCTCCTTCTCCCATATGGCCCCTTATGTTTGGAACTCCCTCCCTGAACACATGCACACTTCTCCGTCCCTTGCAACCTCCAAATCTTTCACAAAAACCTACCTCTTCCATCAGGCCTTCCCTACCTTCTCACCCCCATCTATTGTTCACTTCTCTTTCTTTTATGCTGTTTCATTCTTCAGCTTCTCCCTTCTCACTAAGCTCAGTCTAAGCATCTGCAACTCCTCAGCTTCATGAATGTATTCTTGTCCCTCCTGACATGCCCCCCCCCTTCACTTCTCCATTCTAGACTGTAAGCCCCTTGGGGCAGGGACCTGTCATTCAATGGAATCATTCCAATGATTCTAATCATAGCTGTTCAGCACCAGATGCATGGCTAGTACTATATGCATCATCATCATCATCATCATCATCATCATCATCATCACCATCATCAATAATAATAATAATAATAAACTATTATTATTATTATTATTAATCAATCAGAAACTTTGCAGGCAGGTCCCCGAGATGCAATGGGAGGGTGTTTGTCTGCAATCCTAGTGAGGTCTACACCACCATCATTTCCGCTTATCACACGAACATATGACCTCCAATTCCAATGGAGCTTTTAAGGTGTGGTTGCCAAGCTGGTCCCATGAATGAGATGAAAGAGACAATGAGTTTTTTCAGATGGATGCAGGGCTGCCCAACCCTGGAGCTGCTCCAGGAGTGCACCCCAGTGTCCGCCCACTCCCAGTCCTACCTGAGTCCGGATCAGATGGATATAAGAACCATAAGAACATAAGACGTGCCATACTGAGTCAGACCAATGGTCCATCAAACCCAGCATCCTGTCCTCCGTCGGTGACCAATCTTGTTCGCATGGAGAAGAACCAACAGTCCCAATGGGCAATCCATTCCCCGTTGTTCACTCCCAGCTCCCGACAGTAAGACGTTCATCCTGTAAGCTACTTGGTTAATAGCCATTAATGGACCTACTCTCCAAGAACTTATCCAGTCCTTTTTAAAACCCAGCTATACTACTGGCCTTGACAACATCCTCTGGCAACAAATTCCACTGTTCCCCCCAGCAGGTTCCCCCATCCACAGTCCATCTGTGCAGCACCCACCCAGCGTTGGGCGGCTAGAGAGTCTGCAACTCTATGGTGTTGCCCAAGGCAATGGCCTTCAGGAAGCAGAGCAGCAGCATGGGTCCAGGCATCAGACGAACTGTTGCTCTGCTTCAAGCTAGTGCCCTAGATTTGAGCAGCCAACTCCACTAGTGGTGCCCCAGGATGTTTCAGAACACTGCCGGCGGGGCCGCCCGAGAACAGAGACAGCCTGCCCTGCCTCTGCTCCACCTACACATCTGGTGGCTTGCCTTTTGAGAGATGGGCCACCCAGGGTGAGGTGGAGCAGAGAAAGGGTAGCTGTCCATCTGAAAACAAACACCCAACGTGGTTGAGATGAGGACTTGTATTGGGTTGCTCTGTTGGTGAGTGTGTACAAGCTATGGGTTACCTGTTTGTAGTACCAAGTGACTTGAACAGAATGAATGGGGGAACAGGTACCCCATAGCTTGTCCAGGGTGATTGTGGAATCCCCTTCAGTGCAAGTTCTCAAGAAAAGACTGGATGGGCATCATTCAGGGATATTTAAGGCAGAGGGTATCCTGCCTCAAGAGGGACTGTGTCTATTTTATTACTTTGTAAAGTGCCAGGTACACTGCTTGTGCTATATAAATGTTTGTTATTAATAAAATAAAATAAAATAAAATAAATAATAATAATAATAATAATAATAATAATAATAATAATAATAATAATATGACCTTTGAGGTGCCTTCCATCTCTTCAGTTCCATTATTCTGTGTTCTGCAAAGGAGAGGCTTCAACGGTAGAGTCAAAGTTTGGGGATTTGGGGGAAGAAAATATTCAAAACATATAACTAAAATTTTCATTCTGAACCTTTGAAATCAAGGCATTTTAGAAATTTAAATTTCATTTAAAATTTTGAAAAAACTTGCAGAAATTTAGAATTGCAGAAACTTTCTGCAAGTTTTTCAAAATTTTAAATGAAACTTTTTGGGGTTATGGAAATTTGGCAACTGAAAGTTTTCAGCAGTAGAAATATGAACCTATCCAGTTCCTAAAACCAGGTTTTTTCATTTTTGTACCACCCAAACCTGAAAAATATGAAGTAGTTACAATTCCAACAAAAGTTGGGGCATAGGATTTATTTTTATTTTTTAAACGGTCGGCATCAATTGTTTTTCCACCAACATTTTCCGTTTATTAAATGCACTTCAAATGTTGGGAGGTGTGTGTGCGTGTGCATATAAACGGTGATGGGTGGAGCTTATTAACTAAGGGGGCGGGGCTTATTCATCTTTGCCTGATAGAAATGTTATGAGGTTAGGACGGCGGGCTGACAAAGTAGTCATGGCTCAGTTTTATTCTTAGGCCATTTTGAATTTAAAATTCAGTGCAGCATTTCCCAGCTGAATGTCTGCATAGAAGCAGAGCTTCTATGTCTCCCTCCAGAGCTGGCTACCGGGGAAGCCAATGCATCTGTACACACACAGGTGGGAGCAGGATGCATTGGTAAAAATCCAATAGAAATCATCCTTTCTAAAAGGGGCCATCGCCATGAGAGAGCTTTCTGTGGCATCTTCTCCGCAGGACTCTGATGCAAAGCCGCGGCAGACTGAGCGGCTTCCTCTCCTGAGCCCGGCAGACATGTCAGAAGGGTGACGTGTCCAGGTGACTGCTCTTACACACAGCCACTCAGATGGTAAATGGATCTTCCCCACTGTGCGACATTCCGCGTGCATGAATTATTCAGACTCCCCAGGGTTGGACGCTTCCCGCACGAGGGACAGCATCGGAGGAAAGGACTTCCTGCTGGGAATTTTACCTTGCAGAGTTACAACAACACCCCCCCAAAAAATATTAAATTGGATGAATTTGGTGCTTACGATATTTCGTTTTCGGCACTTTCATTCACTTTGTTGTGAAGCCGCTGCACAATACTACGGATTGGCTATGGCGTTTCTTGTGCATGATACGGGTGCATAATGGTGCTATTGTTCTAAAAGTAATTGTGCCAGTAGCACAACTGGGCACTAGACTGTCGCACAGTGGCATGGAAACAACGTGCCACCATGTGTCCCAAAAGCTTTCACTCTCTCATCAACAGAAGTTGGTTTGATAAACGAAATCACCTGAATTGCTCTGTCTCCGTCCATTGTGGGAAACAAATATCCAAAATGGAGTCACGAGTTCACAGAGCGTGGTCCGTTTCAGCCATAACGTTAACGTCTGCAAGTAGGTCAGATGCATCAGGAATCAAAAGGGCATCGTAGGACATAACACTAGGCCATCATCGCCGGTAGCGGCTGTTGCATGTGGCGACCTGGAGAGGAGGAAGCGGGGCAAGCAGAGCCCACAAGATTCCCATTGTAGGCTCTGGTGGGGTGAAGAGGCCCCCAGAAGACCCTGCTTCACCCTGCCCGACCTGGGCCTGTGACCAGGTATAACAAGCCACCATGTTCAGTTTGCCTGTTCCTGGTGCACATGCACATCACTGATGGGTAGACATGAGGAGCAAGACAGTGGCCGATAGGGGGGAGGTGTGAAGATCATTTAGGGCATTTTCAGACTGACAACCTATCCCTAGATTAGGAGAAAACTAATCTGTGACTGTTATCCAGTGATTATAGGGGTGGGACTTCAGCCAAAAAAACAGATACCGGTTTTACCGGATACCGGTTCCCAGAAATCTGGTTTACCGGATTAGAACTGGTATACCGGTACCGGTATTTTTCCATTGATTTCAATGGGGAACTGTCCCCATTGAAATCAATGGGAAAAAACAAAAAAACCCACTTTCCCTCCCCCGTCCAGGCTGCGCGGGTGGAAGGGGGGGGTGACTCCCCACCCTGCCTTGCCCAGCCTGGATTTTTTTTAAAACAAATTTTAGCTGAAGTCCCTGCTAGTGCGGGATCCGGGCTGCCGCCGTGCTGGCGGTGACCCGGAGCCCACACTAGCAGGGACTTGGGTAAAAAAAAAATTCTTTAAAAATCCAGGCTGGGCAGAGTGGGTGGGGGGTGTCCCCCCTTCACCCGCGCAGCCTGGACGGGGGAAGGATTTTTTTCCCCCCCTTTCTTTCTTTTACATTGCGGCCATTCATTTCAATGGCCGCAATGTAAACAAATCCGGCACAGGGGAACCAGCACCGGTACCCCCAATAACCGGATTAATCCGATACTGCCGGTACAGCAAAATACCGGCAGTATCGGATACCGGGGGAACCGAACTTCCCACCCCAAAGTGGTACCTGTTTAGACGGACATTTGTTATTCTTTGATACCTTCATTCTGGAATAGTCAGTCTGAATGGAACTTACTGTTATTCAGGAATTAGAGACTCTGGGATGAATTTCAATCCCGTGGTGCTTTTCATCCGTGCTCAGCGCACTGATTTCTGGGATTGAAGAAAATTCCAATGTTCTTCATTTTTCTGATTTCTGAGTTGAAGAAAATGGAAACGCATCCCTTTGTTGCGCAGGGATTTAAACTAGGTGTTCCGCGATGCATTGTTGAAGGATGGCGGAGGAAGTACGATCACCCCACAGTCATGTGCTACTAGATACCACAGCGGCAGAAATGCCTAGAGACTCGGATGCCAGGACTCGATGTAGGCCTCTGCGGCGCTAATCAAGAGAGAGTTGACTAATCCATGATAGTCGTTTAGAGGGACCTAATCAAGTAACAGTTTAACATCCAGATGTTATAAACCCTAGTAATCAAGGGTTTATAACATCTGGATGTTTTTGCTATCATATGATAAGCATCACTGTTTTGCAGCGCTTGGACGGACATCTCATTCTGGAATTAAGGGTCTAATTCCGGAATAAATGTCCATCTGAAAACGTCCTTACAGATATTACCTTTCTAGGGTTCTCAATGGAGGGTGTAGATTAGAGCTGAATCGAGCCTCCAGTATCCAGCCGAATTATCGAGGTATCCATGGTACGCAGTATCAGCTTGGATACGGAATGGCAGGGGTGGCCAGACTGATGGTGAATGCAATCACCTTCATCCAGGGGGTCGACGTCAGGCCGTCTACCAGGACCCCCCTCCTGCGGACTCTGGCGCTCCATGCTGCAACCCCCTTCCCATTCCTGATGTTTCCTAGTTCTAGGGCGTCTCAGAAGTGAGCACACCCCTTTTTATTGATTGATTTGTTTGTTTATCATTCCATTTATATCCCGCCCCTCTGATGTGCGACTCAGGGCGGCTTACAATTTTAAAGCAAATAAAACAACAATAGCAATATAAATATAAATACAATCATATAAAACATCACTATAAAAACTACAAACCCACTCTGATGTGCGCATAAAACCCTCCCCCGCCCATCTAACCGATTCCACCCTTTCCCCCCTCCCCTGCCAAACGCCTGGCGGAAGAGCCAGGTCGTACAATTTCGTCAGAAGGCGAGGCGATTCGGGCTGAGGCAAATCCCCACTAGGAGGGAATTCCAGAGCGATGGTGCAGCTGCTGAGAATGCCCTTCCTGTCCATCTGGACTAGCCAACAATGCGGGATTTCTAGGAGGCCACTCCCAGATGACCACAGGGACCGCCCAGGGGGCCAAGGGATGAGGCAATCTCTCAGATAAGCTGGATCCAATCCGTGAAGGGCTTTAAAGGTCAATACCAGCACCTTGAATTGGGCCTAGAAGACAATAGGCAGTTATGTGCTCCCTATGGTGTTACGTGCTCCCTATATGCTCCTGTGTTATGTGCTCCCTATGGCCCGTCCCCGTAGGAGATGGGCTGCCGCATTCTTCACCAGCTGCAGCTTCCAAACTGTCACCAAGAACGGTCCCACGCAGAGCTCATTGCAATAGTCTAGTCTCAAGGTGACGAATGCATGGATGACAGTGGCGAGATTGGAGTCTGAGACATCTGGGCGGAGCTTCTTCACCAGATGTAATTGGCGAAAGGCGCCCCCTGCCGCAGCCGACACCTGAGAATCCAGACACACACCCCCAGGCTCCGCACACATGGAACTTTTATTATTTATTGATTTATATTTTGTGGAACTTAATACCCTGCCGCTCTTGCCACTGGTGTTCCAGGGCGGCTTGCAACATAAAAGAATGCAAAAATACAATTTCATAAAACATCAATAAAAATCACAAAACCTGAAATAGAAACAACAATAGAAATCTGTGCATAAAATCCACCCTAACCCATCCTCCCCTCAAAAAGCCTGGCGGAAAAGCCACGTCTTGCAATTACGTCGGAAGGCCAGGAGATTCGGACTGAGGCGAACCTCAACCAGGAGAGCATTCCAAAGCGATGGCGTGGTCGCTGAGAACGCCATCCTATCCGTCCAGACCCACCGATAATGCGGGGCCTCTAGGACAGCATCCCCAGACGACTGCAGGGGCCTCCCTGGGACCTGGGGGGTGAGGCAATCTTTCAGATAAGTGGGGCTCAGGCCATGTAGGGCGTTAAAGGTTAAAACCAGCACCTTGAATCGGGCCCGGAATACAATTGGCAGCCAGTGCAGTGCCCGGAGCAGAGGGGTTATGTGTTCCCTGCGGCTCGTCCCTGGGTGAGCCACCGCATTCTGCACCAGCTACAGTTTCCGGACCGTCACCAAGGGCAGCCCCACACAGAGTGCATTACAGTAGTTCAGGCTTAAGGTAACAAACGCATGGATGACATTGGTGGCAAGATCGGAGTCCAAGATATTGGTCTTTTCACCAAATGTTATTGGCGAAAGGTGCTCCTGGCCACCGACGACACCTGAAGGTCCAAGCGCAGCTGTGGATCCAGAAGCACCCCCAGACCTGTCTCTTATACACATCTAGATGTGTATAAGAGACAGGTCTTGTCCCGTCCCCCACAGCTGCCAATCACCAGGACGGCAAGGAGACTGCCGGGCCTGGGTCTGATGAAAATGACAAATACAGCTGGGTATTGCCCACATATTGATGACATCGGATGGGGGGGTCCGATGTCTGCGAACGACCTCAGCTGTGAACGACCTTCCCCAGCAACTTCATATACATATTAAACAGGAGCGGGGACAAGATGGACCCCTGCGATACTCCACATGGGAGGCCCCCCCGGGGAAGACGTACAATCCCCGAGTACCACCCGCTGGGACCTATCCGTCAAATAAGAACGGAATCATTGCAAAACGGTCCCGTCCACTCTGGCCAAATCTCGCAGGTGTGTCGCCAACAACTCGTGGTTAACAGTGTTGATAGCTGCTGACAGATCTAAAATAACTAGAAGGGTCATACAACCACTATCTAGTTCCACAAGGAAGTCATCGACCAAAGTCACTGACACAGTCTCCGTACTGTATGGCCCAGATGAACCTGAAGCTGACGGGCCACTACTTGCTCAATAACCCTCCCTAAAAAGGGATGATTAGAGACTGGCCAGTAGCTCATCGGGGCATCAACGTCAAGAGATGGTTTCTTGAGGAGAGGACAAACCACAGCCTCCTCCAAACACTCCGGTAATCTCCCCTCCTGAAGGGAACCATTGACCACCCTGGCCAGCACCGACCCCAAAGTCTCCCTGGATGCTCTTATCAGCTAGGACAGGCAAGGATCTAGTGTGCACATTGTGGCCCGCACAGACCCCAGGACATCCACCGCCTCAGCAGCATCACCAAATGAAAGTCCTCCCATAAAAGCTGACCAGATGGAGCAATCCCTGCCTCTGGCTCTGCTGCTGCCTTCAAAGTGACAGCGTCAAAGACATGCTCAATACGAGTGATTTTATCCACAAAATGTGTAAAAAACATGTGACAGCAGGCCGTGGATGAATCCATATCCAGGCGGAGAGAGGCAGGACGGACAAACCCTCTCACCACCTGGAAAAGCTCTGCTGAACATGACTGAGCGGATGATATAAGGGAAGCAAAGAATCCCTTCTTTGCTGACCATACAGCTATAGTATAGGCTCTTAACCATGCCCTACCCTGCAACTGATCAGCTTGGCCGTGAGTGTGGTGCCATCGGCGCTCTAACCGCCAACCCTCTCTCTTCAGCCGCCGCAGGTCCTCCGTAAACCATGGGGCCCTGCGGTGCTGAAGCCTTGGAAGCGGACGCCTAGGAGCCACCTGATCAATGACCTCCACTAACCAGCTGTTCCAAGAGGCCATAAGGTCATTGATGGAGCGGCCATCGAGATCTCCAGGAACTAAAGCAGGATGGATATCCACAATAAGTGGGGAAACCTCACCCAGATTTATTTATTTATAAAACAATTTTCTACCCTGCTCCTACTGCTCCAAGCAGCCCGGGGCAGCTTACAACAGCAAAAACACATAAAATGCATAAAATCAAAACAATACATTAAAAGAGAAGGCAAAAAACCAGAAAATAAAACCCCTCCCCACCCTACACCCCATTTCCCTCACCAAAGGCCAGGTAGAACAGCCAGGTTTTACAGATTTGACGGAAGGAGGCCACCTGCACCTCCGCTAGGAGGAATGTCCACAGCCTAGGTGCGGCCACCGAAAATGCCCTCTCCATAGTGACCCCTTGGGGGACCTCGAGAAGGGCGCTCCCAGTGGACTGTAGAGGTCGCTCCAGAGCAGAGAGAGCGAGGCGATCCCGCAGGTCAGTCGGGCCAAGGCTGAATCAGGCCCCGAAGACCATAGGCAGCCAGTGCAGATCCCGGAGAACTGGTGTAATGTGCTCAAGGTGGCCCGTCCCCATAAGGAGACAGGCCACTGCATTCTGCACTAGCTGCAGTCTCTGGACTCTCACCATGGGTAGCCCCACATAGAGCCCATTGCAATAGTCCAATCTTGAGGTAATGAAAGCGTGGATGATGGTGGCCAGGTCGCTCTCTGAAACATACGGCCGAAGCCATCGCACCAGATGTAATTGGCAAAACGTACTGCTCACCACAGCCCCCACCTGGAGATCCAGGCAGAGCTGCAGCTCAAGGAGTACGCCCAGACTCCGAACCTGGGAAACCAGTGGTGGGCGAACCCCATCAATGATGGGAGCCGCCACATCCACTGCCTTTCCCACTCCCATCACCTCCGTGTTGCCGGGATTCAACTTCAGTTACCTCGCCCTCATCCACTCCCCAACAGCTGCCAGACACTGGGTAAGCACCGAGACTGCCGGGTCTGGGTTGGACGAAAAGGAGAGGTAGAGTTGGGTATCATCAACATATTGATGACACCGTACCCCATACCATCTCGTGACCTCGCCGAGTGGCTGCATAGACACATTGAACAGGAGAGGGGACAGAATGGAATCGTGTGGGACTCCCCACGTGAGGTCTCGTAGAGATCACCGGTCCCACCTGCTAACATCACCTCTGTCTTATCGGGATTGAACTTCAGTCAGCTCGACCTCCTCCAATCCCCCACAGCAGCCAGGTACTGAGATAGCAAAGAGACAGCAGGGCCTGGGTCGATGAAAAAGACAACTACAGCTAGGTGTCATCAACGTACTGACGGCAGCGAACCCCCCCCCCAGTTGCATACGACCTCCCCAAATGGGTTCAAATACATCTTAAACAAGAGAGGGGACAAAATAGAACCCTGCAGGACCCCACATTGGAGTCCACCAGGGACGAAGTACAGTCCCCTAGTGCCACCCACTGAGATATATCTGCAAGGTAAGACAGTCCCATTCACCCCCGCCAGGTCCCACAGATGTGTCACCAGTAACGCAGGATTAATGGTATCAAAGGCCACTGATAGATCTAATAGGACCAACAGGGTCATATGACCCTTATCCAATTCTATGAGGAGGTCGTCGACCAATGACACAAGCGCTGTCTCCGTGCCATAACCCAGGCAAAAGCAAGACTGCGTGGGATCAAGAAAATCGATGCCATCCAAATGCACCTGGGGCTCACGAGCCACAACCCATTCAATAACCTTCCCTAAAAAGGGAAAATTAGAGACAAGCCAGTAACTAGCCAGGGCACCAACATCAAGCGATGGTTTCTTGAGGAGGGGCTGGACCACAGCCTCCTTGAGGCAACCCGGCCCCCTCCCCTCCCGAAGGGAGGCACTGATGACCCCCACCAGCACCACTGTCTCCTTTAGAGAGAGCCTTCCCTCCCGCACTGGAGGAGTTCTGCTAGCCCCTCTCCTCCCCAAAGACACTGCCTACTCTCCTTGCCAGAGCCGAACTCCGAGAGACCCATCCTTCGTCCCACTTTGTGATCTACTGGAGACCAGCTGGTCATCTGCCGGTAGATCACAGTCTACCTCTTGGCCACCCCTGCCGAATGGTAACCACCAGTTTTGCTGGCTATCAAGTTAACCAGTTTAGCGCCCAGTTACCATGGCATTTACCAACCACCATATACTGCGTTACCTGGTCATTAGTATTACCATCTGACTTTTTCAAAAAAACAACTCTCTCCCTCTATCCTCCAGACTGGTTTGGTTTGGCAGTAATGTAGTAACCGCTAATGGGATAAACAGTAATATCCGGTATTCTGATTTGATGGCTAACCTTTGCAGTTACCGGATAGATACCGAATAGCCACCAGGCTATCCAAAATACCTGATATTAACCATGGATCAATTCTTGCTATCTGTTTCCGAAGTAGTGTACATACTGGGTGCAGTCACATGAGACAGGCAGGATAGGCTACTACGCCTTTGGTAGCCTTACCCCTCCCTGGGCAGCTGGGCCAAATGATGCAGTGCATCGTGTGCCCGGCACCAGCCAGATGTTCCCCCCCCTGTCCCGGGGCGGGGCAAACAGCTGGCTGCCACACGACACGTCCTTGACATTGCAGAGCAACCTTAGCCCCCAGGGGGTAAGGCTGCCCAAGGCAGAACGACTTGTGCGGAGTGGCAGCACTCGCCCCACCAACTTGAGGAGCACCGCCGCACCAGTCGTGTACGGCCATGTCGCGGCCAGAGGTGGGATCTTGGTCAGGATGGGGAAAGGAGGCAGGGCAGGGCTGGGCGCGCCTGCTTGTGTAGCCGGTGCCATGACCCACCTCAGCTGTGGCAACGGCTCCAACAGGGGCCAGCCCACCTGGCTTTCCCGCGACCATCTGCCCACAGCTCCCTGCACTTGCCAGCTGAATTGGCGGCCACAAGCATTAGATCTGATGACACCCAAGCAAAAGCCTAGAGAAATCTAAAGAGAGCAAGAATCTTATTGGGCTACACCTTTGCCCTCAATGCGCCTGCACAACCTTTCATGAGAGGACACCCCCACCCCCAGCAAAGTGTTCCACAAGAGCTTGTATATATTATTTCAGCTTCCCAAATCCCCTGTCAGCCTAGAAAGTATTCTTCATAAATCTCTCTGTATCACAACCCATAAATCTCAGTACGCCTGCTATCTCCTTCACAATCATTCAATGCCTCTGGATGAATGAGTTGTCAAAAACGTAGACAACCTTAGTGCTTGTCTGGTGGGGGATTCACATTTGGATACAGTCCAGCCTCCCACCTCTCCAATAAAAGCACCCTGTGGAGAGCAGAAAGGTACGCACTGGCATCTGCTTTAACAGGAGTGGGATTAAATCATCTTTGTAGCACTTTACATAGAACTAACAATTTTTTAATCCTCACAACAACCCTGTGAGGTAGGTTAGGCTGAGAGAATATTGTGACTGGCCCAAAGGAGAGAAACATGGAAATAAGGCCACTCAGTTGTGCACCGACACTCCCCTACTGTCCTGATAATTTTGTGTCTCCCTCTCCCTGCAGCTTCTCAACTTCATGGATGTCTGTCTCCCTGTGGCCCTTTTGCATCCTAGCCTGGAAGAGCCTCATGGCAGGGCTGTGGTTTGGCTGGGCTTCCCTTCTAGAAAAAATACGAGTGCAAGGCACACAGCCAGCAAGCTGGATGGCCAGAGTAAATATACCAATAATCTCAAATATTTATACATGTACACAAATAGGCTAAATCAATCATAAAAAACAATATTTATTGTACATAAATGCCTAAACACAATAGTACAATAATGATGTCAAGGTTCCTATCCGGACTTCAAGTCATGCAGTCATTTGTGGATGATCCCGGGTTATAGTCTCATTTCAAAATACAATCTTTTTCAAGATTCTTTAAGTCGATAACATCATTCCGCTCTTGTAATTTTCTGCATACTAGTTGTACACAACATATAAAGAGATATGAACACGCATGTATCCCCCCTATAAGAAACAATACACACAAATTAAACATAATGATATACCATATATTACATATCTAGATCAACTAGTTTCAGAATCTCAAATGATTAACAAAATTAACATCGAAGTATACCACATATCTTTGTGAAAAACTTCACAAGCACTGATCATTATTATCTAAGACGTGCCCCACCATCTGATTTATGATACACCATACTTGCCAAATATGGCCAATATTAAAAATATATTGCGGAGTCTTACTTACCAACACACATCTGTGTTTGGAAAAATTAGAGAGTGATATTAAATCTCTACAGGATGGACACCTATCTGAAAAATACAATAAACTTCAGCTGAAGTTTATTTTCATATAGGTGTCCACCCTGCAGAGATTTAATGTCGGTCTCTAAAATGTGGCAGGATGTAGGCAGAGGAGATCCTGCCTTGGAGCTGGGGGAGCTCAGCACTGCGCACCGTCCCCCCGCTTCTGCACTTACTCTGCCCCAAGCGTCCCTCCGTTCTCAAGCCTGTGTCTGTGCGGTTACTGACGGGGGAATTCCCGCTTGGACACCGGGACCCAGCCTGACCCATTGACTTTTATGCGACTGCGGAGCCCTGAAGGATTAACCCCTTGCGGGCTGGAACGCTCTGGAGAGAGCGGGGCTCAGTGGTTACTGTAATTGGGGTCACGGAGCTGTGGTTGGTCCAGTGGTGCTTTGAGGGGCTGACAGAGAAAGAGGAACCCCAAATCCTGGTCACCGCTTCCCCTGCAGGGAATGCTGGGTTTAACCTTAGTCCCTGCCTGGTTGTGACCTTGTTGCCATGGTACCCATTTGCCCCCAGTACCCAAGCTGCCCCCCAAGCGCTCCTGCTACAGCCTGCCACCCCTTGGACCTGGGAAGCCAGAATCTGAATCCTGCCCTAGCCATAAACTCCCTGGAGGGCCTTGGGCAAGTCGCAGCCTCTCGGCCTCAGTTCCCCATCTGTAAAATGGGAACGTGTGTGTCTCCCTGTGTGTTCCCCTCATCCTTGTCTGTCTTAGATTGTAAGCCCCCACTGGGCAGGGACCCGTTTCCATTAATAACAATGATAAAGTGCCAGGTGTGCTGCTGGCACTAGGTAAGTGCTTACCAACACCCCAGTCTCCTGCCAGGGCTAGATGCCACCCTCTAACTTAGCTGCCTCTGGAAGCTTGGTCCCTGCCCATATTCTGGGTGCCCCCTGGATGGGGCTGTCTCCAATTGAAAAGCTGCTGTCTCCCCAGTCCCTCAGGATGCCCCGCTGCCCAGCTGCAGGCACCCACTGTCTTGTAGGCGCAGGGGGTGTGTAGGGGCCCGTTTCTGGGCTGTGAGACATGCCAGCTCCCGGGGGGGCAGCAAGGTGCCAGCCATCTTCACTGTGTCTGCTGTAGCTCCATCATGCCGGGAGCTCTGCCCAGCCTCCCTTTGTGAGGTCTTCCATGGAGCCGGTCAAGGTTCCAGGGGCACTCGGGAGTGGAGGCCAGGCTGGGCTGCAAGCTCCCTGCCCTGCCCAGAGAGAGGGTCACCACAGCACGGCCCAACTGTGCCAGGAACTCAGTCTCCTTGCTAGGAACAGCCCGTGCCAAGATGCTCCAGCTGGGCTCTCCCTTGCTCCCCCCAGAGATTACTCTGCACTGACTTAACAGTGAGACCTGACATCACAATGTCTGCCATGTCACTGGGGGCCCCCTGGTCTGGCTCCCTGGCAGTAGCAGAGTCCCCCCCTGCTCACCCCTGCATCTCGGTGAGGATGGCTGCTCTTGGAAGCCATGAAGAACTCAGGAAGGAGGTTGATGCAGTCACAGAGAACGAGGAAATGGGGTGGTTGATGGGGCTGCTCACAGAGAATGAGTTGTGGGAGGAGCTGGAGTGGCTGAAGCAGGAGAAACAGGAGCTAAAGGCCGGCCTCCGCGAGCAGGGGATTGACCCTGCGCTGGTATGCCAGGAGATAGAGTGGCTGGTGCGGAAGACCGAGGAGCTGGAGCGGCTGGTGAGGGCTGGTCACAGAGAACAAGTTGATGGAGGAGCTGGAGCAGCTGGTGCGGGAGATCCAGGAGATGGAGCGGCTGGTGTGGGAGATCCAGGAGATGGAGCGGCTGGTGCGGGAGAACGAGGAGATGGAGCGGCTGGTGTGGGAGAACGAGGAGATGGAGCGGCTGGTG